>CM029020.1:60901639-61348406 GCA_016801055.1 Panax notoginseng | reverse complement strand
GTGTAGTAACAGAATACTCTTCTTCTTTCTCTCTTATTCTCTCTATACTTTCTTCTCTATAGTTTGAATGAATGGTGAAAAATAATGAAGAAATGAGCTTCTATTTATAGGCTTGGCAGAGTAAGGGTTAAAATAGTCTTTTCCGTCATAATTCATGACATCATCGATACATATTCATCACTGCTTACCTCTCGTCCGATGACATCCATTGCTTACATCATCGTCCGATGACATCATCGCTTATATCACAGGAATTCAAATTCAATTTATTTTCTCCACCTCCTTTTACTTTTATACCATGAATTTACTATAAAAATGTTACCATTCAAATTATAAAACACGTACTATTATATAATCACATCATACTACTATAATGTAATATTATAATAATATTTTTGATTGAATTATTTTATCGAAAAAAGATAAAATACCAACTTTCAACAAATGTCACAATACTAAAAATTCCTCAGTTTAACTCCACATTGAATAAATATTTTCTTATCATATAAATCAATAAATAATTATTCACAAATAATATTACAGAATCACAATAATGACCAGGCCGTTCCAGAAAAGAGGGGACTTTCCGATAAGGATTTCTCCTTACCGGCGCGCAATTAGGTGACCAAACCTCTCCTTGACAGAACTTTCTAGATATTGCAATAATGCTATCTAATAATATTATTCAAATAATATGAATTATTGATCTGATAATGGGAAATACTGTGCAGTGACAATTATTGAAACAACAATAATATAAAAATATCAACGTAACAATTATTGAACTAATAAAGTAAATATTGAACAGTAATTACTGTAACAATTATTAAGTAGTGGCTTCTTACGTAAGAATCAATAATTTAATAAATACTGTGCAATACCGCGTGCTACTATGTGCAACAACGCGTATTACTGTATTTTTAACCACGGGTATTCCAACAGTTAACGGTAAAACTTTCGCCGTTATTTTATAAAAGATTTTTTTGACGTTTTTCTCAATCCGACAATAATTTTGCTGTGGGGTCCACCAATGATTGTGCCGTCGTACGAATATTTCCCTGTTAAAATGAATATCGCCGACCAAATCGAATATTATATATAACAACTTGCGTACTTTGCAAAATTTATAAATATTACCCACAACTATAACATTATATCAAATTCACTCCATAATATTCAAAAATGATATTTATAGAAAATTCATCTTTATTCATAAAAGTTGAGGTCTTACAACCTCCCCTTCTTATGAAATTTTGCCCTCGAAACTAGGGTATGTACCTGGTATGTCGAAGAGATAAGGATACCTTGATTTTATTTCAGATTCTAACTCCCAGGTCATTTCCTCAACATCGTGGTTTCTCCACAAAACTTTGACTTGAGGTACAACCTTGGAGCGTAAAATATGTTCCTTCTTATCCAAGATTTTAACAAGAACACGTTAAATCTTCCGCTATTTCGTCCGTGTTCTAACTCAATAATGTGGTTCGGATTTTTCACATCTTTACGTAACATAGATATATGAAAAACGTTATGAACACGAGACATACTTGGCGGTAAGGCGAGTCTATAGGCCACATTTCCTACTCGTTCGAGGATTAAAAATGGGTCAATGAATCGAGGATTGAACGTTTCTCTCTTTCCAAATCTCGTAACTCCTTTCTATGGAGCAACACGTAACAACATATGTTTCTCCAATATTGAATTCTACATCTTTTCGATGAAGATCATCATAACTCTTTTGTCGATCTTGTGAGGTTTTTATACATTGTCGGATCGTTTGAATCTTTTCCGTAGTCATACGCACTAACTCCGGTCCCAACAACGTTGCTTCACCCACCTCATCCTAACATACTGGAGAACGACACTTTCTTCAATACAACGCCTCGAATGGAGCCATGCCAATACTTGCTTGATAACTGTTGTTGTAGAAAAACTCCACCAATGTAAGAACTTTGTCCCAACTTCCTTTGAAGTTAAGGACACAGAGTCTTAATAGATCTTCAAGAGTTTGAATAGTCCTTCTGACTGCCCATCCGTTTGAGGATGATAAGCCGAACTAAATCGTAAATTCGTGCCCATAGATTTTTACAAACTAACCCAAAATCTTGAAGTGAATCTTGGGTCTCGATCAGAAACTATGGATACTGGCATACCATGCAATCTTACAATCTCGTTTATATACATACGAGCAAGACGTTCAAGTGTATAAGTTTCTCATATAGGTAAGAAATGAGCCGACTTGGTCAATCTATCAACAATGACCCAAATCGCATCTATGCCTTGAGAAACCTTGGGAAGACCGATAACGAAATCCATGGTAATGTGCTCCCACTTCCATTCTAGAATTTGAAGTGGTTGCAATGGACCTTTTGGTACTTGATGCTCCGCCTTGACTCATTGACAAGTTAGACACCTTGAGATAAACTCTGCTATCTCTCTCTTCATATTGCTCCACCAAATTGTATGTCGAAGATCATGATACATTTTGGTACTCCCAGAATGGATTGCAAACGGTGTGTTGTGCGCCTCCATCATGATTTTATACTTCAAGTCAGGGTCGTTAGGAACACAAAGTCTGGAGTTGACTCTAAGTATTCATTCTTCATCGATTCTTGCTTCCGGGATAGCACCTTCTTGCACTTTCTTCTTCATACGCGTCAGCTCCAGGTCTGTGACTTGAGCAACTTTAACTTTATCGATTAAAGTCGGTTCTACTCGTATATTCGCCATCATCACATGGGTCCCTGGAGTCTTTAACTTTATCTCCATCCTTTGCAAGTCATACAAAATGGGCCTTTGCGTTGACAATATCGCACTTGTACCCACATATGATCTTCTACTCAATACGTCAGCTACTACGTTCGCTTGTCCAGGATGGTATTGAATAGTATGATCATAATCTTTCAACAGTTCAAGCCAACGTCGTTGCCGCATGTTGAGTTCCTTTTGAGTGAAGAAATATTTGAGGCTTTTGTAATCCGTAAAGATCACCACTTTTCCCCATACAAGTAATGCCTCCAAATTTTAAGTGCGAAGACAACAGCTGCCAACTCTAGATCATGAGTAGGATAATTCCTCTCATATTCTTTGAGTTGTCGAGAGGCATAGGCTATGACTTTCTCATGTTGCATGAGAAACACATCCTAACCCTTTTGCCCGAAGCATCACTGTAGATGACAAATCCCTCCGAGACAGATGGTATTGTCAGAATAGGTGCTGAAATGAGTCTCATCTTGAGTTCTTGAAAACTCTTCTCACATTCCATGCTCAAATCGAATTTTGTATCTTTCCGAGTCAGCTGAGTTAATGGAGTAGCGATTCGAGAAAACCCTTCTACGAATCTCCGATAATAACCAGCTAAGCCGAGAAAGCTACGTACTTCAGTCACTGATTTAGGTTGGTCCCAGTTTGAATAGCTTCAATCTTTGTCGGGTCAACAGATATTCCATGACTTGATACTACGTGCCCAAGGAATGCTACTTCCTTATGCCAGAACTCGCATTTCTTCAACTTGGCAATAAGCTTATTTTCACGAAGCTTTTGGAGTATCAGCCTCAAGTGTTGCTCATGATCTTCACGACTTTTGGAATATATGAGAATGTCATCAATAAAGACAACCACAAAATGATCCAAATATTTCTTGAATACTCGGTTCATCATATCCATGAAGGCAGCAGGAGCATTAGTCAATCCAAAAGACATGACTAGGAATTCATAATGCCCGTACCAAGTTCTGAAAGCCGTCTTTGGAATGTCATCGGTTCTAACCTTTAACTGATGATATCCGGAACGATTATCGATCTCTGAAAAGAATTTGGCGCCTTGCAACTGGTCAAATAGGTCATCAATACGTGGCAACGGATATCTATTTTTGATAATGACATGATTCAACTCCCGGTAATCAATACAAAGTCGCATACTCCCATCTTTCTTCTTCACGAATTGAACAGGAGCACCCCAAGGAGACGTACTAGGACGAATGAAACCGATGTCTAACAACTCCTGCAGTTGGGTCTTTAACTCCTGAAGTTCAATAGGAGCCATTCGATATGGGGCTTTGGAAATGGGTTTTGTACCGGGTTCAAGGTCGATACAAAATTTAATTTCACGCTCTGGGGGTAGGCCAGGAAGTTCTTCAGGGAATACGTCAGGAAGTTTATTAACAATAGAAATATCATTCAAAACTGACGTATTTTTGTTTAAATCCGTGACATGAGCTAAGAAAGCTTGACATCCGTTTTTCAATAAACGAATAGCTTTATGGCTTGAGATGACAGTGATTAATTTTAATGGTTTGGTTGCTTGAATTTGCATAATAGGTTGGTTAGGAATATGAAGCTAATAACCTTACGAAAATAATCAATTTTTGCATAATGAGTAGTTAACCAATCAATCCCTAGAATTACGTTAAATGTAAGTATTTTCAATGAAATAAGATCGACAGGTAATGTGAGGGTACCGATTTGAACCAAACAAGACTTATAAACAGTGGATGTAATGAAGATTTCTCCCAACGGAGTTTCAACAGATAAGTCAAAGTCTAATTTCTCTGGAGTCAAATTTAAACGTTGAGCGCAAGTAGGAGAAATAAAAAAATGGGTAGAACCGGTATCAAATAAGGTATAGACTTCGCTAGAGTTTATGATAAGCTTTCCCGTGATGACCTCGTTTGGGTTCCTTACTTTCTGGGAGGTCACGACAAACGCTCTCCCTTGAACTACCGACTTTGACTTTTCTGGGACGGCCTTTGGTGCCTCCATCCCAGCTGGACTTAACTTTGGTGCACGACCGACCGAGCTAGGTGACCTTCTCTTCCACAATTGTAACACGCTTTGGACTGCATCGCGCAGTTTGGAATGATATGTCCCTCTCCTCCGCATTTGAAGTATATGATAGGTGGTCGTTTCCTTCCTTCACAACGGGTGCTGGTGCTGACGTCTTTCCATCATTGTTGAATCTCCTCTTCTTGAAATGTCCACTCTTATTGTCTTGGCCATGATTACCACGAAGTGGTTACCATTTCTGACATATTGATTCCCTCCACGTTTGTTGTCACCGCTTCGATGATTGCTACCACTGGTATTATCATTTTGCCGGCTGCTCTCTCTTGGTTGGGTTGACTCATTATCGCGCTCCAATAACTGAGCCCTATTTACAACATCTGAATACAAACACAGTTTGTGAGAAATTAAGTATTGGCGTATCTCAGGTTTCAAACCTCTTAGAAACATCCGTGTCATTCTCTCCTCATTATTAACTAAGTGGGACGCAAACCGGGACAACTCAGCAAACTTGGCTTCATACTGTGACACGGTCATGTTGTTCTGCTCCAACTTGATGAACTCTAACTCTTTCATGTGACGAATACTTTCGGGAAAGTACTTGTCGTTGAATAGTTCTTGGAACTTCTCTCAAGACATCTTCAGTGCGGCAGGTTGAGTACGCTTTACAGATTCTCACCAGTAATCTGCTTCTGCCTGCAACATGAAGGTGGCAAAGGGGACCTTTTGCTCCTCGGAGCATCCCAAGACATCAAATATCTTGTTGATATGCTTTATCCACGTCTCCGCCTTAAGTGGTTTTGGCTCTCCAAAAAACTCCGGTGGTCCCAGCTCCATAAACTATTTAGCGGTGACCGTCCGAAAGTTTCCAGTGTTTCCACCTATATTTTGGACAGGAGCCGCTCTCGCCTGATGTTGCATGAATTGCATAAAGCCTCTGAACATTCCATCGTTCCTCATTTGATCATTGTTATTTAACTGAGAATTATTGTCTTCATGTTGCACATTATCCTGGGTATTGATCTGTGGTGACTCAACGGTCTCCTGTGCTCCATTGCTATTCTCAATATTCTCAGATGTCATTTTCAAATACTGCCACAAAACAAGGGTTAATTGACATACAACATATTATCCCTATACTCTGACCGACCAATTAAATACCAAATAAACTTAGGTAGGTCATACTAGCGAAGGAATTCTCCGTCTCTCCCCTCCTAGTTCTAGTCTCACATCTTAGCCAGGGATCATATCCCTAAGCTTTGATACCAACCGTGACGCCCCCAAAATAGGTATACATCACCCATTCTGAGTTACCAAATACATGGTACAGAATACAAATACAAACTTAAATATACAAAATGAGCTGTGAGTTTCAATACAAATATTGTCGTCTAGACAGTATTAAAACTCAAAATAAGTTCTTAATACATTTATTATCACACTATTTCATAGAATAGTGAGGACTACTAATGCTATCATTTGGACCGTCACTCCGTTCCCCGACTAGTCCCTGCTACGTTCTCATTTCCTGAAGAGAATAATGAAAGCAAAAAGGTGAGCTCAACTTGCCCAGTAAGAAATATTATGACTAAGATAATGTAGAATAATTTATCGTTAGCCTTCAACAGTGTTAAACTGATAAACTATAACAAACATCAAGTTTAACTGCAGCGGAACAAGAAATCCATTAGAAGAGTCAAGTAGAGAATAAAATCTACTATCTTCTATGATTTAAAAGGTTTTTCATCACTTTTATCGCTGAGACTCAGTTTAATAAATAATCCACATCATCCCTGCACTACGGCCAATGATATTCATTACTATCACGACCACAAATTATCCATGCACTACGGGCCAATGATATTCGTGTATTCATCAATGGTCATGATCATGCCAACAACTGTCCATCAATGCACTACGGGCCAATGAGGACTTTTACCACATCATTTGTAACATTACGGTCATGATTATACCGAATAATCCATGGTCATAATCATACCAAGTCAATCTATGCACTACATGCCACATATGACTTTCAATAGAATATAAACATGAGGATAATGACAATGATATAAGAATTCAATAAAACAAGTTCAATGATAAATTTTTAAAGATTTATAATTTAATTTATCCAGAAATCAATAACATCCAAATTGTCAACATGATACTGCTTTGTGGAGTAAAATTCAAGAATAATATTGTACCAAAAAATAATTTGGACCGAAAACGAATAAATTTTTATAATGAATAGTACCCCAGGTGAATAGTATCCCGTGAATAGTACTTTAGGAATAGTACTAGTACCCCCGTGAATAGTACTCCGGCATGAAAAAGTTAAAACTTATCAAGAATGCTTAGAATAATATTTCCATGAAAAGATACTGGATGAAGCGCAAATATCACGGATATTCTATTAATTTCATGGAGTATAGAAGCCAAAATTTTAATAAAACGAGTATAGAATTCAGAATCTGAAACGAAATAATATTACTTACAGAGTATGGAAGAAAATATTATTTCAAGCGAATATTGAACAAAAATAATATTCCTTACGAATACGAAAAAAATAATACCCTTTACCTTAGTAGGAGATTGGATACTGCAATAGTGTAGTACAGAATACTATTCTTCTTTCTCTCTTATTCTCTCTATACTTTCTCTCTCTATAGTTTGAATGAATTGGTAAAAAATAATGAAGAAATGAGCTTCTATTTATAGGCTTGGCAGAGTAATGGTAAAATAGTCTTTTCGTCATAATTCATGACATCATCGTTGACATCATCGATCATATTACATCACTGCTTACCTCATCGTCCGATGACATCATCGCTTACATCATCGTCTGATGACATCATCTCTTACATCATAGGAATTCAAATTCAATTTATTCTCTTCCACCTCATTTTACTTTTATACCATGAATTTACTATAATAATGTTACCATTCAAATTATAAAAAACGTACTATTATATAATCACATCATACTACTATAATGTAATATTATAATAATATATTTGAATGAATTATTTTATCGGAAAAGATAAAATACCAACTTTCAACAAATGTCACATACTAAAAATTTCTCAGTTTAACTCCACATTGAATAAATATTTTCTTATCATATAAATCAATAAATAATTATTCACAAATAATATTAAAGAATCACAATAATGACAACCAGGCCGTTCTCAGGAAAGAGGGGGTTTTCCGATAAGGATTTCTCCTTACCGGCGCGCAATTAAGTGACCAAACCTCTCCTTGACAGAACTTTCTAGACATTGCCAATAATGCTATCTAATAATATTATTCAAATAATATGAATTATTGATCTGATAATGGAAAATACTGTGCAGTGACAATTATTGAAACAACAATAATATAAAATATCAATGAATCAATTATTGAACTAATAAAGTAAAATATTGAACAGTAATTACTGTAACAATTATTAAGTAGTGCCTTCTTATGTAAGAATCAATAATTAAAAATACTTTGCAATACGCGCGTGCTACTGTGCAACAACGCGTATTACTGTATTTTAACCACCGGGTATTCCAACAGTTAACGGTAAAACTTTCACCGTTTTTTAATAAAAAGATATTTTTGTCGTTTTCTCAATCCGACAATAATTTTGTTGTGGGGTCCACCAATGATTGTGCCGTCGTACGAATATTTCTTGTTAAAACGAATATTCGCCGACCAATCGAATATTATATAACAACTTGCGTGCTTTGCAAAATTTATAAATATTACCCACAACTATAACATTATATCAAATTCACTCCATAATATTCAAAAATGATATTTATAGAAAAATTCATCTTTATTCATAAAAGTTGGGGTCTTATAGGAGAGACGGGTAAATCCTTCGCTAGTATGACCTACCTAAGTTTATTTGTTATTTAATTGGCCGGTCAGAATATAGGGATAATATGTGGCATGTCAATTAACCCTTATTTTGTGGCAGTGTTTGAAAATGACATTTAAAAATGTTGAGATAAGCAATGGTGCACATGAGACTGTTGAGTCACCGACGATCAATAACCAGGATAATATGCATCAAGAAGGCAATAATCCTCAGGTAAACAACAACACTGACCAAATGGTGAACAATGGGATGTTCAGAGGCTTTCTGCAATTCATGCAACATCAGGCGAGAGAGACTCCTGTGCAAAATGCAGGTGGAAACACTGGCAACTCACGGTTGGTCACCGCTAAGCAATTCAAGGAGATGGGACCACTGGAGTTTTTGGGAAAGCCAGAACCACTTAAGGCAGAGACGTGGATTAAGCAGATCATGTTGGTCATTTTACCGATCAATATATCCGTGCAAGTATACACGGTCAACAAGTAATAAAGAGTAAGCAAAATATCGTTTCCACGAAAAATTAACTAATAAAGTTCACCAAGCACTAACCCGTAACCATTTCAGTTTTATTTAAACGATTGCTATATTTTTAAATATTAAAACTATGAAACTAATTAATACTAACTATTTCTAAAACAAAACTAGATAATAAAGACTCGAGATTACAATTTCATCTAATGAATCATTTAAATCAACACACTCCCTGTTAAGCCAAATTAATTGCACCGGATTGTTAGTCGAGAATACAAAAGTAAGGTATAGCCATCTCACAATATACCATATCCATATCATATGTAATCCATAATTGATAGAATACACATGAACTATGACGCCCCCAAAATAGGTATACATCACCCATCTTGGGTCGCCAGATACATGGTTCAAAATTCAAATACAACTTAATTATACAACAGTCGTGTAAAATAAGACAAACATAATCTAAGAGTTTTAATAAGAATATTGCCTTCTAGACAATACACACATTCAATGGAGTCCTCATTACACTTATTTCCACACTATTTTATAGAATAGTGAGGACTACTAAAACAACCATCTGGACTGTCAATCCGTTCCCCGACTCGTCCCAGCTATATTCTAATTTCCTGAAGAGAACTGTGAAATAAAGGGTGCGCTCAACTAGCCCAGTAAGAAATATTATGACTAAGATAATGCAGAATAAATTATCCTTAGCCTTCAACAGTATAACAACTGATAGAATATAATAGACAACAAGTTTTAGATCAACAACTATAACGAAAATAGCAATTCATTAGAAGAGTCAAGTAGAGCATAAAATCTACTATCTTCTACGATTTAAAAAGTTTTTCATCAACTTTATCGCTGAGACTCAGCTTAATAAATAAAATCGAATCATCCCTACACCACAGCCAAGGATATTCATGTATAATCAATGGTCATGATTATACCGAATAATCCCTGGTCATAATCATACCAACAACTGTCCATCAATGAACTATAAGCCAATGAGGACTTTCACCACATCATTCGTCACATTACGGTCATGATTATACCGAATAATCCCTGGTTATAATCATACCAAGTCCATCTCTGCACGTAAGCCAAAGATGACTTTCATCACAATATAATCATGAGGATGATGACAATGACATAATAATTCAATAAAATAAGTTCAAGGAAAATTTTAAAGATTTATAATTTAATTTATCCAGAAATCAATAACGTCCAAATTGTCAACTTGATACTGCTTTGTAGAGTAAAATTCGAGAATAATATTCATGTACCAAGAATAATTTAGACAGAAAAGAAATATATTTTTTGGGTAAATAGTATCCCGTGAATAGTATCATATGAATAGTATTTTGAGAATAGTACCTCGTGAATAGTAACCTGACATGAAAAGTACTTCAAATACCCGAGTGAATAATATTTGGGTGAATAGTAATTTGGGTGAATAGTAACCCGTGAATAGTAACTCGTGAATAGTATCCCGACATGAAAAGTGTCCCGAATACCCGAGTGAATAATACTAGAGTGAATAGTAATCGGGTGAATAGTAACCCGTGAATAGTAACTCGTAAATAAAATAAAATAAAATGATATTTTATGACGAGTATAAAAGAAATGATATCTCATATGAGTATAATAGAATATACGAAACTACAAATGGATTTTCACCCGCCATGCGGTAATCCACGTAGACAGATCATTTCCATAATTTAATAAAGAATGAATATGAAGGATCATTCACCATGCATGTGGTAGTCCACATAGACAGGTTATTCCAACAGAATAATAAAGAATGGAATAACAGAAGAATTCACCAGACATGCGATAGACCGCACAGACAGATTATTCAATAGAATAATAAAGAATGGAACCAGGTCATGCGTAATCGCACAGACAGGATATTCCAACAGAATAATAAAGAATGGAATAAATTTCACCATGCATGCGGTACTTCGCATAGACAGGTTATTCTAACATAATAATAAAGAATGGAATAACAGAAGGTCTCTTCATGAATACGAAAGAATAATACCCCTTACTTTAGAAGAAAACTAGATACTAGAATAGTGAGGTAGCAGACTTCTCTTCTTCTTTCTCTCTATAATTTCTCTCTATAATAATTGCTCTATAGCTTTAGTGAATTGGTGAGAAATGAAGGAAGAATGAGCTTCTATTTATAGGAAAATATAGTTTCAATAATTGCACATTTTGGGGCTTAAAATATTACAGTATAATACCTTCCTCTTTTTCTTCATTTTTAATTTAGTTCTGCAAGTATTATCAAACTTGCACCACCTCCCCTAATAGTAAATCATGTGAATCAATAGTAAATCATGTGACTCAATAGTTCTAATCATGTGAAAAAAATAATTACAGTATAGTACCTTCATCTATACCTCTATTTTTAATTTAGTCATGCAAGTATTA
This sequence comes from Panax notoginseng, assembly GCA_016801055.1. NCBI lineage: Eukaryota > Viridiplantae > Streptophyta > Magnoliopsida > Apiales > Araliaceae > Panax > Panax notoginseng. Next base: position 61,336,841 of record CM029020.1, on the reverse strand, counting down.
TCAATCTTGCACCAACTCCCCTAATAGTAAATCATGTGAATCAATAGTACGCACATTTGAACACATAGTTATAAGCATGTGAATTAATAGCAATTAATTACTCATTTATCCGGTGAATTACCCGATTGGTCGATATAACCTCCAGACATTAATTATTATCGAAATAAATATCAATTTCCACTAACACTAATAATCCCAACACAATGGAAATATTAATTTCATATTTAATCAATACGAACTTATTCATCATTAATATTATAACTCACAATATTTAATAACCAGGTCGTTCTCAGGAAAGAGGGAATTTTCCGATAAAGATTTCTCCTTATTGGCATGCAATTAGATTATCTAACCTCTCCTTGACAGAACTTCTAGACATTATCAATATTGTAAATAATAATATGAATAACTTTACCGTCTCAATTATTGATTTAATAATATAGCATATTATGCAGATGATACTGTGATAATAATTGAATCAATAATATGAGAGATATGATGCAATAATTACTGTAGCAATAATTGAGTATAACTAAGTGACTTCTCACGTAAGCATCAATAATCAATACCGTGTGCTACTATGCAACCACGCGTATTACTGTACTTTAATTACCGGGTAGTTCGACAGTTTTAACGGTAACACTTTCGCCGTTATTTTTATAAAATGATAATTTTGTCGTTTTCTTACTACGACAATACTTCAGTTGTGGGGTCCACCGATAATTGTACTGTCGTACGGATATTTCCTGTTAAACTGAATATTTTCCGACCAATCGAATATTATATAACAACTTGCTTACATTACAAAATTTATAATTATTACCCATAATTATAACATTATATCAAATCCACACCATAATATTAAAAAAATTATTTTAAGAAATTTAAATCTTTATTCATAAAATTTGGGGTCTCATATGAACACTCACATTACCTAAACCACTATATGTCTATGTGATTTACAAATAATTAGGGTTTAAGCCCTAATTCTCAATTGACTACGAGTGGTGCTTCGGTATATGTCTATCCTAAGCACGAATCATAAATCCCATCCATATAGAACATACAAACACAAGCTATTAAGATCACATCTAAACCCATACTTCGTTGTTCAAGTTCATATGGATTATCACAATAATTGATGGCCAATCAACTAAGCAAATAAACATGAATCTTAATAGACAATCCCATAGCAATCAATAAGGCTAACTGTGACGCCCCCAAAAATAGGTATACATCACCCATCTTGGGTCGCCAGATACATGGTACAGAATACAAATACAAACTAATTATATAACAATTATGTAAAATACGACAAAACATATGCTGTGAGTTTTAATACAAATATTGTCATCTAGATAATATCCACACTCAATAGAGTACTCATTACATTTATTATTACACTATTTCACAGAATAGTGAGGACTACTAATGCACCATCTAGGACCATCACTCTGTTCCCCGACTAGCCCCAGCTACGTTCTCATTTCCTAAAGAGAACAATGAAAGAAAGGGTGAGCTCAACTAGCCCAGTAAAAAAATATTATGACTAAGATAATGCAGAATAAATTATCGTTAGCCTTCAACAGTGTTAAACTGATGCAATATAACAAATATCAAGTTTAACTGCAGCGGAACAAATAATCCATTAGAAGAGTCAAGTAGAGAATAAAATCTACTATCTTATATGATTTTAAAGGTTTTCATCACTTTTATCGCAAAGACTCAGCTCAATAAATAATCCACATCATTAAATCATCCCTGCACTACAGGCCAAAGATATTCTTTAGTATCATAACCACGAATTATCCATGCACTACGGGCCAAAGATAATCGTGTTTTCATCAACGGTCCTGATCATGCCATAAAATAATTCATCTTTGCACCCTTGGCCGAAGAGAATCCATAGCCATAATCAACCAAAAACTATCCATCAATGCACTACGGCCAATGAGGATTTTTACCACATCATTCGTCACATTACGGTTAAGATTATACCGAATAATCCCTGGTCATAATCACACCAAGTCCATCTATGCACTACGTGCCACATATGACTTTCAACATAATATAAACATGAGGATGATGACAATGACATAAGAATTCAATAAAATAAGTTCAAGAATTAATTTATCCAGGAACCAATAACGTCCAAATTGTCAATATGATACTGCTTTGTGGGTTAAAACTCAAGAATGCTCAGAATAATATTTTCATAAAAAGATACTGGATGAAGCGTAAATATCAAGGATATTCCACTAGTTTTATGGAGTATAAAAGCCAAAACTTTAACCAACTGAGTATAATAGAATATATGAAACTGCAAATGGATTTTTGCCGCCATGCGGTAATCCACTTAGACAGATTATGTCCACAATTTAATAAGGAATGAATGCAAAGGATCATTCACCATGCATGTGGTAATCCACATAGACAGGTTATTCCAACAGAATAATAAAGAATGGAATAACAGAAGGATTCACCATGCGTGCGATAGACTGCACAGACATGTTATTCCTAACAGAATAATAAAGAATGGAACCAGGTCATGCGTAAACGCACAGACATGATATTCTGATAGAATAATAAAGAACGGAACCAGGTCAGGCGAAATTCGCACCGACAGGATATTCTAACAGAATATTAAAGAATGGAATAACAACAGAAATCACCATGCATGCGATAGACTGCACAGACAGGTTATTCCAATAGAATAATAATTAATGGAACCAGGTCAGGCGTAGTACGCACCAACAGGATATTTCGATAAAATAATAAAGAACGGAATAATAGAAGAATTTCACCATGTATGCGGTACTTCGCATAAACAGGTTATTCCAACATAATAATAAAGAATGGAATAACAGAAGTTCTCTTTATGAATACAAAATAAAATAATACCCCTTACGGGTACAACAAATAATATCCCTTACTTTAGAAAGAAGAGTACTGTATATAGGAGTAGTGAAGTAGCAGAACACTTTTCTTCTTTCTCTATATAATTTCTCTCTCTAGAGTTTCAGTGAATTCGTAAGAAATAATGAAGGAATGAGCTTCTATTTATAGAAGAATGGACTGCAAAGTAACTAATTCATGAACGGTTCAGATTGATTTACTATTAATCGGACGGTCCATATTTAAAGCAAAATCTTTTAAATAAAATATAATATATTCTATTTATAATCTAATAAAACGAATAACTTTATAAAAGTATTCTGTTTTATATAAAAAGATTTTACTATGCAAAATACTATGCAGGCTGTGAGGGCCCTAAATCTAGGTCCCAAATCACCTCGGATCCGGTTCGATCATTCTATACAACTATTACTATTTGCGGAAGATATAAACATAAATTGTTTATACAATACATTACACACTATTCTCCAAGGTCGAGTAACCTTAACTTAATCACATTTCATAACTTACTTAACACATAACCTTAAAATACAACACTTATACAATTTAGCTTCACACATATCCTAACGCTGGAACTGTCTTTAGCCTTTCCTCGTATCCGACGCGTTCGCCTAAATCTGTAATATTTTATCATGATATAGCAAGGGTGAGCATAAGGATTGCCCAACAAGTTTAAATTCAACAATATAACGATATATCATGATTGAAGAGTTTGAATAATAAGCTGGCTATAATTCAACAATATAATTGTGAACTAGCAGGAACAAGTTTATGACTGAACAAGTATATAACATAAAAAAATATTTCTGAACCGAAGGGGAATGAAGGTGATCAGCCTTTCATACCTGACTTATACATGCAATATGTACAGAGTACAATTATACATGGCAATCAACAATGATTAACCATAAGCTTATCCGAATAAAACACTCTTAGTAGAGTTAAATAAATACAAACTTGCCTGAACCGTTGATTACTGCAACACAATGTATAACGCTTTATCTGAAGAGCTAATATTAGTAATATAGATCTCCAATATTAGAATAATATCATCACAATATAATACTATTATAAATATATAAGCATAGAATAACCTAAATACATAACACATAATCCTATCAATCTATAATACACATAAGACTCGGTATCAAGTCAAACTATTTAAGTTCGAGTTGAAACCGACACAATTCTAACATCCCGACGGTCTAGTCGAACTTTTATCGAGTCTAAGTTCAATTAAACTCTGACTTAACACTTAACAATTAACTCAGATAATTTTAATATCAGTCAAAATATTTTTCTAAGTCTCATAATAATTTTCACATAATTATTATCATTTATCATGAATTTTAAATCATTAAAAACGTATTTAAATGAATTAAATACCACATAATTTCTTTATCATTAATATTTATTTATTATCAAATATTAATAAAAATTAGGTCATAATATTATAATATATTTATAATATCACAAAGTATTTTTAATACTTTAAAATCATATTTATATGATTTTTAAACACTTAAATCCATTATCCAATAATTGCTTCTAATATTAAAATATTATTATTTTCATGACAAAATATCAAAAGTTATATTTTATAACTCAAAAATATTTTTCTAACCCTTAAATCATTTTTACATGATTTATAAGTCATTAATTCTATTTTTTCATAATTTATTTAATATATTTATTAAATAAACTAACTATCATTAATATTAATTTATTAATGAATTTCATCACAAAATATTAAAAGTCACTTAAAATATTTTCTTTTACCATAATATTATTTTTCATGTATTTAAATCATTTTTAAATAATTTATTTAATATTGTAATTAAATAAATAAATACCATTTATATTCCAAAAATATTAAATATTTATGAAATATACTCAAAATAATTAAAACTAATTTTCAGACTTTAAAATAATTTTTCAGAATTTATTTTGTATTTTTAATAATTAAAAACTATTTTTATCAATTTTTAAATAATTTTCGAAAAATAATAATAATAAACTGTCGCTAAAGGGCCCTATAGCGACAGAACCGTCGCTATAGGTGTTCTTGGGCCTGCTCTTCATCAACCCAGAAATTCATGACCAGATGACAGGGGGGTCGGTTTGACCGGCTGTAGATCTTTGATCCTTGGGTTTTCTGGGCTGCTAAAGTGTTAAGATTGTAGTACTTATGTAGTACTACAACTACCAACAACTTTCATGGCCATCATGCATCTGAACAGCAAGTTATAGGCCATCAAAATCCTTGTCAGACATGTTCTTCATTTTCTGGGTTACCAGAAAATGAAGAACAGTCAAGGTACATACTTTGGATTCTTATAGTTTGTAGTATAGGTCTTGTTTGGGTAACCTAGTGGTTCAATCATGTAGAACATATGTCAGGGTACAACAACAGGTCATCAGATCTGACTAACAATCAACACGAAATGAAGATTTGATCCAGTCAAACTACATGTCAGGGACTTGTTCTTGAAGATTCTGGGTTACCCAGAATCTCCTTCCTGGAAGTTGGTCAACGCTGGTTTGACCTTGCTTAGCTACGATTCTGATATAAATTTAAGTGATATGAAGACATGATTATGTAGTATTCATGTTGGGCTTCAAATAGAAAACAATAACTTAACCAAAGTATAAACAGACAGCAAGATCTAAGCCCTGAAAATCGTTGTCAGAAATTCTGGGAAACTTCTGGGTAACCCAGAAACAGATTCTGTGAACGGTCAACGTGGTTTGACCGAGCATAACTGATGATCTAGACTAGATTTAACCTGCTTCCAGTTTCAGATCACAGTTCTCATGTCATAGAACATATCCAAAACATAAAACACAATAAACAATTAACACATAAAGATTTAGAGGGCCTGACATTCGACCGTCAGGCCATTTTTCAACCTTTTTCCAGAATTTTGAAAACTCGATTTTGGAGCATCTAGATGATATGGATCCAAGTTTTAGTAACCCAGATCATCAAATGATACTCTCTAACATGAAATAAAACAACCAATTATAACATCTAACATAAAACATATGGATTTCAAAAATTAGGGTTCTTTACCACTTTCTAACTTGATTTTTGATTTCTGACTTCTGATGTTGATCTTGGAATGCTAAAGGCTGATCATGGTTTTGTTTCTCTCTCTCTCTCTCTCTCACTCTATTTCAAAAATGAAGAGAGATAAGGGACTTGGAGAAATGAAAAAAATAAAGTGTGAAATAATCTTTATATATCTTGATTCATTGCACCAAATGTGGCTAGGTGGCACAAGTTGGCTGATTTGCTAGATATAAATCACATGGGACAATTAGAGTTGTTCACCAACTCAATATCTTTGCAAGATTTGTAAGCTACCTATTAAAGAATTGCTAAAGGGCAAAATAGTCTTTTTCCATGCTAATTTAATGGCATAATGGACATTATCCAACCCTTAGGGTTTAGGGTTTAGAATAATTAGGGTTTAGAGTTTGGAACATTTAGAGTTAAGGGTTTGAAACATCTAGGATTTGCAATTTATTTTCTAAAATTTTCAATTTAGATTTTCAAAAATAGAAAATTAATATTTCTAACTTATAATTAGGATTTACTAATTATATTAAATTTCTTAATCACTAATTAAATCTTGCTAATTAGGATTAGTATTTCCTAATTATAATCGCTAACTACGCAATTAGGGTCAATATCACGGATTAGGGTTTCTAACCCAAAAATTAGGGTTTTCAAAAATGTGAAATTAGGGTTTGCTAATAATTAAGTTTTTCCCTAATTAATATTATAATAAATAACACTTATGCAATATAATAATCATTTAAATCCCAGATTAGGGTTTCATGCACCGAATTAGGGTTTTGGATTCCCAGAACTGAAGTTAGGGTTTCCAGAACCGATTTCTAGGGTTTCTTGTTAATCGTTAGGGTTTTCTAACCGAACGTTGACGTTCTTAATATATACCTAGGGTTTGTTACAGATATCAATTATCTGGTCAACCCTTGACCCTTAATCACATACTGTACACATATACACAGAACATATTTACGTATTTCCTTAATCCTGAATAATTCACCTAAATTATTCACAGAATTTTGAAATCCTCAAAATTCCATCCTAAAAATATCAAACGCATACACTATTTTTCTGTCTAGGTTCTAATTTTGAACCTTAAATCAATAAATAAAAATTTTAAAAATATTCTAAATTCTCGTGTTGTCACACAGGCACTATGCAACACTATACATAATAAATATATAATATATTCTATTTATAGAATAACTTTATAAAAGTATTGTGTTTTATATAAAAAGTTTTTCTGTTTTATTACATTAATAATATCAATAAAACAAAACTGAGTGACTTATCACTTAAGCATCAATAATCAATACCGTGTGCTACTATGCAACCACGCGTATTACTGTACTTTTAACACCGAGTGTTTCAACAGTTAACGGTAAAACTTTCGCCGTTATTTTCATAAAATATTTTTGTCGTTTTCTCAATCCGACAATAATTCCGTTGCGGGGTCCACCAATGATTGTGCCGTTGTACGAATATTCCCTGATAAAATGAATATTCTCCGATCAATCGAATATAATATGACCACTTGCATACTTTGTAAAATTTATAAATACTACCCACAACTATAACATTATATCAAATCCACACCATAATATTTAAAAAAATTTATTTCGAGAAAATTAAATCTTATTCGTAAAATTTGGGGTTTTACATTAACAATAAAGTATATCAGAATAAACTAAGCAATAAAATCCATTGCAATCCCAAAATAGAGTTTAACTCATAGTTGAATCAAATCCATCATCCACAAATTGAAATAACATCATAAGAATACAAGTAGGAATCAAAGAGAAATAAGAGTAGAAAGTTGAATTGCAAATCTGTTCTCTTGCTCCAAGTTTGAATCTATTATGCTGTCCAATTGCTTCAAATCTTCAGACCTAATTAGCTCTAGAAAAGAACTACTAAATCTACTCTAATCTACTATTGAAAGTAAAGAGAGAAAGCAATATTATTTACGTGATCCCCTAAGAGGTGGAATCCCCTTACATACTGAAAATAAGTCTAATTATATAGGAGTCTAGTTCGTATGCCCTTCCTCTGAATAACAATTTGATTGGACCACTTAATCAAAAGTCAGCCTGCAGGAATAGACAGGCGCAACTGTGCTATGATTGTGCCTTAGAGAGGCGCAGCTGCGCTATGTCAAAACTGGGAACGCTGCCTGGCGCAGCTGCGCTGTGTCAAGGGTCAAGCTGGGCGCAGCTACGCCATGCACCAGCTTGCCCTGACTTCTTCTACTACAGTCATCTGATGTGTGCACAGTCATGGCATCTCACTCCATTCCTTCCTTCCATCATCAAAGCTGTGACGAACGAGAATTTTGTAAATTATTTTAATATTTATTGAGTTAAATAAATATTTTTCGATAATTTAATTATTAGATTTAATAATTAATTGATGCAATTGTGGTAGATTAATTTAATTATATGTGTTACATTTATTAAATTAATGTAGAGAATTTTTATTATTCGAGTATGTGATTGTGTGAGCTTATTGAATTAAATGAAATAATTTAATTAAGCATGATGTTACTTTAATTAATTTAATTATTAATTAGAGATTTAATAAATTGTTATTATTTATTAATGAGAAAAATTAATTATGTGACTATATGAATTTATGAGAAAATATTATATTTTATTTATAATAAATTAAATAAAATATTGAAGTTATTTTATAAGGAGTGTGACATTTATTAAACTATATAATAAAAGGTTTATTAAAATAATGAGCTTTGAATTTATTTGCTAAGCCAAACATGGCACTAAGAGAGGTTATGGGCAGTTAACCCATGACTGGGCAACTGACCACATCGCGTCAGTTTTATTTCTTCGACGCTTCCTCCTTCTTCTTCATAATTTCCTAAGTCTGGCATTATTTTCAGAGAGAGTTCAGAGAGAAGGTGAGAATTTTTGAGAGAATTTGTGAGTGCGTAATTACAGGTTATTGCAAAAAAGGGTTATCTGATCATCTTATACTCTGGGTAATTCTCTCCAAACCCAATTTCTACAATTACGTCTTTTGGTTTTCATAAATTGGCTTTCATATGTTTCTGTAAATCTCTGTATTTGGGAGATATGAGATTATTATAATTTTATGTATGGCTTAATATGTATCAAATCGTGTTTAATTATATATATTGTGCAAACCATAGTATCAGTTTCAGGAAATTACGTAGTATATAATTTTTCAAAATAAACAGAGTACGTGATATGGCCATATGACCTTATACGTGATAATTGATGTATTGATCATATATTATCCCTAACTTTTATACCCTTACATTATTGAGCATGTCGATACGGAGAGATCGGAGTTTAAATGAACGGATTCGGTGTTATAACGAATCCGTAGGGAGAATTTTCATATAAAGTTTTCTAAACTTCACGAACATCAAAGTCAGTAATTTTGTTAGGCTTTAAATCTGTTAATAAGTGTTTAAAATTGGTTTTGTCAGTATTAAATGTTGGGTTATGATTATACATGAATTATAACATGTGGGTATATGTGATTTGGTGAAATTAGTGTTAAAAATGTGTTGTTTTCGCTGAACTCTGTGTTCTTCGTGAACTTAGAATCAGTTTCTGGAGTCTCGCGCCGCGGCGCCAACTCCAGAACTGAAGTCCCGCGCCGCAACGCCACTGCGCCGCAGCGCCAAGACCCAAGCCATGGCGCCATAGCGTCGCAGCGCCAAGGGCCCGGCCACAGCGCCACCGCGCCGCAGCGCGACTCCTTAGCACATTAGTGGCGCCGCAGCGCCACTCTCCAGAAAATGTCAGAAATGTATTTTTAAAATGTTAAAGTCTAACAAGTGTTAGTGGATTGATGTAATGAACATGTAATCATGTTAGAGGTATTATGATGATATAAAATAGTTGTTTAACATGTAATAAAATATTATATGTGAATTGAATTATTAAATACATAATTAGTTTGATAATTCATGAAGTATAAATTATGTGACAACGTGATAATTTGACTAAGTTTAGTCAATAATTAAAGTAGACAACGAGAATGAGTTTATATTGATTAGTCAATTTATAATTAACTGGTATTGTGTATATGAATGGTATGTAGGATTTAATTCAAAGAACGTGCTTAGTTAAAGTGTAATCTACGCACGAGGCAAGTATCCTATCCCTAACTCCATTCTATTGAGCAAGTTTATATAAACTTAAACGTTACTTTTATGTCGAGCAAGTTTCTTAAGTCTATCTTTTACATTGAGCAAATTTCCTAAATTTAAACTATTATTCAAGTTCAAGCATGATATTAAAGATTAATTATCTTTCCAAAGCATGATTCAGTTATACAATAATTGTCCTATTGTATACTTTTGAGGTTATTATTCAAATCGAATATCAATTATTGTTGAACCTTATTAGACTAGTGAACCTTATTGATTCAACTAGTCCATAGTTGATGAGCGTTCTAAATTTCAGAACCCTTGATGAGTTATCCAAACCAAACTTCCTTTGGTGCGGACTCGAATGTCAAACTGAGATGAACAACCCTGTATAGGGGATTATTTACGCTTTAGCGTTAAGATATTGTGCACAGTATGGTACTAAGGGCTGATCCCCCTAAGTACGAGAAGAAGGTCCATAGTCTTATGACTGTTAAAGATTTCAAGTATAACCCTTGTTAACCTAGGACATAGTTCAAGGTCTTATGACCCTCAGTATTCTTTTGATTCATGTTATTTATTCTTGATTCAAAAGTTGAGCTTTATTCAGATGTCTTTGATTATTCGCATGTTATTATGCTGTTGTTTCATTTTTTATACTTGTGGGCATTTGTGCTCACTCTTGCTTAATAATAACATTACAGTTAAGAATGAAAGAAGCGATGAACCCTCCACTAGTAAGGGCAAGGGCAAAGTTAGCAAATGATGAAGACCTGTTTTTTTAACTGATGTATTTGTTTAAGACTTGAGTTATGTTGATGTTAAGACTTATTTGTTTAGAATTCCGCACAGATGTTTTAAGGTTAGAGTAACCTGGGATTTATTTATGATTCAGTTGATGTAACCCTTAAGGGAAGAGATTTTATTATGATTTCTATCTATTGTATGGTTTGATATTATTTATGGGTAGATAGATAGATGATGCTTGTACAGTGAACACCAAATCCCGTGGAATCGAAGTACCCGTATTTGGGGGTGTCACAGGTTGGTATCAGAGCTGTAGGTTATGAACCTTAGGTGGGGGAACAACCTTAGGTAGTAACCTTATAGAAAGAAGATAGTAAAGGAAAACTCTTATCGAGTTTTAAAGAAATGAATTTTTGGTAATTCATTGAAGATAATAAAATACATTATGTGTCTATGTGTTAATTTATGTGCTCGTTAGTACGACTTAGTAACTAAAACTTAAAATTTTGTTGTCAGGATGACGAATGTTGGAGAAGCTAGTCAAGCTGGGGAGGAAGAACCCCGATTACCTATAGTACCTACAGAGGAGGAGACCCGAGACATACATGTTGTTAGGGAACAGTTAGTTCAGAGGGAGTCATCTCCATTGATCACCGTTGTTGGTCAGGAGCATGAACCTGAGATTGATCCTGATGAGGGTCCTGAGGAGGAGTTTGATGAGGAGGAAGAAGAAGAGGAGCTACCACGGTACACTGTTGATGCTGTGAGATGTATGACACACTATATGATCATAACGTGGAGTTACAAGATGAGGTTCAGGAATTGACTGAGCGAGCGACTGTTCAGCAGTCTACTTTAGAGGAGAAGGATAGAGAGATTGTGACCCTTCATACACGTTTAGGAAACGTAGAGTGGGATCTAGTTCATGAGAAGAGTCAAACCGAAGATAAGACCGAGGAGATAGAGAAGCTGAAGAAGGAACTGAAGGAAACCTCCGGAAGACTGAAAATAGCAGAGGAAGGATGGGTAAGAGAATCACATCGAGCTGATCGTGCAGAAGATGATAGATGATAGTCGTGCAAAGAAGGCAAAGCTTGAAGACACGTACGCCACACTTAATCATGCGATGGATGAGGTTCAAGAGCGAGTGTTAAGGTACCCCATCCAGTTTGAAGGACTTCCATCGTATATGTTGGATCGCAGGACGATGTCTCGTATCATGAATGAGGAGCGTGACAAGGCTATTGAGCACCTTGGAAGACAGGAATAGAATCTGTTTATTTATGTGAAAGACCTATATAGTTTTATGTAAATTCCGATGTGTTTATGAACTAAGGAATATGTTAATATTTGAATATTTTAAATCCTGTGGATTCTTTATTCCAGGATAGATGATGTAAATAGCAGTATGCTATAGTTTAATGTTAAAACTTTTTATTTGAATGAAAAGACATCAAGTTGTTTGAGATGATGTGTTAAGTGATATGTTAAAGTGTTGAGTAATGTCTTAGCTATGTAGAGAAATAAATAAAGTTCTAATAAACGCTTATTTAACAGAAAAATGCCGCCAAGGAGAAGACAACAACGTCAACCGACTCAGGAAGGGTCAACCAATAATAACAATAATGCCAACGTTAATCCAGTTCAACAGCTAGTTAATTTACTAACTGGAGTCATGAATAACCAACCGCAAGCTCCACCTAGCACAACATTTAAAGATTTTAAGGCGGTGGGACCGCCAGAGTTCAAAGGTTCCAGAAACCCGATCGAGGCTCAAACGTGGGTGATGGAAATGGAGAAGGTTTTCGACGTTGTTAGGGTTCGAGAAGATCAGAAGACCATTTTTGCGACATTTATGCTGAAGTCTGAGGCTAGCTACTGGTGGCAGGCAAACAAGATGCGAGGAGGTGAAGGTGTAATTACGCGGGAGAGATTCAAAGAGATGTTTTTCGAAATGTATTTCCCAGCTAGTTCGCAGAATCAAATGGAGGTGCAATTTCTGGAACTGAAACAGGGAAACATGAGCGTGCCTGAATACGCGGCTAAATTTGATGAGTTGGCAAGGTTTGCCCCGTATCAAGTACACACTGACGAGAGGAAAGCCAGACGATTCGAACAAGGACTGAAGCCTTGGGTATACAGCAAGGTATCAATGTTTCAACTTAACACGTTTGCGGGAGTTTTGGAAAAGGCCATTCTCGCGGAAGGAGGAAGTGATGCAGTGACTAAGTACAACCAAGAACATAAAAAGAAAAAGAGTGAGAATGAAGGTAATAACAAGACTGGTGGAAGTAATACTGGGAATAATAATAATCAGAAGAGGAAGTGGACGGATAACTCGACAGCTGGAAGTCAACACGGAGGGCAGAAAAAGAAGATAGAAGCATGTCCGACTTGCGGCAAGGCACATCTAGGAGTTTGTTTGAAGGAAAGAGAGTGTGCTACAATTGTGGTCAGGAAGGTCACATAGCACCAAATTGTCCAAACCCAAAGAAGGGTGCTTGTTTCAACTGTGGTTCGAAAGATCATTTAGCAAGAGACTGTCCCAAGAAAGGATCGGGAGGATCAGGACAAGGAGGAAACCGGGGAAATAGAAGTGGAAATACCTTAACCATCACCGGACCACCTGCAACAAACCGACCAACTGCCAGAACTTTCAATATGATGGTGCAGGATGCAATCCAGTCTCGTGAGGTGGTGTCAGGTATCATTCCGATCAATGAAATTAATGCTTATATTTTGTTTGATTCGGGTGCTACTTGTTCCTTTATATCCGAAGACTTTGCTAATAGTTTAGATTTTCTTATGGATGAATTGGTTTATCCCATGATTATAGAAATTACGAATAGAGAGATAATTCCTGTTAAGCATGTGTTTAAGAATTGTAGAGTGGATATTTCTTATCCCTATTCGATGATTGGGGGAATTCGACGTTATATTGGGTATGGATTGACTATCCAATATGGGGCTGTAATTGACTGCCAAAAGAAGCGTATTAACCTTATGACTCCGTCAAAGGTTGTGTTTTATGGTAGCAAGTCGCCTAGACAAGCGAGTTGTCTGACGATGTTGCAGGCCAGGAAGTTATTAAGACAAGGCTGTGTAGGATATTTAGCTTACATAGTCGATAGTCGAAAAGAGAACCTGAAGGTAGAGGAGATACCGATTGTGAGAGACTTCGTTGATGTATTTCCAGACGATTTGCCAGGACTTCCACCAGATAGAGAAGTAGACTTTGTGATTGATTTGCGCCCGGAACTGCTCCAATATCGAAGGCACCATACCGAATGGCGCCAGTAGAGATGAAGAAATTAATGGTACAACTACAAGAATTGTTGGACAAAAAGTACATTCAACCGAGCGTATCGCCGTGGGAGCGCCGGTGTTGTTCGTGAAAAAAGAAGACGGATCGATGAGGCTCTACATTGACTACAGAGAATTAAATAAGGTCACGATTAAGAAAAGATATCCATTACCAAGGATCGATGATCTATTTGATCAATTGAAGGGAGCAAAATACTTTTCCAAGATTGACTTGAGGAGTGGTTATCACCAACTGAAGGTGAGGCCAGAGGATGTACCGAAGACAGCGTTCCGAACGCGATATGGTCATTATGAGTTTTTAGTAATGTCGTTTGGTCTTACGAATGCTCCTGCAGCATTTATGGGACTAATGAATGGTGTATTCAAGCCGTTTTTGGACAAATTCGTGGTGGTATTTATAGACGACATTTTGGTATATTCCAAAACCAAAGAGGAACATGAAGAACACTTGAGGTTAACATTGGAAGTATTGAGAAGGGAGAAGTTGTATGCTAAATTTTTGAAATGCGAATTCTGGATCGAGAGAGTACAATTTCTTGGTCACGTAATCGATAAAGATGGAATTTCGGTAGATCCATCCAAAGTAGAAGCTGTGATTAACTGGGATCAGCCGAGAACGCCGTCAGAAGTAAGAAGTTTTCTTGGATTAGCAGGATATTATAGAAGATTCATACAAGATTTTTCTAAGATCGCAACTCCGTTAACAAATTTAATTCGAAAAGCTGTGAAATTTGTTTGGACGGAGAAGTGTGAGTAGAGTTTTCAAGAATTAAAGAAGAGGTTGAGTACAACGCCTGTGTTATCTCTTTCGGATGATACAGGAAATTTTGTTATTTTTAGCGATGCGTCGCATAAAGGACTTGGCTGTGTGCTGATGCAAAACGGCAAAGTCATTGTGTATGCATCACGGCAGTTGAAGGATTACGAGAAGGGTTACCCAACCCATGATTTGGAGTTAGCTGCAGTTGTTTTTGCTTTGAAAATTTGGAGGCACTATCTCTACGGGGAGAAGTGTGAAATATATACGGACCACAAGAGTCTGAAATATATTTTTACACAGAAAGATTTGAATATGCGTCAAAGAAGATGGTTGGAATTAATCAAGGATTATGACTGTGAGATTTTATACCATCCGGGTAAGCCTAATGTGGTTGCCGACGCCTTAAGTAGAAAGGGTCGTGAGAAATTGATGATGTTGACTGCTCAGGAGGAGCTAATTGCAGATATGGAGAAACTGGAGTTAGAAGTGAAGTATCCTATGGAGATTGATGAGAAGCTATTTCAGATGCAATCTGGTACAACTCTACTAGATAGAGTGAAGGAGGCTCAGCTTCAGGATGATGAATGCAAAAAGATAACATCGAAGAAATCTGAAGGAACCGAACCAAGATTTAAGATGGATAAGGAAGGAATATTGAGATTTGAAAGCAGAATTTGGGTCCCGCCAGTACAAGAAATTAAGGAAGAAATTTTGAGTGAGGCTCATAGTTCAAGATATTCGATTCACCCTGGTAGTACAAAAATGTACCAAAATCTTCGACAACATTTCTGGTGGCCGAATTTGAAACGTGATGTTACAGAATGTGTTGCCAAATGCCTGACATGTCAGAAAGTTAAAGCAGAACATCAGAGACTGAGTGGATTGTTACAACCGTTGGAGATCCCAGAATGGAAATGGGAACATATTACGATGGACTTCGTGGTTGGCCTTCCGACGACTCAGAAAGGCTACGACGCAATATGGGTTATCGTTGACCGACTGACGAAATCCGCGCACTTCCTTCCTATCAAAATCAGATTTAACTTAGATCAGTTGGCAAGATTATATGTGAAAGAGATTGTTTCGAGGCACGGAGTGCCGGTGTCTATTGTTTCCGATAGGGATCCACGCTTCACATCAAATTTCTGGAAACGTCTTCAGAAATGCATGGGTACACAACTGTGAATGAGTACAGCTTACCACCCTCAAACAGACGGACAGAGCGAACGAACGATTCAAACACTGAAAGATATGTTACGAGCCTGTGTAATGGACGTCAAAGGAAATTGGGATGATCACCTACCGTTAGTAGAGTTCGGCTACAACAACAGTTACCACGCAAGTATTGGTATGCCACCTTACGAAGCGTTATACGGCAGAAAGTGCAGAACTCCGCTTTATTGGGATGAAGTTGGTGAAAGAAAATTGTTAGGACCAGAATTAGTACAGCAAACGGCAGAAATAGTCAAAGTGATCCGAGCACGACTGGTAGCAGCTCAAGATCGACAGAAGAAATACGCTGATCCATATCGTAAAAATATCGAGTTTGAACCAGGTAGTTATGTTTTCTTGAAGGTCTCTCCCTGAAAGGGAAAGATCAGGTTCGGAAAGAAAGGAAAATTGAGCCCAAGATTTATTGGACCCTTTGAGGTACTACGAAGAATTGGAAAAGTTGCATACGAGGTAGCCTTACCTCCAGCACTCGAGAATATCCACAACGTCTTCTATGTTTCTGTGTTACGACCTTACAAACCTGATTACAAGCATGTAATTGAATACGAACCCCTGCATTTTGAGAAGGACTTATCTTATGAAGAAATTCCTGTCCAAATTATCGATCGAAAAGAACAAGTTCTGAGAAATAAAGTTATACCTTCTGTTAAGGTAATTTGGAGGAACCACAACGCTGAAGAAGCTACGTGGGAACTCGAAGAGAATATGATGAAGAATTACCCTCATTTATTTACTTAATTATGTGTATGCGATTCTGGGGACAGAATCTTTGTAAGGGGGGATAATGTAACGGGTCGAAATTATTAAGCCGTGATTCTAGGGACAGAAGCCGTGATTCTGGGGACAAAATCCTTTTAAGGGGGAAAGATGTGACGAACGAGAATTTTGTAAATTATTTTAATATTTATTGAGTTAAATAAATATTTTTCGATGATTTAATTATTAGATTTAATAATTAATTGATGCAATTGTGGTAGATTAATTTAATCATATGTGTTACATTTATTAAATTAATGTAGAGAATTTTTATTATTCGAGTATGTGATTGTGTGAGCTTATTGAATTAAATGAAATAATTTAATTAAGCATGATGTTACTTTAATTAATTTAATTATTAATTAGAGATTTAATAAATTGTTATTATTTATTAATGAGAAAAATTAATTATGTGACTATATGAATTTATGAGAAAATATTATATTTTATTTATAATAAATTAAATAAAATATTGGAGTTATTTTATAAGGAGTGTGACATTTATTAAACTATATAATAAAAGGTTTATTAAAATAATGAGCTTTGAATTTATTTGCTAAGCCAAACATGGCACTAAGAGAGGTTATGGGCAGTTAACCCATGACCGGCAACTGACCACATCGCGTCAGTTTTATTTCTTCGACGCTTCCTCCTTCTTCTTCATAATTTCCTAAGTCTGACATTATTTTCAGAGAGAGTTCAGAGAGAAGGTGAGAATTTTTGAGAGAATTTGTGAGTGTGTAATTACAGGTTATTGCAAAAAAGGGTTATCTGATCATCTTATACTCTGGGTAATTCTCTCCAAACCCAATTTCTACAATTACGTCTTTTGGTTTTCATAAATTGGCTTTCATATGTTTCTGTAAATCTCTGTATTTGGGAGATATGAGATTATTATAATTTTATGTATGGCTTAATATGTATCAAATCGTGTTTAATTATATATATTGTGCAAACCATAGTATCAGTTTCAGGAAATTACGTAGTATATAATTTTTCAAAATAAACAGAGTACGTGATATGGCCATATGGCCTTATACGTGATAATTGATGTATTGATCATATATTATCCCTAAATTTTACACCCTTACATTATTGAGCATGTCGATACGGAGAGATCGGAGTTTAAATGAACGGATTCAGTGTTATAACGAATCCGTAGGGAGAATTTTCATATAAAGTTTTCTAAACTTCACGAACATCAAAGTCAGTAATTTTGTTAGGCTTTAAATCTGTTAATAAGTGTTTAAAATTAGTTTTGTCAGTATATAAATGTTGGGTTATGATTATACATGAATTATAACATGTGGGTATATGTGATTTGGTGAAATTAGTGTTAAAAATGTATTATTTTTGCTGAACTCTGTGTTCTTCGCGAACTGAGAATCAGTTTCTAGAGTCTCGCGCTGCGGCGCCAACTCCAGAACTGAAGTCCCGCACCGCAGCACCACTGCGCCGCAGCGCCAAGACCCAAGCCACGGCGCCATAGCGTCGCAGCGCCAAGGGCCCGGCCACAGATCCACCGCGCCGCAGCGCGACTCCTTAGCACATTAGTGGCGCCGCAGCGCCACTCTCCAGAAAATATCAGAAATGTATTTTTAAAATGTTAAAGTCTAACAAGTGTTAGTGGATTGATGTAATGAACATGTAATCATGTTAGAGGTATTATGAGATGATAAAATAGTTGTTTAACATGTAATAAAATATTATATGTGAATTGAATTATTAAATACATAATTAGTTTGATAATTCATGAAGTATAAATTATGTGACAACGTGATAATTTGACTAAGTTTAGTCAATAATTAAAGTAGACAACGAGAATGAGTTTATATTGATTAGTCAATTTATAATTAACTGGTATTGTGTATATGAATGGTATGTAGGATTTAATTCAAAGAACGTGCTTAGTTAAAGTGTAATCTACGCACGAGGCAAGTATCCTATCCCTAACTCCATTCTATTGAGCAAGTTTATATAAACTTAAACGTTACTTTTATGTCGAGCAAGTTTCTTAAGTCTATCTTTTACATTGAGCAAATTTCCTAAATTTAAACTATTATTCAAGTTCAAGCATGATATTAAAGATTAATTATCTTTCCAAAGCATGATTCAGTTATACAATAATTGTCCTATTGTATACTTTTGAGGTTATTATTCAAATCGAATATCAATTATTGTTGAACCTTATTAGACTAGTGAACCTTATTGATTCAACTAGTCCATAGTTGATGAGCGTTCTAAATTTCAGAACCCTTGATGAGTTATCCAAACCAAACTTCCTTTGGTGCGGACTCGAATGTCAAACTGAGATGAACAACCCTGTATAGGGGATTATTTACGCTTTAGCGTTAAGATATTGTGCACAGTATGGTACTAAGGGCTGATCCCCCTAAGTACGAGAAGAAGGTCCATAGTCTTATGACTGTTAAAGGTTTCAAGTATAACCCTTGTTAACCTAGGACATAGTTCAAGGTCTTATGACCCTCAGTATTCTTTTGATTCATGTTATTTATTCTTGATTCAAAAGTTGAGCTTTATTCAGATGTCTTTGATTATTCGCATGTTATTATGCTGTTGTTTCATTTTTTATACTTGTGGGCATTTGTGCTCACTCTTGCTTAATAATAACATTACAGTTAAGAATGAAAGAAGCGATGAACCCTCTACTAGTAAGGGCAAGGGCAAAGTTAGCAAATGATGAAGACCTGTTATTTATTAACTGATGTATTTGTTTAAGACTTGAGTTATGTTGATGTTAAGACTTATTTGTTTAGAATTCTGCACATATGTTTTAAGGTTAGAGTAACCTGGGATTTATTTATGATTCAGTTGATGTAACCCTTAAGGGAAGAGATTTTATTATGATTTCTATCTATTGTATGGTTTGATATTATTTATGGGTAGATAGATAGATGATGCTTGTACAGTGAACACCAAATCCCGTGGAATCGAAGTACCCGGATTTGGGGGTGTCACAAAAGCCATAAGCTAAGCTTCATTATCACCAAAAGAGTTCCCATTCATGAAACTACAAAATAAGACACAAATGCGTAAATAAACTATACAATAACATGAGTTTAAACAACAAATTAATTCAGTTAGTATCCAAATAAGTGGTTATAAAACCACTTATCAGATCACTAAGATATTTGTTGTCTTGGGATGCTCCGAGGAGCAAAAGGTTCCCTTTGCCACCTTTATGTTGCGAGGAGAGGTAGATCATTGGTGGGAATCTGTAAAACGTACTCTGCCTGTCGCACTAAAGATGTCTTGGGAGAAGTTCTAAGAATTGTTCAACGACAAGTACTTTCCCGAAAGTATTCGTCATATGAAGGAGGTAGAATTCATCAAGCTGGAGCAAAATAATATGACTGTATCGCAGTACGAGGCTAAGTTTGCGAAATTATCCCGGTTTGCATCCCATTTGGTAGATAATGAGGAGCGTATGATGCGAATATTTCTAAGAGGTTTGAAACCCTTAATACGTCAATACCTCATTTCTCACAAACTTTGCTTGTATTCAGATGTTGTGAATATGGCTCAGTTATTGAAGCGTGATAATGAGTCAGCCTAACAAAAGATAGCAGCCGGCGAAACGATAATACCAGTGGTAGCAGTCATCGAAGCGGTGACAACAAACATGGAGGAAATCAACATGCCAGAAATGGTAACCATTTCGGTGGTAATCATGGCCAAGATAATAAAAGTGGAAATTTCAAGAAGAGAAGGTTCAATAATGATGGAAAGACAGCAGCACCAGTACCCATTTTCAAGGAAGGAGAACGACCACTAGTCTTATGCTACAAATACGGAGGGGAGGGACACATCAGTCTAAACTGTACACAGTGACCCAAAGCGTGTTATAATTGTGGAAGAGAAGATCACTTAGCTCGATTTTGTCATGTAGTGAAGTTAAGTCCTATAACGCCCCGAAATCCGGTCTATCTTCACACCCGAATTTCGTACGTCACGGTTCCATCTTCTTCCAAACATACATCATTATATGGTTAAATATAACAACATACATTCTTAAATCCTTGGTTCTAATACCTTATAACCTCATTCCTTACAAATAATGATAATTACATTATTCTTTACATCTTACAAGAGTGACTTTCATCCGCCACCAAGGATATATAACAGTTCATTAAACTAGTCTATAGTTTAATTAAACTATTCTACATTACAAGTCTTGGCTTGATCTTCATGCTCATTTATATACTGAATGACACTTCGTCTGGATACCGGTCAGCTTGATCTTTACGGGATCCTTAAGTTTTTCTACTCGTACGCTGAAAATATTTTTTATTTAAAGCAAGTGTGAGCATTCAATTGCTCAGCAAGTCATAGCAGTTGAATAAACAACTTCAAGAATTTAAACACTCTTTTAAAACTTCAATAACTGAACAAATATTATGAAGTAGCATGAATAATAGGAATAAACTCTTATTCCTATCATTTTAAGATTTTAGTCACATTCACTTTGAAATGGTAATGACTGTGAATTTTAAACTCCTTATTTAATTAAATATGTGATTTAATTTTAATGAGTTAGTTTTGTGAGTCTATTCAAACCTTATGCGGTTATGTGAATTTATAAAATGATTAAAGGGAGTCACTAATAGTTTGTTTAAATTAGTGGACTAACCCTAAGGTTTAATATCAAAGAATTGATAGGATTATTAATAATTAAATATTCAATTTATTTGAATATAGTAGCAAGAGTTGAACATATTAATTAATTACAATTATGGGAAATGAATTGATAACGTGTTAATTAATAATTATTATGAATAAATAATAATTAATGAGTATGAGATTAATAAATATAATATAATTTTATTTACTTGATTATTTGTGCAAGCAATGTATTAAAACTTTATTAGATGGTAGTTAATTATATATTTTATATAATACAAGGTGGCACATTAATATGTCTATATATTATATATATAGACCATATAGTAAGAATTATTACATTCATGTGGGTACATAAATAATTCCCAACTTTCGTTGGTGTAGTAGCATTTACACATTTATATTACATTATGGGAATTATAGTATCCAAACCAAGCCTTAAATAACTTGTTGTTGAGATTTTCTTTCTTGTCCCAAAATGAGTGTCACCATAGTACATGAACAGTAGCCTACATTTGAATTACGTAACTTCCAAATGGCTAAAACTTAGGTAATGATTTCAAGGCCAATGGCCTAATGGGGAGTTGTTGAACCACTCCTTAGCAACCAATGTGTTCTTCCTTTGCACCATGAGCTCCAACATTAGGGTAATGGCAATATCTAGACCAAGTTCCCTCTATAAATACAAGCTCCAAATTTAATTTTGTTGTTTGTTAAAATCTGAGATTGAGAGTCCTAAGTTGCTGAGAAATTTTGGAAGCATATTCAGTGTGTGAGGGGTCTAATTCAAGCCAAGGAGGTATAAATCTTAACTTTCGTTCTTAGTTGGGTTTGTGTCAATTTCTTGAAATTCTTTGTTAGTTAAAGTGAATTGGCATGCTATAATGTGTTTAGGAAGTAGTATTGCATATATAAACTCTTGAATGATGGATTGGAACATGTTTAAATCAAGTGAAACTAAGGTGGTTAAGACTCTGCAAATCAGAGTCTGTTTCTGCTTCTGGTGCATGTATGGAGCAGCTGCGCCCTATTTGTACTAGGGTGCAGCGCAGCTGTGCCGTACCTCAGATCCAGTTGCTGGTTTTGTTTGTGATATGTGTTACTAACTTGGTATCATGACCTAGATACATACCTGTAAAGGGGTATAGCATGTTATGTAAGGTTTTCTTGTGTAGTATGAAGTGATCAACACATTTTGGTAAGAGAATTGTAATGAAAACTTAAGTTTAGAAAACCAACTTTGAAGTAATATAAGTTTTGCAAATTCTGAACTTAGTGGCTTATATGCATGACTGATTTCGAGACTAAATGAGCATGTTATATGTTGTATAGTGTCTTTATCATTATTTGAACTTGTTAGCTTTGTGCTAGAGAATGCTTTAAAAAGAAAAGCTTAGTTAAGGCTAATGAACATGAATGCTAAGAGATATAGTTTCTGATTTTGAAAAGAGATTATCATAACTTATTTACTTATGATAAAAGTTGTAGATTTGTCTTACATGTGTTGGATTGCATCATTCGTGCTAAAATGATTTTAAAGACAACCTTGGACATGTGTTAAAAATTTAGTTGTATCACATGTATATATAGGTTCTAAAGAAGTAAGATGTCATGTTATGGCTATAATACTCCTAGACATGATTCATATATATTAGGCATGATGATAACTAAACCGAACATGAGTTGAGAGCATGATTTGAAGTGTTAAACAATGTTGGTTGCGAACAAATGATATGAACACCACAAACATGTATATTAATAGATTTAGTAATCTCTATGTTGACATATGACATGAAATATAAAGCAAGATGATTACATGACCTTTGTATGTATTAATGTCATATAAATTGTAAGTTAAACTTGTAGTAAATTCAAGTATAGTCGTGTGTCTTGTGAGACCTCTAATATGTATGTATAGGGGTATGTTAGAGTTGGGCAAAAATAGGAAGTGCAAGGCCTAACCCTGGTCTGGCCAGGGGACAGCGCAGCTGCGCCGTCCCTAAGCCTAGACCAGGCGCAGCTGCGCCATCTTGCAGTCTTGCCAAGATTCTGGTTTTGGTTCTGAAATTTAAGGCATGCTTACATGATCTCTTTATCTTGTAATATGTGACCAATGTGCCATATAATGTGTTGAGAAGCATGCTATGTGATGACTTAATTCTTGTAAGTATAGACTCGTATTAGTTTACACATACTAATTGAAATGACCGACTTGTTAACGTTAGGTCGTTTCAACACAAGTTAATTAAAGCTAGAATTATATTGTACCTGAGCAAACATGCAAGTTCCCTAAACTTACTCTAATTATTATTGAGCAAGTTTCATAACTTACACAAACTTTGGATCTTGTGCAAGTTCTTGAATTTCATACGATTCGTATGTTGAATGCAAGTTTCCTGAATTCTTATTCTTTTATTGAGCAAGTTTTCTTAACCTTACTCAAATTTATATTGAGCAAGTATCCGAACACTATATTATTGTGTTGCAATGTTTCCTAGCTTACACGACTTTGTTTGTTGTGAAAATTTCTTATCCTTCTCATATTGTATTGAGAAGGTTATTGTTGAATTGAAAGTTATTCATTTAAGCTGGAATCTTATTTCCAAGCATGCTATTAAGTGGTTTAATTACTTTACAATCATTCCACATTAATTGTATTGATATTCGCACTTAGTGCACTTGAGTTCGTACAGTCTTGGACTTGTACATCATTTAAAGTTCAAATAATTCTTGAACTGTGTGGGATAAAGTCTGAACCTTTGTTCGGTCAGACAAGCGTATGATATTTTATAAAAGCTATCTAAACCTATTGAGGGTAAGGATTCTTAAACTGAAAGAACACCTCTTTCTATGATAGGGGAGTACCAGGTATCTAATATAAGATACACAGAGCAGATTTAAATGTTATGCATATACATAGGGTACATGAGGCTCATCCCCTCATATACTTATTCTGTAGCCAGTAACCAAAGGGTTAATTAACTATTGATTACATTGGAGTGTTATAGTTCAAAGTCTATTTGACTAGCAGTTATTCTAAAAGCAATCATTATCTTTGCTTGCGAGATTCATATTGTTGAATCCTTCAGATATTCATATTACTGAATTCATTGTCAGTTATTTTTCCATTCATCATGATATATCCTTATTGTTGTATTTAAACTTGCTGGGCAAACTTGTTGCTCATCCTTGCTATATCATGAAGTATATTGTAGCTAAGCCTGAGACCTCAAGGAAGGACAAGGATAAAGGAAAGATGTAGAATAGTGGCAAGGAGCAGATGTAAGACCCCAACTTTTATGAATAAAGATGAATTTTCTATAAATATCATTTTTGAATATTTTGGAGTGAATTTGATATAATGTTATAGTTGTGGGTAATATTTATAAATTTTGCAAAGTACGCAAGTTGTTATATAATATTCGATTGGTCGGGGAATATTCATTTTAACAGGGAATATTCGCACGACAGCACAATCATTGGTGGACTCCACAACGAAATTATTGTCGGATTGAGAAAACGACAAAAATATCTTTTTATAAATTAACAGCAAAAGTTTTACCGTTAATTGTTGGAATACCCGGTGGTTAAAATACAGTAATACGCGTTGTTAAACAGTAGCACGCGGTATTGCACAGTATTTTTGAATTATTGATTCTTACGTAAGAAGGCACTATTTAATAATTGATACAGTAATTACTGTTCAATATTTTACTTTATTAATTCAATAATTGCTGCGTTGATATTTTATATTATTGTTGTTTCAATAATTGTCACTGCACAGTATTTCCCATTATCAGATCAATAATTCATATTATTTGAATAATATTATTAGATAGCATTAGTGGCAATGTCTAGAAAGTTCTGTCAAGGAGAGGTTTGGTCACCTAATTGCGCACCGGTAAGGAGAAATCCTTATCGAAAAGCCCCCTCATTCTTGGGAACAGCCTGGTTGTCGTTATTGTGATTCTGTAATATTATTTGTGAATAATAATTTATTGATTTATATGATAAGAAAATATTTATTCAATGTGGAGTTAAACTGAGAAATTTTTAGTATGTGGCATTTGTTGAAAGTTGGTATTTTATCTTTTTTAATAAAATAATTCATTCAAATATATTATTATAATATTACATTATAGAAGTATGATGTGATTATATAATAGTACGTTTTTTATAATTTGAATGGTAACATTATTATAGTAAATTCATGGTATAAAAGTAAAAGGAGGTGGAAGAGAATAAATTGAATTTGAATTTCTATGATGTAAGCGATGATGTCATCGAATAATGATGTAAGCGATGATGTCATCGGACGATGAGGTAAGCAGTGATGTAATATGATCGATGATGTTAGCGTTGATGTTATGAATTATGGCAAAAAGACTATTTTACCCTTACTCTGCCAAGCCTATAAATAGAAGCTCATTTCTTCATTATTTTTCACCAATTCATTTAAGCTATAGAGAGAGAGAAAGTATAGAGATAATAAGAGAGAAAGAAGAAGAGTATTCTGTTACTACACTATTGAAGTATCCAATCTCCTACTAAGGTAAGGGGGATTATTTCTTTCGTATTCGTAAGAGATATTATTTTTGTTCAATATTCGCTTGAAATAATATTTTCTTCCATACTCTGTAGTATGTAAGTAATATTATTTCGTTTCAGATTCTGAATTCTATACTCGTTTTATTAAAGTTTTGGCTTCTATACTTCATGAAATTAGTAGAATATCCTTGATATTTCTGCTTCATCCAATATCTTTTCATGGAAATATTATTCTGAGCATTCTTGATAAGTTTTAACTTTTTCATGCCGGAGTACTATTCACGGGGTTATTATTCCTGAAGTACTATTTATGGGGTACTATTCACTCGAGTACTATTCACTCGGAGTACTATTCATGATAAAAATTTATTCGTTTTCGGTCCAAATTATATTTGGTACAATATTATTCTTGAATTTTACTCCACAAAGCAGTATCATATTGACAATTTGGACGTTATTAATTTCTGGATAAATTAAATTATAAATCTTTAAAAATTTATCCTTGAACTTGTTTTGTTGAATTCTTATATCATTGTCATCATCCTCATGTTTATATTCTGTTGAAAGTCATCTGTGGCCTGTAGTGCATAGATGAACTTGGAATGATTATGACCATGAATTATTCGGTATAATCATGACCGTAATGTTACAAATGATGTGGTAAAAGTCCTCATTGGACCGTAGTGCATTGATGGACAGTTGTTGGCATGATCATGACCATTAATGAATACACGAATATCCTTGGCCCGTAGTGCATGGATAATTTGTGGTCGTGATACTAATGAATATCCTTGGCCGTAATGCAGGGATAATGTGGATTATTTATTAAGCCGAGTCTCAGCGATAAAAGTGATGAAAAACCTTTTAAATCATAGAAGATAGTAGATTTTATTCTCTACTTGACTCTTCTTATGGATTGCTTGTTCCACTGCAGTTAAACTTGATGTTTGTTATATTTTATCAGTTTAACACTGTTGAAGGCTAACGATAAATTATTCTGCATTATCTTAGTCATAATATTTCTTACTGGACAAGTTGAGCTCACCCTTTTGCTTTCATTGTTCTCTTCAGGAAATGAGAACGTAGCAGGGACTAGTCGGGGAACGGAGTGACAGTCCAGATGATAGCATTACTAGTCCTCACTATTCTATGAAATAGTGTGAT
Source organism: Panax notoginseng (assembly GCA_016801055.1). Lineage (NCBI taxonomy): Eukaryota > Viridiplantae > Streptophyta > Magnoliopsida > Apiales > Araliaceae > Panax > Panax notoginseng. Next base: position 61,309,538 of record CM029020.1, on the reverse strand, counting down.
AATAAATGAATTGAAGACTTATTTTGAGTTTTAATACTGTCTAGACGACAATATTTGTATTGAAACTCACAGCTTATGTTGTATATTTAAGTTTGTATTTGTATTCTGTACCATGTATTTGACGACTCAAAATGGGTGATGTATACCTATTTTGGGGGCGCCACAGTTGGTATCAAAGCTTAGGGATATGATCCCCGGCTAAGATGTGAGACTAGAACTAGGATGGGAGAGACGAGGAATTCCTTCGCTAGTATGACCTACCTAAGTTTATTTGGTATTTAATTGGTCGGTCAGAGTATAGGGATAATATGTTGCATGTCAATTAACCCTTGTTTTGTGGCAGTATTTGAAAATGATATCCGAGAATATTTAGAATAACATTGGAGCATAGGAGACCGTTGAGTCACCACAGATCAATACCCAGGATAATGTGCAACAAGAAGACAATAATCCTCAGTTAAACAACAATGATCAAATGATGAACGATGAAATGTTCAGAGGCTTTATGCAATTCATGCAACATCAGGCGAGAGCGGCTCCTGTCCAAAATATAGGTGGAAACACTAGAAACTCTCGGACGGTCACCGCTAAACAGTTCAAGGAGCTGGGACCACCGAAGTTTTTTGGAGAGCCAAAACCACTTAAGGCGGAGACGTGGATAAATCAGATCAACAAGATATTTGATGTCTTGGGATGCTCCATAGAGCAAAAGGTCCCCTTTGCCACCTTCATGTTGTGGGCAGAAGCAGATTACTGGTGGGAATCTGTAAAGCGTACTCAACCTGCCGCACTGAAGATGTCTCGGGAGAAGTTCCAGGAACTATTCAACGACAAGTACTTTTTCAAAAGTATTCGTCACATGAAAGAGGTAGAGTTCATCAAGTTGGAGCAGAACAACATGACCGCGTCACAGTACGAAGCCAAGTTTGCTGAGTTGTCTCGGTTTGCGTCCCACTTAGTTGATAACGAGGAGAGAATGACACGGATGTTTCTAAGAGGTTTGAAACTTGAGATACGCCAATACTTAATTTCTCACAAACTGTGTTTGTATTCAGATGTTGTAAATAGGGCTCAATTATTGGAGCGCGATAACGAGTCAACCCAACCAAGAGAGAGCAGCCGGTAAAATGATAATACCAGTGGAAGCAATCATCGAAGAGGTGACAACAAACGTGGAGGGAATCAATATGCCAGAAATGGTAACCACTTCAGTGGTAATCATGGTCAAGACAATAAGAGTGGACATTTCAAGAAAAGGAGATTCAATAATGATGTAAAGATATCAGCACCAGCACCCGTTGTTAAGGAAGGAGAACGACCACCTATCATATGCTTCAAATGCGGAGGGGAGGGACACATCAGTCCAAACTGCACGATGCAGTCCAAAGCGTGTTACAATTGTGGAAGAGAAGGTCACCTGGCCCGATTTTATCGTGCACCAAAGTCAAGTCCAGCTGGGATAGAGGCATCAAAGGCCGTCCCAGAAAAGTCAAAGCCGGTAGTTCAAGGGAGAGCGTTTGCCTTGACCTCCCAGAAAGCAAGGACCCCGAACGAGGTCATCACGGGTAAGCTTATCATAAACTCTAGCGAAGTCTATACCTTATTTGATACCGGTTCTACCCATTCTTTTATTTCTCCTACTTGCGCTCAACGTTTAAATTTGACTCCGGAGAAATTAGACTTTGACTTATCTATTGAAACTCCGTTGGGAAAAACCTTCATTACATCCACTGTTTATAAGTCTTGTTTGGTTCAAATCGGTACCCTCACATTACCTGTAGATCTTATTTAATTGAAAATACTTACATTTGACATAATTCTAGGGATTGATTGGTTAACTACTCATCATGCAAAAATTGATTATTTTCGTAAGGTTGTTAGCTTTCATATTCCTAACCAACCTATTATGCGAATTTAAGCAACCAAACCATTAAAATCAATCACTGTCATCTTAAGCCATAAAGCTATTCATTTATTAAAAAACGGATGTCAAACTTTCTTAGCTCATGTCACGGATTTAAACAAAAATACGTCAGTTTTGAATGATATTTCTATTGTTAATAAATTTCCTGACGAATTCCCTAAAGTACTTCCTGGCCTACCCCCAGAGCATGAAATTGAATTTTGTATCGACGTTGAAGCTAGTACAAAATCCATTTCCAAAGCCCCATATCGAATGGCTCCTATTGAACTTCAGGAGTTAAAGACCCAACTGCAGGAGTTGTTAGACATCGGTTTCATTCGTCCTAGTACGTCTCCTTGGGGTGCTCCTGTTCTATTCGTGAAGAAGAAAGATGGGAGTATGCGACTTTGTATTGATTACCGGGAGTTGAATCATGTCACTGTCAAAAATAGATATCCGTTGCCACATATTGATGACCTGTTTGACCAGTTGCAAGGTGCCAAATTCTTTTCAAAGATCGATCTTCATTCCGGATATCATCAGTTAAAGGTTAGAACCGATGACATTCCAAAGACGACTTTCAGAACTCGGTACGGGCATTATGAATTCCTAGTCATGACTTTTGGATTGACTAATGCTCCTGCCGCCTTCATGGATATGATGAACCGAGTATTCAAGGAATATTCGGATCATTTTGTGGTTGTTTTTATTGATGACATTCTCATATATTCCAAACGCCGTGAAGATCATGAGCAACACTTGAGGCTGATACTCCAAAAGCTTCGTGAAAACAAGCTTTATGTCAAGTTGAAGAAATGCGAATTCTGGCTTGAGGAAGTAGCATTCCTTGGGCACGTAGTATCAAGTCATGGAATATCTGTTGACCCGGCAAAGATTGAAGCTATTCAAAGCTGGGAGAAACCTAAATCAATAACCGAAGTACGTAGCTTTCTCGGCTTAGCTAGTTATTATCGGAGATTCGTAGAAGGGTTTTCTCGAATCGCTACTCCATTAACTCAGTTGACTCGAAAAGATACAAAATTCGGTTGGAGCGTGGAATGTGAGAAGAGTTTTCAAGAACTCAAGAGGAGACTCATTTCAGCTCCTGTTCTGACAATACCATCTGGCTCGGAGGGATTTGTCATCTACAGTGATGCTTCGGGCAAAGGGTTAGGATGTGTTCTCATGCAATATGGGAAAGTCATAGCCTATGCCTCTCGGCAACTTAAAGAATATGAGAGGAATTATCCTACTCATGATCTAGAGTTGGCAGCTGTTGTTTTCGTACTTAAAATTTGGAGACATTACTTGTATGGGGAGAAAGTGACGATCTTTACGGATCACGAAAGCCTCAAATATTTCTTCATTCAAAAGGAACTCAACATGCGGCAACGACGTTGGCTTGAACTATTGAAAGATTATGATCATACTATTCAATACCATCCTGAAAAAGCGAACGTAGTAGCTGACGCATTGAGTACAGATCATATGTAGGTACAAGTGCGATATTGTCAACGTAAAGGCCCATTTTGTATGACGTACAAAGGATGGATATAGAGTTAAAGACTCCAGGGACCCATGTGATGATGGCGAATATAGGAGTAGAACCGACTTTAATCGATAACATTAAAGCTGCTCAAGCCACAGACCTAGAGCTGATGCGTATGAAGAAGAAAGTGCAAGAAGGTGCTATCCCGGAAGCAAGAATCGATGAAGAAGGAATACTTAGAGTCAACTCCAGACTTTGTGTTCCTAACAACCCTGACTTGAAGTATAAAATCATGATGGAGGCACACAACACACCATTTGAAATTCATCCTGGGAGTACCAAAATGTATCATGATCTTCGACATACATTTTAGTGGAGCAATATGAAGAGAGAGATAACAGAGTTTATCTCAAGGTGTCTAACTTGTCAACGAGTCAAGGCGGAGCATCAAGTACCAAAAGGTCCATTGCAACCACTTGAAATTCTAGAATGGAAGTGGGAGCACATTACCATGGATTTCGTTATCGGTCTTCCCAAGGTTTCTCAAGGCATAGATGCGATTTGGGTCATTGTTGATAGATTGACCAAGTCGGCTCATTTCTTACATATACGAGAAACTTATACACTTGAACGTCTTGCTCGTATGTACATAAACTTGATTATAAGATTGCATGGTATGCCATTATCCATAGTTTCTGATCGAGACCCAAGATTCACTTCAAGATTTTGGGTTAGTTTGCAAAAAGCTATGGGCACGAATTTACGATTTAGTTCGGCTTATCATTCTCAAACTGACGGACAATCAAAAAGGACTATTCAAACTCTTAAAGATCTATTAAGACTCTTTGTCCTTGACTCCACAGGAAGTTGGGACAAGTTCTTACCATTGGTGGAGTTTTCCTACAATAATAGTTATCAAGCAAGTATTGGCATGGCTCCATTCGAGGCGTTGTATGGAAGAAAGTGTTGTTCTCTAGTAGGCTGGGATGAGGTGGGTGAAGCAATGTTGTTGGGATCGGAGTTGGTGCGTATGACTACAGAAAAGATTCAAACGATACGACAACGTATAAAAATCTCACAAGATCGACAAAAGAGTTATGCTGATCTTCATCGAAAGGACGTAGAATTCAATATTGGAGAACATGTGTTGTTATGTGTTGCTCTATGGAAAGGAGTTACGAGATTTGAAAAGAGAGGAAAGCTCAATCTTCGATTCATTGGCCCATTTTTAATCCTCGAATGAGTAGGAATTGTGGCCTATAGACTCGCTTTACCGTCGAGTATGTCGCGTGTTCATAACGTTTTTCACATTTCTGTGTTACGTAAATATGTGAAAGACCCGAACCACATTATTGAGTTAGAACCGAACGAAATAGCGGAAGATTTAACGTATGAAGAGGTTCCTGTTAAAATCTTGGATAAGAAGGAGCTTATTTTACGCACTAAGGTTGTACCTCAAGTCAAAGTTTTGTGGAGAAACCACGTTGTTGAGGAAATGACCTGGGAGTTAGAATTTAAAATGAAATCAAGATATCCTTACCTCTTCGACATACCAGGTACGTACCCTAATTTCGAGGGCGAAATTTTATAAGAAGGGAATGTTGTAAGACCCCAACTTTTATGAATAAAGATGAATTTTCTATAAATATCATTTTTGAATATTATGGAGTGAATTTGATATAATGTTATAGTTGTGGGTAATATTTAAAAATTATTCAAAGTACGCAAGTTGTTATATAATATTCGATTGGTCGGGAAATATTCGTTTTAACAGGGAATATTCGTACGACGACACAATCATTGGTGGACCCCACAACGAAATTATTATCGAATTGAGAAAACGACAAAAATATCTTTCTATAAAATAACGGCGAAAGTTTTACCGTTAACTGTTGGAATACCCGGTGGTTAAAATACAGTAATACGCGTTAATGCACAGTAGCACGCGGTATTGCACAGTATTTTTGAATTATTGATTCTTACGTAAGAAGGCACTATTTAATAATTGTTACAGTAATTACTGTTCAATATTTGACTTTATTAGTTCAATAATTGCTGCGTTGATATTTCATATTATTGTTGTTTTAATAATTGTCACTGCACAGTATTTCCCATTATCAGATCAATAATTCATATTATTTGAATAATATTATTAGATAGTATTATTGACAATGTCTAGAAAGTTCTGTCAAGGAGAGGTTTGGTCACCTAATTGCGCGCCAGTAAGGAGAAATCCTTATCGAAAAGCCCCCTCTTTCTTGGGAATGGCCTGGTTGTCATTATTGTGATTCTGTAATATTATTTATGAATAATTATTTATTGATTTATATGATAAGAAAATATTTATTCAATGTGGAGTTAAACTGAGAAATTTTTAGTATGTGACATTTGTTGAAAGTTGGTATTTTATCTTTTCCGATAAAATAATTCATTCAAATATATTATTATAATATTACATTATAGTAGTATGATGTGATTATATAATAGTACGTTTTTTATAATTTGAATGGTAACATTATTATAGTAAATTCATGGTATAAAAGTAAAAGGAGGTGGAAGAGAACAAATTGAATTTGAATTCCTATGATGTAAGCGATGATGTCATTGGACGATGATGTAAGCGATGATGTCATCGAACGATGAGATAAGCAGTGATGTAATATGATCGATGATGTTAGCGATGATGTCATGAATTATGCCGAAAAGACTATTTTACCCTTACTCTGCTAAGCCTATAAATAGAAGCTCATTTCTTCATTATTTTTCACCAATTCATTCAAGCTATAGAGAGAGAAAGTATAGAGAGAATAAGAGAGAAAGAAGAAGAGTATTCTGTTACTACACTATTGCAGTATCCAATCTCCTACTAAGGTAAGGGGTATTATTTCTTTCGTATTCGTAAGAGATATTATTTTTGTTCAATATTCACTTGAAATAATATTTTTTTTCATACTCTGTAGTATGTAAGTAATATTATTTCGTTTCAGATTCTAAATTCTATACTCGTTTTATTAAAGTTTTGGCTTCTATACTCCATAAAATTAGTAGAATATCCTTGATATTTGCGCTTCATCCAGTATCTTTTCATAAAAATATTATTCTGAGCATTCTTGATAAGTTTTAACTTTTTTCATGCCGGAGTACTATTCACGGGGTTACTATTCTCGAAGTACTATTCACGGGATACTATTCACTCAAGTACTATTCACCTAGGGTATTATACATGATAAAAACTTATTCGTTTTCGGTCCAAATTATTTTTGGTACAATATTATTATTGAATTTTACTCCATAAAGCAGTATCATGTTGACAATTAGGACGTTATTGATTTCTGGATAAATTAAATTATAAATCTATAAAAATTTATCCTTGAACTTGTTTTATTGAATTCTTATATCATTGTCACCATCCTCATGTTTATACTCTGTTGAAAGTCATCTGTGGCCTGTAGTGCATAGATGGATATGGTATGATTATGACCATGGATTATTCGGTATAATCATGATCGTAACGTTACAAATGATGTGGTAAAAGTCCTCATTGGCCCGTAGTGCATTGATGGACAGTTGTTGGCATGATCATGACCATTGATGAATACACGAATATCTTTTGCCCGTAGTGCATGGATAATTTGTGATCGTGATACTAATGAATATCCTTGGCCGTAGTGCAGGGATGATGTGGATTATTTATTAAGCTGAGTCTCAGCGATAAAAGTGATGAAAAACCTTTTAAATCATAGAAGATAGTAGATTTTATTCTCTACTTGACTCTTCTAATTGATTGCTTGTTCCGCTGCAGTTAAACTTGATGTTTGTTATATTTTATCAGTTTAACACTGTTGAAGGCTAACGATAAATTATTCTGCATTATCTTAGTCATAATATTTCTTACTGGGCTAGTTGAGCTTACCCTTTTGCTTTCGTTGTTCTCTTCAGGAAATGAGAACGTAGCAGGGACTTGTCGGGGAACGGAGTGACGGTCCGGATGATAGCATTAGTAGTCCTCAGTATGCTATGAAATAGTGTGATAATAAATGTATTGAGGACTTATTTTGAGTTTTAATACTGTTTAGACTACAATATTTGTATTGAAAATCATAGCTCATGTTGTATATTTAAGTTTATATTTGTATTCTGTACCATGTATTTGGCGACTCAGAATGAGTGATGTATACCTATTTTGGGGGCGTCACATCATATTTTTCCTTATGTCTAGTTTTAAATTACTATTATGTAATATGAAACCTAATGTTTATTTTAGGGTATGTGTGTAAGATGATATTAAGGTTATCGTATTTTGGGACTAGTAACACCTTTTGAATGAACGACGTACGTTTATTATATTCCACATTTTAGTTATCGTATGTTGTTTAGAGGTGGATGTTTGTATTTTATCGTGATGACCGAACCGGGGTCAGAGGACCCGGATTCGGGGGTGTCACAAGTTGGTATCAGAGCCATAGGTTATAAATGTTAGGAATGCGAAACCGAGATTATAACCTTAGTAGAAAACTCAAGTAGAGCATGTAAGTGATGAGATGAGGAAATCCATCGAGTTTTATTGTGATAATGAAGTTGTTTATTTAAATCAAAAATGATTAATAGACGTCTTAAACTTCTTAATGCTAACATGGATAGCATATCACATAAAGCCTAATTGTTTCTTTCTTTCCTCAGATCATGCCGCCTAGGAGACTTCAACGGAATCAGAGGGAGGAAGGATCCGTTAACAATGGTGGAGGGGAAAATGTTGATCCAATGCAGAACTTCGTTAACCTGTTAACTGAGGCAATATAAAACAGACCCCTGCCAGCAGCAGGACAGCCAGGACAACACTTGGCTAACTTTAAGGACTTTAAATTGGTAGGACCACCGGAGTTCCGAGGAACCTTGGATCTAATTGAAGCCCAGACATGGATAGAAGAAATGGAGAAGGTGTTTGAGGTCGCACGAGTGGCCGAAGCACAGAAGACGAGTTTTTCCACTTTCATGATGAAGGGCGAAGCTAACTATTGGTGGAAAGCAAATAAGGGTCGAGCAGATGAAGGAGTTATTCCTTGGAACATATTTAAGGAGCTATTCCTTGAGAATTACTTCTCAGAGAATACGCAACAGGATATGGAAGTTAAGTTTCTGGAACTGAAGCAAGGTAGTATGTTTGTCGCTGAGTACGCGGCAAAATTTAACGAGTTGGCCCGATTCGCGTCACATCAGGTTGACACGGAGGCTAGGAAGGCGAGGAGGTTTGAATTAGGACTGAAACCATGGGTGCAGAATGCAGTGACTGTATTAAAGATTAAGACTTACTTTGATCTATTGGAAAGGGCTATCATTGCCGAAGGAGGCAATGAAGCCATCGCTTGATTCAAACAAGAAAAGAAAATCGGCCAGGATGGGCAGAAAGGGGGAAGTAGCGGAGGTAGCATCCCCAATAAGCGTAAATGGACAGAGAGCCAATCCTCTGGAGGCAATAAGTCCGAAGGTGAGGCCAAGAAAAGTATGAAGTGCAACAACTGTGGGAGGAATCACTCGGGGGAGTGCATGAAGACATAGTGTTTGCTATCGTTGCAGACAACCGGGACACATGGCTCCTCAGTGTCCGAATAAGTAGAAGGGAGGATGTTTCTCGTGTGGAGCCACAGACCATCAAATTAAGGACTGCCCGAATAAAAAAGGCGATGCAGCTAGCGGAAACCGCATCAACAACAACAATGGATTGAACATTGGAAGGTCAGCCAGCCAAGCTAACAGACTAACGGCACGAACGTTCAATATGACCGTACATGATGCTGTGGAGTCTAAGGACGTGGTGTCAGGTATCATTCCGATTAATGATATAGATGGATACATGTTATTTGATTCGGGTGCTACCTGCTCTTTTGTTTCCGAAGAATTTGCTAAACAGTTAGACTTACCCCGTGAGAGATTAGAACACCCTATGAACATAGAAGTAGCAAACAAGGAAATTATCCCCGTAGAATACATTCATAGGAATTGTTATACCGAATTGTGAGGATTTAAGCTCAAAGTGGATTTGATACTGACTCGTTTGGGGGAGTTCGATGTAATCCTTGGAATGGATTGGTTATCGGTTCACGGAGCAGTTATAGACTGTAAGAAGAAGTGTGTACACCTAAAGACTCCGAATAAGTCGAAGGTGGTATTTTATGTTAGTAAATTGTCGAGACAATCTCATTGTCTGACGATGGTGCAAGCACAGAGATTGCTTAGGAAGGGTTGTATAGGTTATTTGGCTCACGTGGTTGATACTCGACGAGTCGAGGGTGAACTGAGTCAAATACCTATTGTAAGGGATTTCGTTGATGTCTTCCCAGACGAGATTCTAGGATTGCCACCTGATAGAGAGATTGAGTTTGTCATTGATTTGGCACCAGGGACATCACCGTTATACAAAGCGTCGTATCGTATGGCACCAGTAGAGATGAAGGAACTGATGGCTCAATTACAAGAGTTATTAGATAAGGTATACATTCGACCAAGAGTATCGCTGTGGGGAGCACCAGTCTTATTCGTTAAGAAGAAAGATGGGTTGCTAAGACTTTGTATCGACTACCGAGAGTTGAACAAGGTCACCATTAAGAACAAGTATCCGTTGCCTAGGATTGACGATTTGTTTGATCAGTTGAAGGGGGCGAAATACTTTTCAAAGATTGACTTAAGGACCGATTATCACCAACTGAAAGTGAGGCCGGAGGACATTCCAAAGACGTCATTCAGAACTCGGTATGGACACTTTGAGTTTATGGTAATGTCATTTGGAATGACGAATGCGCCAACAACATTTATGGATTTGATGAATAGAGTATTCAAATTGTATTTGGATAAGTTTGTTGTCGTATTCATAGATGACATTCTAGTGTATTCAGAGACGGAGGAAGAACAAGCCGAGCATCTTCGGATAGTGTTGGAGACATTAAGGAGGGAGAAACTGTATGAAAAATTCTCCAAGTGTGAGTTTTGGTTGCAAAGAGTGCAATTTTTGGGGCACGTTATCGACAAGAATGATGTTTTAGTAGATCCAGCGAAGGTAGAGGCGGTTATCAACTTGGAGCAGCCGAAGACGCAGACAGAAATTCGGAGTTTCGTAGGATTGGCGGGATACTATCGAAGATTTATTCAGGATTTTTTGAAATTAGCATCACCGTTAACCAATCTTACCAGGAAGACAGTTAAGTTCGTTTGGACGAAGAAGTGTGAAGAAAGTTTCCTAGAATTGAAGAAGAGACTTAGTCAAGCACCTTTGTTGGCTTTACCGGACAACACGGGAGGGTTTATAGTGTATAGTGATGCGTCACACAAGGGTCTTGGCTGTGTACTTATGCAACACGGCAGGGTCATTGCGTACGCTTCACATCAGCTAAAAGATTATGAGAAGGGATATCCGACTCATGATCTGGAGTTAGCAGCGGTAGTTTTTGCCTTGAAGATTTGGAGGCATTATTTTCATGGCGAGAAGTGTGAGATATTTATGGACCACAAGAGTCTGAAGTATATCTTCACGCAGAGAGAGTTAAACATAAGGCAGCGCCGATGGCTAGAATTGATCAAAGATTATGATTGTGAAATCATGTACCATCCAGGCAAATCAAATGTAGTGGCAGATGCCTTGAGCAGAAAAGGCAGAGAGAAGTTATTGAAATTGACCAATCAAGATGAATTGGTGAAAGATTTCGAACGACTAGACTTGGAGATTAAGTATCCGATGGAGACCAACGAACAATTATTTACAGTGTGATACCCCCAAATCTAGGTACTTCATTTCCATAAGATTTGGTGCTCACTATCCATACATTCATACTATCTACCTAAATAAAATAATATTTAAACCATAATCCTCCCTTTAAATAGGGTTACATCATTAAATTCAAAAACAATCCCAGGTTATCTAACCTTTAAACATCATTCAAGTGCGGAAATAAAGTTATTACATTACATCATTATTAAAAAGTCTATGATCATCACAATAAACAAGAGTTACAAGTCTGCATCACTTGTACATTTTTTCTTTTCTTTTGCTAGTTGAAGGTTCATCTACCTTCTCCACTTTAGCTGCAATGAGTTTATAAATATGCAAGAGTGAGCAAAACAATTACTCACTGGATATAACAATGAATCAACAGGAGAATATTAATAATAACTGCCAACGAATAGGCTCATCAAAACTAAATAGTACTCTAATAATGATAATCTAAAGATGGAATCCAAAATATGGAATATACATAACTGAGGGTCATAAGACCATGAACCATGTCCACAATTGCGAGTAATCTCTCAACTTTAACTTTAACAGTCATAAGACTATAAGGACCCCTCGTACTTAGGGTGATTAGCCTTTCGTACAATGTATTGTGCACAAATATTTTAACGCTAAGCGTAAATTATCCCCTAATAATGATAGGGTTGTTAATCTCAGTATTTAGAGTACAAGTTCGCACCAAAGAAAGTTTGGTTTGGATAAGCTTTTAACGGTAATTTGAAGTTTAACGAACATCAACTAGAGGACTAGTTGAATCAATAGTGTTTGTTAATCACAACAGGTGTTTAATAACAACATGACATAGAACAATTGAGAATCATAAATGAACTGATCATACATATCAAACTCATGCTTGAAATAACTATAGAGCATAAGCATTCAACAAAAATGAATAAAATGGTTAACCTTTGCTTGAACAGTAAAATAAGCTAAGGTTCGAGTCTTATAACATTAGAAATGAAATTTCTGAACGTACATTTAATTGATAGCAAGCGGGAAACTAAAAACTTGCCCAACATGGTATTAACTCATGCAAAGAATTAAAACAGTTCAATAATAGAGACGAGAGTTCAAAAACTACGTTCATTATACAATAATAGAACTTAAGAAACTTTCTTAACTATAAACAAGTTAGAATGAATCCAACAAATGAGAATTTCAAATAACATTAGAGTTAAAGTTTGCTCGAATGAGTTTTAGGAACAAATAATAGCTAAGATAATAAGCTTGCTCAATCAATACAATAAAGTTACATAATATAGTAATAGAATTAACTCAACGAAAGTGTAGAGTTAGAAAAACTTTCTCAATGTAAAAAACTAGGGTTTAGAAACTTGCCTTGAGCGTAAGCTAGAAAATTAAACTCACGATCACCTACACATAATTTTAGAACCACAATACCTATTAGATATGCTAACATACCATAACACGTTCATTACCATTTACATTTCAGAAACTCTAAGTGTTTTACTTCGCAACACTTGTCTAACTTTCATTATGTATACTAAATTATCACACAATGCGTTCTCGATTTACTAATCATTTTTGCAACTTTGAACTTACTAACCACCATTCACTATATTATGTTAACCTTAACATTACCCATTTAATATGCTAACATACTTTCAGACCATGACATATTGCTATCACAAATCTGCAGCAACAGCAGAACCAGAATCTCAAACCAGGGTATGGCGCAGCTGCGCCATACAAAGGCCTGGGACCGGCGCAGCTGGGCTATTTTATACCTTGGCACCGGCGCAGCTGCGCCGGTGCACAAACAGACGCAGAGAAGGCTAATGAACAGTAGCCGACTTTAGCCCAACAAACACAAATTTCACCCAAAAGACAGTAATATCAACACGTAAAATAAATATACAACTATCATAAACATGTTTGCTAACATTTACAACCACTTAGCACAATTTATTAACAACTAAAACTATTTTAATTTCTCAATTTTCGTGTTTTTCATAAAAACTCAGTTTTCTTGACATTCATCCTAAAAATCATCACTATGAATTCAATACCTGATCAAATCATCTCATTCAAATTACGTTATGTTCGTATCTCAATGAACTAACATATACAAGTTTCAATTTATACTTTCACATACAAATTGGCCATTATAATTGATACTTTCATAGCTACACATGAAAACATATATATACTGACAAAATTTCTACTACTGTCAAACGAAATTAGCATGCAATTATTGTTTAAACATAATCTCTAAGCATCATAAACATATGTAATTGCTATTACTAACTATATAGCAATAATTTGAAGAGATGAAATTTACACAATATGCAATTTTGCCGTAAAACCTATATACATACACACACATATATATATATATATATATATATATATATATATATATATATATATGTATGTATAATACCAAGGTTGTGAACATACCTTCAATTTCTAATACAAATGCTGCTAATCACTGAAATTTGCTGTGAAAATTCTTAAGACTCTCTCTCAATTTTCTCTGATGCTCTCACAAAACATAGTACTTTCAAACTTGGAAAATAGAATGCGTAATAAGAAAAGCAATTGATATTCAAGCTCAAGAATAAAACTGATAACCCTTAATAACATTACTAATTGCAAAATCAGTTACTAATGTATATAACATAAATATATTTTATTATTTTAATTTATTTTATTTGTTTATTTTAAATTTCAAAAATTAGAAATACCAGAAGCCATAAGGCTTGTTTGGAAAAACTATTTAATTTTAAAGAATTAAAATATTTAAGCCTTGTTTGGTAAAAACTAAATTAAGCCCTTTTTAATTTATTTTAATAAACACTTTAGTTTATAATTATAATCACATACTATATTTTAATTAAATATAGCATTTTAGCAAAATATCACTAAATTATAATTTCCATTATAACTTTATTTAATAATTTAATTTACCATCTAAATTATTAAAACAAAACAACAGTATAACATCTCATATTATTTCTACAGCTCTCTAAATTATAAATTAATTTAATTTAGAAAAATTCCCTAATAAATTTTGATTCATAAATATTTACTAACAACCATCACATCAATAAAATATTTATTTAATCAATTCAACAATAGACACATCAAATAAATATTTATATTATTCGATAAATATTTAATATTACAATTTGAAATTTCGGATCGTTACATCATTCCCTCCTTATAAGGATTCTGTCTCCAGAATCACAATTCAAACAATCAAATCGTCATATTCTTCCCTACTTACAAAGATTCTGTCCTCAGAATCGAAGACATAGACTAAACAAATAACTCAGGATAATTTTTCATCATATCATCTTCGAGTTCCCACGTAGCCTCTTCGACATTGTGGTTCCTCCATATCACCTTCACAGAAGGTTTCACTTTATTCCTGAGCACTTGTTCTTTCCTGTCGACTATCTCGATAGGAATCTCTTCGTAAGACAAATCTTTACTGAACTGTAACGGTTCATACTCGATCACAGTCGGGTTTATATGGTCGCAACACCGACACATGAAAAATGTTGTGCACATGCTCCAATTATGGAGGTAAAGCTACCTCATAAGATACTTCTCCCACTCTTCGTAGTATCTCAAACGGTCCAATAAATCTTGGGCTGAGCTTTCCTTTCTTGCCAAAATGAATTTTTTCCTTCCAAGGAGAAACTTTCAGGAACACGAAATTTCCTGCTTCAAATTCACGATTTTGCATGTGTTGATCAGCATACTTTTTTTGTCGGTCTTGAGCAGCTACCAGTCTTGCTCTGATGAGTTTTATAACTTCAGCAGTCTGCTGTACCACTTATGGGCTTAACAGTTGACATTCACCAACTTCATCCCAACATAGTGGAGTTCTGCACTTTCTGCCGTATAATGCCTCGTATGGCGGCATACCAATGCTTGCATGGTAACTGTTGTTGCATGAAAATTCCACCAACGGTAGATGATCATCCTAGTTTCCTTTGAAATTCATGATGCACGCTCTAAGCATATCTTCTAGTGTTTGGATTGTTCGTTCGCTTTGCCCATCAGTTTGTGGATGATATGCTGTGCTCATCTTCAGTTGCGTTCCCATGCATTCTTGTAGTCTCTTCCAAAAATTTGATGTAAACCTTGGATCTCTGTCTGATACAATTGACACTGGAACTTCATGTCTTGAGACGATCTCTTTAACGTATAGCTTCGCCAGCAGATCAAGATTAAATTTAATCTTTATTGGCAAAAAGTGTGCAGATTTCGTTAATCTGTCCACTATCACCCATATCGCATCGTATCCTTTCTGGGTCGTTGGAAGACCTACCACAAAATCCATTGTGATGTGCTCCTACTTCCATTCCAGTATTTTCAACGGTTGAAGTAATCCGCTTGGTCTTTGGTGCTCGGCCTTCACTTTTTGGCATGTCAAGCACTTTGCAACGCATTCTGCAACGTTTCTTTTCATATTTGGCCACCAAAAATGTCACCGTAAATCTTGATACATCTTTGTACTTCCCGGATGAATCGAATATCTTGAACTATGAGCTTCTGCCAAAATTTCTTCTTTAATATCCTGTACTGCTGGAACCCAAATTCTTCCCTCGAATCTTAGCATTCCCTCAGTAATGATTTGGTACTTTACTTTTTTACCCTCGACCACGCTTTTCTTTATTATTCTGCATTCTTTATCCTGTAATTGTGCATTCTTCACCTTGTCCACCAAAGTTGGACTAGCTTCTATCTGGTACAATTTTTTATCGGATTCTTCTGGAAATTTGATTTCCAGCTCTAACCTTGCCATTACTGTAATAAGCTCCTCCTTATCTGTTAACAACATCAACTTCTCTCGGCCTTTCCTACTCAAGGCATCCGCAACCACATTAGCTTTGCTCGAATGATAAAAGATCTCACAATCGTAATCCTTTATCAATTCCATCCATCTCCTTTGCTGCATGTTTAGGTCTTTCTGTGTGAAGATATACTTCAGACTTTTATGGTCTGTGTAGATCTCACATTTCTCTTCGTAAAGATAGTGTCTCCATATCTTCAGTGCAAACACAACCGCTGCCAACTCTAAATCAGGAGTCGGATACCCTTTCTCGTAGTCTTTTAATTGCCTTGATGCATATGCAATGACTTTGCCGTTTTGCATAAGGACACAACCCAATCCTTTGTGTGAAGCATCACTATACACCACAAAGTTTCCTGTATTATCTTGTAATGACAAAACAGGTGCCACACTTAACTTCTTTTTCAGTTCTTGAAAACTTTCTTCACACTTCCCCGTCCAAACAAATTTTACAGACTTTCTCGTCAAATTTGTCAACGGAGTAGAAATCTTGGAAAAATCTTGAATAAATCGTCTGTAATATCCTGCCAACCCCAAGAATCTTCTTACTTCTGATGGAGTTCTTGGTTGTTGCCAATTTATCACCGCTTTGACTTTTGATGGATTTATGGAAATCCCATCCTTATCAATTACATGCCCAAGAAATTGTACACGTTCAAGCCAAAACTCACATTTAGAGAATTTTGCGTACAACTTTTCTTTCCGTAATGTCTCCAGCGTCAGACATAAGTGTTCCACGTGTTCCTCTTGAGTTTTAAAGTACACCAGGATATCATTGATGAACTGTTAGGTTTGTAATATTCATGAACGCAATCAAATTGCACAAAATAAGCGAAAATATGGAAAATCAGAGTTTTAAAATTTTATAAACCATATACCCGGATCACCCTTTATGCACAATTATTAATTAAACGAAAAAGAAAGAACAAGAATCATACCCTTGAAGATTCGAGCTTCCTCAGGTACAAGTTTACCTCCAATCCTTTTCGCGTTCAACTTGAATCCACCGGGTTGGGTTCCTTCCCTTGATCAACGTTAGCCACCCAAGTGTTTGGCCTCTAGAGGTGATCCACTAAGGAAGAAAAAGTATTCAAGAAGAAGGGTATTTGGCAAAACCCTAGTTTTTCTATCTCTCATAGAAAAGAGCGTACTCTCTAACAATTGGAATCACGTCTGTTGTGTAAAAGTCAACAACACTCCTACCCATAATAAGACTCATCTTATTTATAGATGTAGGCAACCCTCCTTAACAATTAAGGAATTGAGTTTTATTTTAATTAATTAAATTTCTTTAGTTAATTAAGTTCCCTAATCTTATTAGGGATAATTAATTAAACTCTTTTAATTAATTAGCCTCCTAATCTAATTAGGATATATGAGAGTACTTTTATTAATTAATTCCCAAACTCCTTTAGGAATTAAATAATAATAATAGTAATAATAATAATAAGACTCCTTTTATTAATTTATTTTTAATACTTCCAAAATATTAAATAATAAATATTAAGCTATTTAATTTATTCTATCACCATAGATTAAATTAAATATACTTAACTTATTATTACGATTATGCCATTAACTTCTTAAATAATTATTCTTCCTTTTATGGTGTGACCCTTTAGGTTCTCCATATTAAACCGGTTGTGAATAAATCAATTAGAACAATTTTAACCTTATTTAAATAAATAAATTAAACGATTAATTTATTTAAATAAATAATATTTATTTTACAATAGGGATAAGTCTACCTAGCGATCAACGACTTTTTAGATAATATAAATTTTAACATTAATCATAAAAGAACCTTTGAGTAAATAGTTACCGTACAATTCAATCCTTCCACCATACAATGTCCCAATTAAATATAAGACATGGAATTACTGTCAAGTCTTATTTTATTTAATTATATGTATTTCGACTCTTAAATGCATAACACCAAATAATACAAATTAGAAACTCATTTCTAATTTCATTCTGCCTTGGCCAAGGACTACTGGGTTGTCATTTATCGAATCACATAGGACATTTTTCTTCTTTTACTAGAAGTGGTAGATTCTTTATTTATCATACATTATCTCCATGTACGACTCATTATACCCAAGCATACCCTTTGATATACCCTAAGGGTCTTAAGAAATAAGTCAAAGTATAATTTATCATACACAAGATACTATGATGATCTCAAGTCCAAGGATCACTTGTACTACTATCACTACAGGAATTCCTATTGACAGACAAATAAAACTCCATTAGGTATTCCTTAGCGAGCCACGTTCAGTGAACTTATTCTCTAATAAGCACCTACATACTTACTTTAGTGTCTCCACACAAATGATCATGAGATCAATCATCCTCATCCAATGAGCAAGCAACGTATGTACCAATCTATCCGGATTCACTAATCCCCAATTTAGTAATCCAACGATTGGTAACTATTTTAGTTTTAAGCTTTCTAAGAATTTAGATCTCATTAGAATGATCATCATCATTATTCTAAAAGCATTGCTTAAAACTATGAGTTTATCACATATTATAAACCAGCATCATGTAGATAATTAAAATCCTTTAATAAATTAGTACATTTTATTAATAAATGAATAAGATTGTTACAAAGTATATGCTTTATCATTAAATATGATTGGCTTGTGTTCATACTACTTTTAATCTCCCACTTGCACTAAAGACAATCGTCATGATATCTCATACCCTTCTTCTCTAAGTGACGATTATCCCGCTGTTGGATAAGCTTTAGTTAACGGACATGTAATGTTGTTCTTGAGAGTCAACTATCTCTATAGTGATTTTCCATCTTTCAATGATTCTTATAATCAAATGAAAGTGCCACAACACATGTTTAGATCCAAGATGAGACTTAGGAACTATTCCTAGTTCTGTAATAAATTTTTCATCCAAATAATCAACTTGCAGCTTCATTTACAGCTATATACTTTGTCTTTATCACTAAACCAATAACTCTTTGCTGTTTGGAACCTTTCTAAATTATTGCACAGTGATCTTTTCCAGAATATGTCTGATCATTATCAGGTCTCGTATATTTCATTGAATACATGATTGTCACTCATGCGATCTCTCTTTTATGAATTTATGGGGACTATTAAGAGAGATACACTCCAGGGCTCAGCAACATGAGAATTTCGATGGAGTTTGCCATGCTAAACGACTTTAGCATCAAATAAATATACGTTTCTTGGGTTAAGTCGAGCATCTTTTTAAATCTATTTATATAGATTTGTATCCCCAATTAAGATACTCTTCCCAAATCATTCATGGAGGAATGTTTAGATAACTTTCTCTTTACTGATTGTAGCATTAATATGTCATTCTTTATCCATAGTATATCAACATATAATATTAGGAATGTCACAGTGCTCCCACTGACCCTTTTGTACACACTAGGTTCATTCTTATTTGTGATAAAATCAAACTCTTTTGATTTGTTTCATTAAAATGAATGTTCCATTTTTGAGAAGTTTGCTTCAATCCATTTCTCTAAGTGTCTACAGCTCTTACCTCATCATATGTAACTGGATCATCATCTTCTATGATGCGTACCTCATCATCATCATCTATGATCAATCCATACCTCCCAGGTATTTTCGGTACTATTCCAGATTTACAATTCGGTTATGGTACAATAGGTCTATCTACATGTTCCTCTTATTTGACCTATAGTATTTTGTGGTTCTTGAACTCTTCAAGATCTATTATCTTCCCACTAGCCCCTTCAATGATAAACACCTTTATCTTAGAAGGTAGCGTGTTTCGCAACAAACACCTTTTGCTAAGTAGGATTATAGAACATATACCCTAAACATACTTTAGGATGTCCCACAAATCTTCACTTGTCAAATCTTGTCCCAAGCTTATCCTTTGAAACCTTTTCACATAAGTTGGAAACCCCCTTATCTTAACATACTTAAGATTAAGAATCCTCCCTGTCCATAACTCTTATAGTCTTGGGGTCGGATTTTGAGGTTACCTTTTTCGTAGATATGCAGCCATTTCTAGGGCATAACCCCAGAGGGATACTGGAATGTCGGTAAAATTATTATGGACCGTACCATGTCTAACAAGGTATAATTTTTCTTTTCAGATACATCAATCAATTATTGTATATCAGGAGGTGTCCTTTGTGAGAAAACCATTTGAGATGATCTAGAAACTCATTGCACAAGTATTCCTTCCCTGATCCGATCAAAGAATCCTAATACTTTGCCAATTTGTTTCATTTCTGAATTCTTTGAACCTTTCAAATAATTCACACTTGTATTTCAGCAAATACATACATTCAACTCTTTGAATGATCATCTCATTTTCTTATACTAATTTGTTCAATTTGCAAAATAATTTTTCACGTAAGTCAAGTATACAAAATTCATTAAGTAATATTCTAGTTCTATACAAAATATTATTATTATAAATAGAACAACAATTTTTCTTAAATATAATACCAAAGATTTCATTGTCCAACAATAAAATGGAAATAATATTTCTAACGAGAACTGGAATACAATAACAACTTATTGACTTAATAGATTTGCCCGTAGGCAATGCTAAACTATAAGTTTCTATGGCTAATTCAGCAACCTTTGCTTCATTTCCCACACATAACACAATGCTAAACTTGGTCTTTCTTGGTTGGAAAGTGACTCTCAACATTTTTCAACACGTTAAGCAAATCAGCGAGGCTGATATCTAGCTTGTTCATATGAAAAATTCACAACAATTGTGAAAGGAGTCCGGGAGTGAGTGCAAGATCAAATCTTAGCTCAACTCTCCATCCATGACAAAACCTGTTGTCCTAATTGATCAATTTAATTGATAATGTTAAGGACTTTTGTCTGTACTGTAGTGTCATTCTAGATCGAAAGAGCTCCTTAGATATCTGATATCTACCAGTCCTACTTTCCTCACCATCAACTACTTGATGTGCAGGAATATAGTAGGAGCATCCATAGTTTCATGCTGACGCTGAAGCTCGTTACTCATGGATGCGAACATGATGCATTGAGCCAACTGTGCATCATCTTGCCACTTTCTAAAAGTAGCAATCTCTTCTTCATAGGCATTGTCTGCAACCATTGTATGGATAGGCGTATTAAGGACATAAGATAACTTTTCAGCCATGAGAACTATTCTCAAATTCCTTAACCAATCCATTTAATTCGGTCCGGTTAAATAACATCTAATATGCTTCGCAGTGATAGTAATTTAGACATTGTAAAATTCTGTAAATGAATTTGTAATTAACAATATTTTAGCATACATTCTTTTATTAATTACCAAAATAATTTAGGTCTTATTTTAAATTGGTATCTCTCACTATTTTTTTTCAAACTATATTACCATCAATATATATAGTTCGGCAATATCTAATTAAAGATATGCTAGTGAGAATAAGGATCCCATTTTAAATGTATATAGCCTTGTGTGTGCACAACAAACTATATATAAATAAATAGGTAGACAACTCTTGTCAATTATATCAACTATGTAACTCTTTGTATTTTGCCTCTTAAATTATAATGGTCAAGTGTGTGCACATCTGAACTAAAATAATTTAAGTTAAGTCAGACCTAGTATTTCCATATAAGTGAAGAGAAAACTACAGCCCTTATGTGTGCACAACAAAGCAGTAATGTTCAATTCCTTATAAACATCATATGTAATAAAAATAACATCTTAAATATTTAATACTTGCCTTGTGTGTGCACAATAAACTCATATTAAATATTTAATACTCTATTGTTTCTATCATGCTAGAAGGCGACGTTCGATATTCCAAATATATTTAAACATTACAACATAATATAAAATATTTGAGGGGTTTGTTATTAATTGTCTCATCTTATTTAGCGCGCATGCACACACACACACACACACACACACACACACACACACACACATATATATATATATATATATATATATATATATATATATATATATATATATATATATATATATAAAATACGCGTCATATTAATTAACATGCGAAGCATGTTTGCATAATATATAATATATAGTATAAACATGCACATATAGAATACTATATTCTACTTGGATTGATTATGGACTTTTATTCTAGTTTGGTTCACTAGAGCCATCAAGTGAACCAAAAAGGTCAAACCCTAGGGGTGCAAGAATTGATATTTAAATATAACTATTACATTTAAACTCTGGCTCCATTATAAACGGGTCTTCAAGCGTTCCTTGCTCCTTGATCTCCAATTCTTCAAAATTAATTCTAACTATTTCTATTACAAAACTATTTAAAATAAATAGAAACCTTGATTAGCAGTCAAGGGGAAGTACATAAGAGGGAGATAAAATTTTCATTAAGAAAAATTAGAGAAGACGAGGTACGCAGACCCTATTTAATAAAACCCATACATTCATGCTTCTAACTAAAATAAAATCCAATCACATTGGTCAATAGTCCATAATCAATCCTATTTATTATCATACGCATCCCCATATGCATCAATAAATAATATTTATCTCATGAATAATAAACATTCAATATATATATTTATATCATTTAATGGGCAAATTTAGTTAGTATAAAATCTAATTTTGAATCAAAATAAACTCCTTTATTTTAATCCAAATTTAAATCAAAATAAACTCTTTTATTTTAATTTATCCAATTTTGAATAAAATAAACTATTTTATTTTAATCAAATTCATTAATCAAAATAAACTCCTTTATTTTAATTAATTATGGAATCCAATTCCAAGTAAAAAAAATCATTTATTAAAGGAAACACAGATTCTTTTCCTATTTACAAATAAACTCTTTTATTTTGAATAATATGAAATCTTATTTCATATCTAAATAAACTCCTTTATTTAAGGAAACTAGGATTCTCTCTCCTATTCACAAATAAACTCTTTTATTCATATCTAAATAAACTCCTTTATTTAAGGAAATATGGAATCCAATTTCAACTCCAATTAGTTATTATGGAATCTAATTCCAACTCTAATTAGTTAGTATGAAATTTAATTTTAAAATTAAAATAAATTTTTATTTTAAGATTAAAATAAACTTTTTATTTTAAAATTAAAATAAACTTTTTATTTTAATTATAAAATTATTAAAAATATTATATATATATATATATATATATATATATATATATATTTATTATATAAACAAAAGTAACCGTATATATAATATTTATATTATACAGAATCACGTAACTTTAATTCCATCTAATCATCCTGCTTGTTCAATGTTTTGAAATCATGTGATTTGTTGGGCCAGAATACTTTTCCTACTAGGCCAGGCCGGATGGGCTTGTCTTCTGAATTATATCACCTTTACCATATTGGGTCAAACAACTTGGGCCTCGCTACTTGACTATAATATTGGGCTTAGTCACGGGGTTGATCCATTACGTAAGGTATTACTTATCTTATCTTTGACCGATAATTATCACAAAAGCAGTAGTTGACTGTTACGTCTGCCACCTGTCTGCATGGCATTAATGAGGATGGGACTCCGATTGCCGGCGGGAGATAACAGTGGTAGCAGGTAGGAAAATAAGCTACACACTTTCGGCTGAGAGGACCGGAGATGGGAGGAGGTGTCAGGAGGTAGTGGGTGGCACAGTAAACCGGGTCTGGGGAACATATGGGGAAAAGATAACAAAAGGAAAAGAGGTAACATAACACTACACACAACATTATCATTTTGATACACACTCAGACACTAATCATCATTTTTCCTCCATTGTTAACCTTGTGATCGCCTGTACTGACTCTCACGCCGGAGCTATCCCCCGACGGTCAGGCTGTCAAGCTTTTGGTGTTGACTTGTTGAACTGTGCAGGATCAGAGCGTCTTACGTGATTGGGACGTGGGAGAAGATCTTGGCGTTAACATTGGCGCTAGAAGGAGGGGTTTTTCTAGTGTCCTGAGTATTTTTCAATCACACATTGTGGTCGTTCTACGTCGAATTTTATGGGGAAGAGTAGAACACCTACACCTGAGGGGCAGCCGAGGGCTGCCAGTGAATCGGTACCGCGAGTATCTGTGAAGGACCGTTTGGGGCCTGCATTAAGTGTTCATGCCAGCACGGCGTCCAAACGATCGCATAGAGATTCTCGTCCGAGAGCTGTGAACAAAGCCAAGCGGCATCTAATTTTTACAGCAGAGAAAGGGGCCGGTCATGGCCGGAAACGAGTAGAAGGTGCCTCGCCTAGCGCTCGATACCGGGACAACCAGGACGAAAAGGCTGCCCGCTTGGCTAAGATGGCAGATGAAGCTGATAGGGCAATGGAGGCGCTTGTGAAGCAACGGCGGGATATAGCTGAGCAGATGACCCGAATGGCAGAATTAAGAGACGAAGCCTCCAGCTATGTCCAATCTGAAGAACGGGGGCATCGGAGCGGAAAGGAGCCTGCTCGTTCCGAGCGTGAAAATCAGGATCGACCTCGGGAAAGAAGAAGATCCAGGAGCCCTACTCCTCAAAGATCGAAGAGGACACATCTCCCTGTCGGTTATAAGGAGCTGAGTCGAAGCGAACGAAGAGGTCGATCCAGAGAACATACTCCGGAGAATACTAAGGGGGCGCTCGTTGTTGCGCACTCCCACCGCAGCAGTCGGACACCGAGACGAAGCAGATCGAGAGGCCATACACCCGAAAATCCACCGAGGGCACGACGCTCTGGGGACCGTCATCCTCAGAAGACCCCTCGAAAGTTGGGGATTCTATTGTAAAGCACCGGTCCACCCAGAAGAGGGAAGGGTCACCGGAAAAAGAAGCATCGTCCCAACCCGAGGGCGTGGACTATCTAGTGAAGGAAGTGAAGGAGCTTCGGAGGCAGCTTGCCGAAGTGCAGAAAGTGAAGGAGACTTCGGGAAAGAAGGCATCCCCTTTTTCCGCGGAGATTCTGAGAGAAAAGGCTGACCCCACCAAGAGGTTGCCTCACATTGAAAGCTATGACGGATCGGGGGATCCTTACGACCACAGTCAGGCGTTCGACCGACTGATGGATTATTATGACTTTAGCGATGCTGCTAAGTGTCATACTTTTGTCACGACACTCCGAAAGGATGCCAGACAGTGGATGGGGACTTTGCCTTCAGATTCGATCTCATCCTGGGCGGATATGTGCAGTCAGTTCCACGCCCGCTTCGGGAGCAACAGAAGAAGAGGGAAACCAACTGGATCATTGGCTCAAGTTCGGCAGTTCTCGAATGAGTCTTTGGGCCAATATGTGAAGCGATTCCGTGAAGCAGTCGGCCAAGTAACAGAGCTGAACGATCTACAGGCTGTGGGACTGTTTCAGAACGGATTAGATCTGGTCAAATCGGAAAAGTTGGTGAAGAAGTTGATGTTTCACCACCCGAAGAGTCTCGCCGAAGCCTTCGACAAAGCAGAAGGCTATATTGTGGTAGAAGAGGCCATGAATAGCCTCAAACGTCCCTCTTCAGAACGATTTAAAGAGACAGATCAGGACAGAGCAGAGGGTGACCAGGGTAGAAATGAAGGAGATAGAGGCCGT
Organism: Panax notoginseng; assembly: GCA_016801055.1. Classification (NCBI taxonomy): domain Eukaryota; kingdom Viridiplantae; phylum Streptophyta; class Magnoliopsida; order Apiales; family Araliaceae; genus Panax; species Panax notoginseng. Next base: position 61,284,002 of record CM029020.1, on the reverse strand, counting down.
CGCGACGGCAAATCAAAGAAATACAGTAATAATTGGAGGCAAGGTGGAGAACACTTGTCCGCCCCCTCTCAGAGAGTAAACAGGACATATACCGCGCTCAACGCCGACAGGGCTGTTATCTTGGAGCAGATCAAGAATCAACCTATTTTCGAGCCACCTCGAGATAACTTTAAGCCCGGGAAAGGGAATTCTCGCAAGTATTGTGACTATCATCAAGCCTCAGGTCACGATACGAACGACTGTGCGAGCCTGAAAGATTTTATCGAGAGGAAGGTCCAGGATGGGGCGTTAGTTCATTATGTGGCCGCCCGAGTGAGCCGGCAGCAGAATCAGGGACCCGTTCAGGCAGCCCAACCAATTCAACCAGTGTTCCCTGCTCCCGAACAGCCCGCAAGGCAAGTAATTGATGTCATCACTGGGGGCACTTCAGGTAAGCTTGTTGGGAAGAAGCGCCGAGGCTATCTGGATTCGGTAATGTCGGTGGCGGGTACTCACCCGAAGCCTGACAGACCCTTCCCGGGTAATGTAATTTCCTTTACCGATGAGGATTACCCTTCGGAAACCATCGAACCACATGAGGGATCATTGGTCGTGACAGCACAAGTGGGTTCGGTGGACATGAAACGCATGATGATCGACAACGGGTCTTCTGTTGATATCCTATATGCTCATGCTTATCAGAGGATGCATCTTGATGGGCAGAAGATGGAGATCGGGCAGGAGGCCCCTTTATACGGCTTCAGTAACGATCCGGTCAAAGTGGCTGGAACCATTGAGCTGCCAGTTATCTTCGGAACAGCCCCCCAACAGGTAGAAATCAGTTGCAAATTTTACATAGTGAATGTAGATTCTGCTTATAATGCTATTTTGGGGAGACCCACTTTGATTGCTTTACAAGCTATAACCTCTATCCCTCATTTCAAAATCAAATTTCCTACGGCTCATGGTGTTGGGGAGGTAAAAGGAGATCTGGATCTGGCCAGAAGGTGTTATAGAAATGCCGTGATCACTTCGGGAGTAGGAGTATCGAAGCAAAAACAGGCCATGGCGATAGAGATTGAGCCTTTCACGGAAAGCAGCTCAGAACCATTGGTCGTGCCAGCCGAAGAGACAGAGGAGATTGAACTCATCCCGGGCAAAGCTAACAAGACAGTGAAAATAGGTTCAGGTCTACCAGAACCTCTCAGAAAGAACCTCATTGAACTCCTACAGTGCTATGTTGACATCTTCGCCTGGGAGCCTCAGGACATGCCGGGAGTGAGCAGGGATATTGCTGAGCATCGGCTAGAGGTAGATCCGTCGAAGAAGCCGGTTTGGCAACAGAGGAGGATCTTCGCGCCCGAGCGCCAGAGGATCATCGATGAAGAGATTGCGAAGCTGCTGGCTACTGACTTCATCTTCGAGATCGATTATCCGCAATGGATGGCAAACGTGGTACTGGTCCAGAAGCAGAACGGGAAATGGCGGGTCTGCATTGACTACACAGATCTGAATAAAGCTTGTCCGAAAGACTTCTATCCATTACCCCATATTGACCAGCTCATCGATGCAACTTCGGGGTATGCCTTGTTAAGCTTCATGGATGCATTCTCTGGTTATCATCAAATCTCCATGTGTAAAGAGGATATACCGAAGACGGCATTTATTACGCATCGGTCGGTATACGCCTACAAGAAAATGACCTTCGGCCTCATCAACGCCGGAGCCACTTACCAGAGGATGATGAACTTTGTCTTCAGGCGTCAGTTGGGCAAAAATATGGAGGTATATGTGGATGACATGATCGTTAAAAGCATATTGGTGCACAAACATCTGGATGACCTGGAGGAATGCTTTCAGACAGTCCGTCACCACAATTTGCGACTGAATCCTACCAAGTGCACCTTCGGATTAGGGGCTGACAAATTTCTGGGTTACCTGGTCAGTCAGAGGGGAATTGAAGCCAATCCAGAAAAGATTAAAGCGATTTTGGACATGAAGACTCCTCAGTCGTTTAAAGACGTTCAGCGTCTGACTGGAAGGATTGCAGCTTTGAGGAGGTTTATGTCCAAATCGGCAGAAAGGTGTTTGCCGTTTTTTGACACGTTGAAAGGGCCGAAGAATGCCAAGACGTTCCAATGGACTTCGGAATACGAAGACGCCTTCCATAGCATCAAGTCCTACTTATCTTCGGCGCCTCTGTTGGTGAAGCCCGCTCCTGCTGAGCCCTTATATTTGTACTTAGTAGCTAGTTCGTTGGCAGTAGGAGCAGTTTTGGTGCGCGAGGTTGGGGGTAAGCAGCACCCGGTTTATTATGTAAGCCATGTCCTTCGGGATGCCGAAACAAGGTACCCAAATATTGAAAAGTTTGCTTTTGCTTTAATAACTGCTAGTAGAAAGCTTAGGCAATACTTCCAGGGTAGATTGGTAATAATATACACAGATCAGCCGTTGAAGAAAATTATGGGCAAACCTGACGTATCGGGGAGATTAGCTGCGTGGACGATGGAGCTATCTCAGTTCTTCGTTGAATATCATCCTCGAACTGCCATCAAGGGGCAGGTCTTGGCTGATTTTGTGGTCGAGTGTTCGTTTTCTGAAGCTGATGAGGATGTAGCAGAAGCTGGAGGATCTGACAGCATAGTGGCGGCTCTTCAGCAGAAACAGGGTTCGTGGACGCTGTATGCAGATGGGTCCTCTACCGTAGACGTCAGCAGAGCAGGGATTATTCTGACTAGTCCGGAGGGATTCAAGGTGCAACAGGCCATCAGATTTCAGTTTAAAGCAACGAACAACGAGGCAGAGTACGAAGCAGTGTTGGCGGGTTTACGACTAGCTAAGAGTCTTGAAGTGCAAAGAATAGTTATCTTTAGCGACTCTCAGTTAGTCGTTAAACAAGTCTCCGGGGAATATGAAGTCCGAGGTCATCGAATGATTAAGTACTTGGCGGAATTGAAAGAACGGCTTCAGTATTTCCAGTTCTACGAATTCCAGGGGGTCGAACGTGATGGCAATTCCATCGCCGATGCACTCTCCAAATTAGCCACTACGGATGTTAACGTTTTTGATGGATCAATATACTTGGAAATTCTGCAACATCCTAGTGTTCATCATGAATCGGTAATGTGTGTTGATCGAACCAACTGTTGGCTGACCCCATACCTGGAATATTTAGCAGACGGCGTTCTACCTTCAGATCAGATGCTAGCCAAGAAAATCAAGTACAAGAGTGCTAATTTCGTTCTGATAGATGGGGATCTATTCCGAAGGGCCTTCTCGTCTCTGCTGCTAGAGTGTTTGACTCCATCCGAAGCTGATTATGCTCTTCGGGAGGTTCACGAGGGCATCTGCGGTGACCATATGGCTGCCAAGTCGCTGGCATACAAAGTTCTCCGGCAAGGATACTACTGGCCAACGATCTTCAAGGAAGCAACTGAATACGTCAAGAAATGCGAGAAGTGCCAGCTCAACAGTCCGATCCCACATCAGCCACCGGAAGAGCTATATTCGATTCTATCTCCTATACCCTTCGCTGTCTGGGGGGTTGATATATTGGGTCCGTTACCGAAGGCTAAAGGGCAGGTTAGTTTCGTCATCGTCGCCATCGATTATATGACCAAATGGGTCGAGGCGAAACCACTTCGGTTGATAACGGAACAGGAGTGTCTGAAATTTATGAAAGAATCCGTAGTGTTTCGCTTCGGGATCCCTCAAGTGGTGATATCAGACAACGGACGCCAGTTTGTGCGATCAAAATTTGAAGGCTTTTTGAAGGAACTGGGAATCCAGCACAGGAAGACTTCAGTGGCTCATCCACAGTCAAATGGGCAGGTCGAGGTGACTAACAGAACACTTCTAAACGGGATCAAGCGCAGATTGGATGAAGCCAAAGGAAGATGGCCGGAGGAGCTGTTCAGCGTATTGTGGGCTTACAGGACTACACCGAGGACAACAACAGGAGACTCGCCTTTCAGACTGGCCTACGGCACTGATGTCCTGGTCCCAGTTGAGATCGGATCTCCAAGTCTTCGAGTTAGTCAGTTCAGGGAAATCTACAATGACGAAGGACTAAAGGCCAACTTGGACCTGTTGGAAGAAGTCAGAGAAGTGGCTTTGATTAAACTTGTAGCCTACCAAAGGAGAGTTGCCAAGCATTACAACAAAGGGGTAAAGCTCCGAAGATTTGAAGTGGGAGACCTCGTTCTCAGAGAGGCCGAAGCATCTACGCCTCAGAACACCAGGAAGTTGATGCCGAACTGGGAAGGACCGTATGAAGTGGCCGAAGTACCAAAGCCCGGGACGTATCGACTGAAAGCTATGGATGGATCCGAAATTAAGAACACGTGGCATGCAGGCAGGCTCCGAAAGTACTTTCAATAGAAACTAAGTCAGTCCACTGGGAGTCTGTACATAACCGTTCATCATCAATAAAAAGTCACTTTTTTCACAACTGATCTTCACATTTATCCTAAGGTCACAGTAGAGTAAGGAGGTTTGGGGGGACTCGCTGACCATTCGATGGTAGCCTCATCGGCAGGTGGTCCTTATGGCTTCGTCAGGCCCTTCGTGGTAGGCGAACGTCATTGGTGTAAGGAGGTTTGGGTGGACTCGCTGACCATTCGATGGTAGCCTCATCGGCAGGTGGTCCTTATGGCTTCGTCAGGCCCTTCGTGGTAGGCAAACGTCATCGGTGTAAGGAGGTTTGGGTGGACTCGCTGACCATTCGATGGTAGCCTCATCGGCAGGTGGTCCTTATGGCTTCGTCAGGCCCTTCGTGGTAGGCGAACGTCATCGGTGTAAGGAGGTTTGGGTGGACTCGCTGACCATTCGATGGTAGCCTCATCGGCAGGTGGTCCTTATGGCTTCGTCAGGCCCTTCGTGGTAGGCGAACGTCATCGGTGTAAGGAGGTTTGGGTGGACTCGCTGACCATTCGATGGTAGCCTCATCGGCAGGCGATCCTAAAGACCTTGTCAAGCCCTTCGGGGTAGGCAAGCGTCGTCATTCAGACTTCGTCCGGCCCATCACGGCATATACCTCACACTTTGGTAACGAATAAGTATTCTTTTACTTTGTTATTATTGCATAAATTTTTCTAAGTGTTGAGTTCGGAATACCCCGTTCTTTGATTTCATCTTATCTGTTATACGACTTGCCTAGTTGTTAATTAACAGTTTAAGTTAAATCCGCAAAGGAGCTTGAAGTGTTGGTAAACAGTAAATACATCGAAGTCATAAAGAATAATGCTGATATTTTATTTACATAATGCTGTTTACAAAATAGAGGCTTTACAGAAATCCTAACAGCTAAGGGAAAAGAGAATCATCTTTACGGGTCGGCTTCGCCTTCCGAAGAGTCCAGGATGGTCGGGTCAACCTTGGCAGCGACGAGTCTTGCCTTGTCTTTGCTTCGGCATTCGTCATACCCATCCGAGAACATTTGGATGACCTCCTCGTTCAACTCGGCAGACTCCCGGTATTCTTGTTGAATTTCCCTCCGAAGATCTCCGGTTAGAGGAGGACCCAAGTCTCTCAGAGCCCGAAGTTCGCGGAGCTCCTCTTCGAGTTTTGCCCGCTCCTTCAGATGTCTCAGATCCCTGGCCTCAAGGTCGTGTACTTGTATAGCCAAGCTCTTATTGGTCTTCACCATCGTCTCGTTCTTCCCAACAAGAACCTCATTCCGACGAACCAGGTCTATGTTCGTAGTAACGGTCAGCTGGTGGGTGGCCTCGGATGTCTCCAGCTGTTCTTTCAACTTATTTAAGTCCTTCTGAAGGCATTCTTTATTGAAGATAGTGATACCATGAGCCCTTCTCTCCCTCTCCGGAGTAGAAGTCATAGTAGCCATCTCTCGCCTGGCCGCATCTTCTTCGGCTTCAGACTCTCTATATCGGGGAAGAAGTCTCCCGAAGACAGCATTTGCCTGCAGACATTTAAAATGAGTTAGTAGAAGAAACAGATGATTCCTAAATATTTTAATTGAACCAACTCACCTTAGCCTGGTAACTCATTCCCTCTTCGATCAAATCCCTGATCGAGCTGTTTCCGAACCGATGGTCATCGGTCTCCCGAACAAAGGAGTCGAACAGCTGAAAGGGAAAGTTCTCGTTAAAATCCGGCCATACAGTAGGAGAAGATGCAGCTTCTCGCTGGGAGGCGGAGGAAGAGGGTCTCGGCGGAGAAGGCACTGATGGTTCGGAGGGCGGTGCTGGTTTATCCTCGGAAGGCTGCTTCCTTTTACGAGACAGAAGAGGAGACTCGTTCAGGTTTTCGAGCTCATCTTCTGAAACGTGGATCTCCACGGGAATGACGGGGGGAGGCTCAACTGCAGCAGGACGAGGAACTCGAAGCTCATCGGCAGACAGAGGAGTTACGTTGGTCTTCCTCTTCTTAATCCGGAGAGCTTGCATTCGCTCGGACGCAGGCAAGTCAATCAAACTCGCTGTGGAAGTTGATTGAGTTCCTTGAGGATTTGACCGGACTTTCCGAACCGCCCTCTTCTTCTGTTGAGGTCGGCTAGGCTCCTCAGCAGGCTCTGATCTGCGAAAGACTTCTGCATCCTGGGCCTCTGAGGCTGGAAACTCTTCTTGAGGAACTTCGGTGGAAGGGGTTGAAGGCTTGCCAGAAAGGTACCTATCCAAGTCCTTCCGATCGATCGAAGTCGGCTTAATGAGAGACAACTTGTGGTCATACAACCAGGCTTGTTTGCCCAAGAGGCCGAAGCTCCACTCCTTCTGGGGTATCTTCTCTATGATGCGCGTCATTTCTCTTATACGCTCCTCGGATATATCTCTGAAGTCTGCAAAGACGCGATCAGAAGTGGTCCAGTCAGGGACAGAGGAGATTTCGGGCCCGTTGACGAAGAACCATTTATTATGCCATCCTCGGTTGCTCGAAGGAGTGTCCATTAGAGACCGCTTCTCGATTCTGGCATTGGGCTTAGGGGCTATCTTACTTAGCACCTTGAAGCCTTTCTCCCGAGATTTCCCCACCGAGAAGAGGGTAAAGAAGGAATCCACAGCAGGAGGAACTCCTATCTCGTAGCAGAAGGCTATGTAAGCCAGTATATGGATGTACGAGTTCGGCACCAATTAGGCGAACCCCACCCCAACAAACCCTAGGAGGGTGATCAGGAAGGCGTGAAGGGGGAACCTCACCCCCTTCTCCAGAAAAGTTGCCGGAACGGCGATCCAGCCGTTGGGACGCTGGTACATCCTTTCGTGAGGGGCCGCTATCCGTACCCTGTGGGTATCCGGTATTTGATAGCGAGCTCTAATGTTGCAGAGCTCAGCTTCATTGACGGTGGAAGGGGTGTTGGCATGAGGAAAGTCTTCCTCGTTTTGGAAAAAATCAGATGGGTTGGGAAGTGATTCCATGGGCGGAGCTTCCTTACTCACGGCACCGATTTGGGGGTTTGAGCCCGGAACCTCTTTGTCAGGATTTGAGTGAGGGGTCACGGTGGAGATGGGGGTGACACGAAGGGGAGAGCTTGTATCGGGGTTCTGGGATGCCATTGTTGAGAATTTGCAGAGAAAATGAAGAAATTTGAGGAGAAAAAGACAATAGGCTCGTATGAATTCGAAATAGCAGGGAACCCTCCAAGGAGAATGGGCAGCGGCTTTTATAGCGAGTGATTTTTTCAAAATTTGCACGAGAGCCGAGGGCGGCGCATTAATTGGGGATAATGATGTGGGAGAGGAAAGGGTAACGTCCGATTTTGGCTTTGGTGGGTTATCCAAGGTGGGCCGGCGCTTAATGGGCCCTTTCGTCCTGTGGACTCGCGCTATTTACAGTCAGTCTTCCACTAAACATCCTGTTTAATAAAAGACTGGGGGGCAATGTTGGGCCAGAATACTTTTCCTACTAGGCCAGGCCGGATGGGCTTGTCTTCTGAATTATATCACCTTTACCATATTGGGTCAAACAACTTGGGCCTCGCTACTTGACTATAATATTGGGCTTAGTCACGGGGTTGATCCATTACGTAAGGTATTACTTATCTTATCTTTGACCGATAATCATCACAAAAGTAGTAGTTGACTGTTACGTCTGCCACCTGTCTGCATGGCATTAATGAGGATGGGACTCCGATTGCCGGCGGGAGATAACAGTGGTAGCAGGTAGGAAAATAAGCTACACACTTTCGGCTGAGAGGACCGGAGATGGGAGGTGTCAGGAGGTAGTGGGTGGCACAGTAAACCGGGTCTGGGGAACGTATGGGGAAAAGATAACAAAAGGAAAAGAGGTAACATAACACTACACACAACATTATCATTTTGATACACACTCAGACACTATTCATCATTTTTCCTCCATTGTTAACCTTGTGATCGCCTGTACTGACTCTCACGCCGGAGCTATCCCCCGACGGTCAGGCCGTCAAGCTTTTGGTGTTGACTTGTTGAACTGTGCAGGATAAGAGCGTCTTACGTGATTGGGACGTGGGAGAAGATCTTGGCGTTAACATGATTGCTTCAAGATCTTAATATATATATATATATATATATATATATATATATATATATATATATATATATATATATATATATTAAAATTCAAACCGTATATTATATATATATATTGTAATATAATATATAGCAATCACCCATTCAACCGGAGTCCTGAATCATTCACGTGGCCAATAATCATATAATATATATTAACGAAGTACTGCAACAATACAAAGATACACGTGATAGGGACGAACTCAGCGATAATCCGCTAAATAAAATTGCGATGGCGATTTTTTTTAATTAAATTTTATACAACAAATTATGTCCAATTAAATTATTTTAAACACATATCAATATACATATAAAATTAAAATAATTAATAATTCGAAAAAATGTTTGGCTCTGATACCACTGTTAGATTTGTAATATTCATAAACGCAATCAAATTGCACAAAATAAGCGAAAACGTGGAAAATCAGAGTTTTAAAATTTTACAAACCATATACCTGGATCACCCTTTATGCACAATTATTAATTAAACGAAAAAAAAGAACAAGAATCATACCCTTGAAGATTCGAGCTTCCTCATGTACAAGTTCACCTCCAATCCTTTTCGCGTTTATCTTGAATCCACCGGGTTGTGTTCCTTCTTTTGATCAACGTTAGTCAACCAAATGTTTGGCCTCTAGAGGTGATCCACCAAGGAAGAAGAGGTATTCAAGAAGAATGGTATTTGACAAAATCCTAGTTTTTTTATCTCTCATAGAAAAGAGCGTACTCTCCAACAATTGAAATCACGTCTATTGTGTAAAAGTCAACAACACTCCCACCCATAATAAGACTCATCTTATTTATAGATGTAGGCAACCCTCCTTAACAATTAAGGAATTGAGTTATATTTTAATTAATTAAATTTCTTTAATTAATTAAGCTCCCTAATTTTATTAGGGATAATTAATTAAACTCTTTTAATTAATTAGCCTCCTAATCTAATTAGGATATATGAGAGTACTTTTATTAATTAATTTTCAAACTCCTTTAAGAATTAAATAATAATAATAGTAATAATAATAATAAGACTCCTCTTATTAATTTATTTTTAATACTTTCAAAATATTAAATAATAAATATTAAGCTATTTAATTTATTCTATCACCATAGATTAAATTAAATATACTTAACTTATTATTACGATTATGCCATTAACTTCTTAAATAATTATTCTTCCTTTTATAATGTGACCCTTTAGGTTCTCCATATTAAACCGGTTGTGAATAAATCAATTAGAACAATTCTAACCTTATTTAAATAAATAAATTAAACGATTAATTTATTTAAATAAATAATATTTATTCTACAATAGGAATAAGTCTCCCTAGCGATCAACGACTTTCCAGATAATAAAGATTTCAACATTAATCATAAAAGAACTTTTGAGTAAATAGTTACCGTACAATTCAATCATTCCACCATACAATGTCCCAATTAAATATAAGACGTGAAATTACTGTCAAATCTTATTTTATTTAATTATATGTATTTCGACTCTTAAATGCACAACACCAAATAATACAAATTAGAAACTCATTTCTAATTTTATTTTTCCTTGGCCAAGGACTACTGGGTTGTCATTTATCGAATCACATAAGACATTTCTTTTCTTTTACTAGAAGTGGTAGATTCTTTATTGTTCATACATTATCTCCATGTACGACTTATTATACCCAAGCATACCTTTTGATATACCCTAAGGGTATTAAGGAATAAGTCAAATTATAATTCATCATACATAAGATACTATGATGATCTCAAGTCCAAGAATCACTTGTACTACTATCACTATAGGAATTCCTATTGATAGGTAAGTAAAACTCCATTAGGTATTCCTTAGTGAGTCATGTTCAGTGAACTTATTCTCTAATAAGCACCTACATACTTGCTTTAGTGTCTCCACACAAATGATCATGAGATCAATCATCCTCATCCAATGAACAAGCAATGTATGTACCAATCTATCCGGATTCACTAATTCCTAATTTAGAAATCCAACGATTGGGAACTATTTTAGCTTTAAGCTTTCTAAGAATTTAGATCTCATTAAAATGATCATCATCATTATTCTAAAAGCATTACTTAAAACTATGGATATATCACATATTATAAACCAGCATCATGTAGATAATTAAAAGCCTTTAATAAATTAATACATTTTATTAATAAATGAATAAGATTGTTACAAAGTATATGCTTTATCATCAAACATGATTGGCTTATGTGCATACTACTTTCATGAACACCACTACAAACTTGTCTAGAAATGGTTTAAACACCCTATTCATCAAATCTATGAATTATGCAGGGGCATTTGTTAAACCAAAATACATTACCAAAAATTTATAATGTCCATAGCGAGTTCGGAATGCTATCTTCGGTACATCCTTCTTTCTTACTTTCAGTTGGTGATACCTACTTCTCAAATCTATTTTCGAGAAATATCTAGCACCCTTCAGTTGATCAAACAAGTCATCTATTCTTGGCAACGGATATTTGTTCTTAATAGTGACTTTGTTCAATTCTCTATAATCAATGCAAAGACGCATTGACCCATCCTTTTTCTTCACGAATAACACCGGTGCTCCCCACGGTGATACGCTCGGTTGAATGTATTTCTTATCTAATAACTCTTGTAGTTGTACCATCAACTCCTTCATTTCCACCGGAGCCATTCTATACGGTGCCTTCGATATCGGAGCGGTTACTGGCGCTATGTCGATCACTAACTCGATTTCTCTGTCAGGCGAAAGTCCTGGAAAGTCCTCCAAAAAAAGTTCACAAATTCCCTAACCACTGGTATTTCTTCCAATTTTACACCCTCCTTCTTTTGAGTATCGACTATGTAGGCTAAGTACCCTACACAGCCTTGACTTAACAACTTCTTGGCCTGCATCATCGTCAGACATCTCATTTGTCTAGGAGATTTGCTACCATGAAAAACTACCTTTGACGGAGTCATAAGGTTTACACACTTCTTTTGGCAGTCAATTATCACTCCATAATTGAATAGCCAATCCATTCCCAATATCACGTCAAACTCTCTGAGTTTTTTTGGGATTAAATCTACTGTCATAACATTCCCCTTAATATTCACCCTACAGTTCTTGTATACAAACCTAACAGGAATTACTTCCCTATTCGTAATTTTTATGTTCAAAGGGAAATTCAGCTCTTCACTAGATATTTCTAACTTCTTAGCAAATTCATCAGATATAAACGAGCAAGTAGCACCTGAATCAAATAATACATATGCATTTATATCATTGATTTGGATAATACCTGACACGACATCTTTTGATTGCACCCCGTCCTGTACCGTCATGTTAAAGGTTTTTGCTGTGGGCTTATTTATTGACGTCGGTCCAGCAATAGCCAGTGCACCTCCTCTAGCATTTTCCTTGCTTCCAGCTGTCTCACCCAACTTCTTCTTTGGACACTCGCGAGCAAAGTGATCCTTTGACCCGTAGGTATAGTAAACATTCTTCTTGGGTTGATTGCAATTTAGGGCGATGTGACCCTCCTAGCCACAGTTGAAGCATACTCGTTTTCCCATCAAGTACACACCCTTATGAAACTTTTCGCACGTAGCACATGCTTCAAACTTCTTCTTTTGCTGGCTTCCTTGCTGATTTCCAGTTCCCACATTCGCATTCCACTTCCTCTTCAAATTGTTGCTGCCATTTCCACTGTTACCACCGCCATTCTTAGCTTTTCCCTCACTCTTCTTCTTTCTCTGCTCTTGGTTGTGTTTTGTTACAGCCTCGCCTCCACTATCAGCGAGAATTGATTTCTCCATTATCACCGTAAACGTCTTCAGTTGGAACAAGGAGACCCTACTGTACAACCAGTGCTTCAGTCACTGTTCAAACCTCTTCGCCTTGCGTTCGTCTGTGCTGACTTGATATGACGCAAACCTCGCCAACTCGTTGAATTTAGCGGCATACTCAGATACCGACATCGTTCCCTGCTTTAGTTCCAAAAATTGCACTTCTAGCTAACTCTTCGAACTCTCTGGGGAATAGGTCTCGAAGAATATCTCCTTAAACCTATCCCAGATCATAATCCCTTGACCTACTCGGGTTCTATTGGCTTGCCATCAATAACTCGCCTCTGTTTTCAACATGAATGTTGCAAAAGCAGTCTTCTGATCAGCCCTTACCCTAGCGACATCAAACACCTTTTCTATCTCTATAATCCAGGTTTGTGCCTCCACTGGATTCATGGACCCGCAGAATTCAGGTGGTCCAACCACCTTAAAATCCTTAAACGTTGTTCCTTGGTTCTGTGGTTGATTCTGCAATGCTCCTGTCAGTAGCGTCACTAGTTGCTGAACTGGGTTACCTCCCACATTATTATTGTTGGTTTCCTTAGTGGTTCTCTATCGTGGTGGTTGACGTCTGGGAGGCATTTTCTGTTAAGATACACCCATTAGATTCTATTCAACTTTTTAAGTATTATATACTTAAGTTGCACATCATAAAAGATTATCACGTAACACATAAAACTTTGAATAAAATAATAACTTTTATTCCTTCATATTCTTTTGGAAACATCATAACAATAGCATCACTGCTATTTACATTACTTTCCTGAACTACTAAAGTTTCAGGATAACATCATTATCATATCTCATAGGTTACATCACACTTGGGATTTACATATAATTTAACATTTTATTAATCTCATAACAGACACATTCCCTAAGATGTCCTACTAAGATAGTCCGTAGCCTTTTGACGTTCTTCTTCCATAATCCAGAACATTGTTCGACGATCTAAAATGTACGATGGCAGAGTCTCGAACTGAATAGGATAACCCATGACCCGATCTTGAGCTCGATTAATCAGTGTTGAATACATTATTCATCTCCTCCATCTTCAACCTTTTTGCTTGTGCGTCTCTTCCTGCTATCCCGGCTCGTTGATAAGCTTCCTCGTACGCGTTTTCGGCTCTTGCCCTCTTCGTCGATTCCTCCCTCAACCTGTTCCTCAGTTCTGTAATCTCCGCTGTCATTCGTTCGTTTTCTCCTTCAGTGTGAACCAGCTTCTCTTCAACGTTATTCAGACGTTCCTCTCGATCTAGAATCTCATCGTCCTTCTATGCCATCGAGGTCTGTTGCTCAGCTATTATCTCCTGTAACTCCTCGACGGTATCTTGATGTTCCACATTGTGATCGTAGACTTCATCGTACATACGAGCAGCTATCGAGTTAAGTGGAAGTTCTTCCTCCTCGTTTTCCTCATCCGACTGTGGTAGCTCAATAGGGTCCTCCTCATCCGTCTCTATCTCATCATCCTCATCAGGTATTCTCTCCTGCTCAACTACTGTGACCGGCGAAACTGTTTCCTATGGCAGTAGTTGTTCCTAAACCACCTGCATATCTCGAGGCTCCTCCTCTCTAGCCTGACTGGATCCTCCTATATTAGCCATCGTGTCAACCAAATTTTAATTTTTAATTACTAATCATTACTACTCGACACTCACGAGCACAAAAATTATAATCACATAAGCACATAGATATTTTATTACTTCTTCCTTAACAACTCGATAAGAGTTTATCATCACTACCTTTTCAAAGGTTACTTCCTAAGGCTTTTCCCCCACCTAAGGTTCATAACCTAAAGCTTTGATACCAACTTGTGACACCCCCAAATCTAGGTACTTCATTTTCACAAGATTTGGTGCTCACTATCCATACATTCATACTATCTACCCAAATAAAATAATATTTAAACCATAATCCTCCCTTTAAATAGGGTTACATCATTAAATTCAAAAACAATCCCAGGTTATCTAACCTTTAAACATCATTCAAGTGCGAAAATAAAGTTATTAAATTACATCATTATTAAAAAGTCTATGATCATCACAATAAACAAGAGTTACAAGTTTGCATCACTTGTACATTTTTCCTTTTCCTTTGCTAGTTGAAGGTTCATCTACCTTCTCTATTTTAGCTGCAATGTGTTTATAAATATGCAAGAGTGAGCAAAACAATTGCTCACTGGATATAACAATGAATCAACAGGAGAATATTAATAATAACTGCCAACGAATAGGCTCATCAAAACTAAATAGTACTCTAATAATGATAATCTAAAGCTGGAATCCAAAATATGGAATATACATAACTGAGGGTCATAAGACGATGAACCATGTCCACAGTTGCGAGTAATCTCTCAACTCCAACTTTAACAGTCATAAGATTATAAGGACTCCTCGTACTAAGGGGGATCAGCCCTTCATACAATGTATTGTGCACAAACATTTTAACGCTAAGCGTAAATTATCCCCTAATAATGATAGGGTTGTTCATCTCAGTATTTAGAGTACAAGTCCGCATCAAAGAAAGTTTGGTTTGGATAAACTTTCAAGGGTAATTTGAAGTTTAACGAACATCAACTAGAGGACTAGTTGAATCAATAGTGTTTGTTAATCACAACAGGTGTTTAATAACAACATGACATAGAACAATTGAGAATCATAAATGAACTGATCATACATATCAAACTCATGCTTGAAATAACTATAGAGCATAAGCATTCAACAAAAATGAATAAAATGGTTAACCTTTGCTTGAATAGTAAAATAAGCTAAGGTTCTAGTCTTATAACATTAGAAATAAAATTTCTGAACGTACATTTAACTGATAGCAAGCTGGAAACTAAAAACTTGTCCAACATGGTATTAACTCATGCAAAGAATTAAAACAGTTCAATAATAGAGACGAGAGTTCAAAAACTACGTTCATTATACAATAATAGAACTTAAGAAACTTGCTTAACTATAAACAAGTTAGAATGAATCCAACAAATGAGAATTTCAAATAACATTAGAGTTAAAGTTTGCTCGAATGAGTTTTAGGAACAAATAATAGTTCAGATAATAAGCTTGCTCAATCAATAGAATAAAGTTACACAATATAGTAATAGAATTAACTCAACGAAAGTGTAGAGTTAGAAAAATTTTCTCAATGTAAAAAGATAGGGTTTAGAAACTTGCTTTGAGCGTAAGTTATAAAATTAAACTCACGATCACCTACACATAATTTTAGAACCACAATACCTATTAGATATGCTAACATACCATAACATGTTCATTACCATTTATATTTCAGAAACTCTAAGTGTTTTACTTTGCAACACTTGTCTAACTTTCATTATGTACTAAATTATCACACAACACGTTCTCGATTTACTAATTATTTTTGCAACTTTGAACTTACTAACCACCATTCACTATATTATGTTAACCTTAACATTACCCATCTAACATGCTAACATACTTTCAGACCATGCCATATTGCTATCACAAATCTGCAGCAACTGCAGAACCAGAATCTCAAACCAGGGTATGGCGCAGCTGCGTCATACAAAGGTCTGGGACCGGCGCAGCTGCACTATTTTTTGCCTTGGCACCGGCGCAGCCGCGCCGGTGCTCAGACAGACGCAGAGAAGGCTAATGAACAGTAGCCGACTTTAGCCAAACAAACACAAATTTCATCCAATAGACAGTAATATCAACACGTAAAATAAATATAAAACTATCATAAACATGTTTGCTAACATTTACAACCACTTAGCACAATTTATCAACAACTAAAACTATTTTATTTCTCAATTTTCATGTTTTTCATAAAAACTTAATTTTCTGGACATTCATCCTAAAAATCATAACTATGAATTCAATACCTGATCAAATCATCTCATTCAAATTACGTTATGTTCGTATCTCAATGAACTAACATATACAAGTTTCAATTTATACTTTCACATACAAATTGGCCATTATAATTGATACTTTTATAGCTACACATGAATATATATATATATATATATATATATATATATATATATATATATATATATATATATATATATATATATATATACTGACAAAATTTCTACTACTGCCAAACGAAATTAGCATGTAATTATTGTAACGTCCCCAAAATCTATACAATTTAAATCCTGACCTCGGTCGTTAACCATACATTCAACCTCTAAATAATACATCATTATTCAATGTTAAACTTAATAAAATTGTGGAATATTTAAAACGTTTATACATTTCCTTCTTTCTTGCCCTGAATCGCAACCATTACATTACATCTCTTTGATTCAATCTTATATCATGAATCGTTACAACAAAATGATTATACAAAGTCTTACATCATAACTAAATATCCATATACATTGGATAACTCAACTTACATTTCAACAACATGTTACGTTCAAAATATGAAATACATTTCTCATAAAACATAAGTAATCTTCGTGAATATAGATCTCTATAACTCACTTAGCACATAACTTTATCTTAAAATCTTGACCTGCAAAAGTGGTTATTTGCAAGAGTGAGCTCGACAGCTCAGCAAAGTCTAACAGTTTTCATGCATCACATAACACATAATAACATGCTCGATATACATCTCATTAAAGTAACATGACATACATGCTTTTAATTCACATAGCAAATATAAAGATTGAGTTCCTTACTCAATCATCATTACTTAGCCAAAACAATGCAGTCATATATTGACTTTAACATTTCATGATTCAACATGCATAACATATCATGCAATTTAAAACAGTTCATCAAGTCCACGTAGAAAATAGGAACCGAAAGACTTGCCTTGATCGTTGTTTACCAATAATAGCTTAACAGCTTACAGTTATCTGCACTTCACGTGCCCTACACAATTATATAATCATACACATCAACTATTAGTCACATAACAACACATAGCAATTGTAATGTAAACTCTACTCCATATCTCATAATCTTTCCTATTAATTAGCACACAATGGTCAATTAGATTGTGTTAACTTTTTGAATTATGACTCACTATATTTCTTCTTAGTCAAACTCGAAGTTCAAGTGCTTAAGTCTTGCTAGGACTATTTATTAACTTTATATTAAATCCACTCCATATCTTATAATATTCATTTCAATTGAATTAAAATACTTTTTAAGTTCATTAACACTTGGCACGACGTTTCGACGTTCAATCGTCGCACGCCCGATTTGCCTCTCTTGTGTATGCTTACTATGCTTCTATAACTCATCTAATACATCATGTATTAATGTTAAGTATCATTATAATTACTAATATTCATGTTTTATAACTTAGGACATCATCTTTTATGGTCTGGAGCTCTACACATGCATATGTGCATGCCCGACACCCTCCGATTGCCTCCGAAAACACAAAAATCCCAAAGATAACCATTTTGACTAATCCTATTGACCTCAAATTAAAAACCTTAAATAACGAAAGTTGTAGGTCTGCTCGTTCTCGTTCCGGATCATCTTGAATCACCTCAATCGAAGTTCGTATGAGGAAGTTATGACTATTTTACTACAGGAGGTCAAAACTGTCCAAGTCAGACTACAAATCCGGCGCTGGGGCGCGAGGACTAGGCTATACAGTGGCGCTGGGGCACGAGATTGGCGTTGGGGCACGAATTTTAGTGCTAGAGCGCGAACTTCTGGCGCTGGGGCGCGAAATTTTGGCGCCGGGGCGCGAACTTCTGGCGTTGGGGCTCAAATTTTGGCGCTAGGGCGCCGAAACTTGCAGAACCCAACCACGAAGAACATAACAAAGCTACTGTCTTTATTTTTAATAGCAATTAACCCCAATTAATATGTATAACTTATATAAATTACACATATACACACTACCCAACATGCATATACGTGTTTAAATTACTAAACAATAATCACAGAAAACTAAATTCCTTGAAAACCATATTTTAAAATAAAACTCCATGTTTGACATTTGTTAAACACAGTGAACACTGTAATCTCTAATAACCACCAATTTGATTACTTTTAAACTACAATTCTCTGTAGTTCATATCCAATTAACATACCCGACTTTCAATTCTACAATTAGAATACAATCCATTACTAATTTTGTTATCCTACAAAACATGTTCATACTCATATGTTTATACTGTAAAAACTCTTTTCTTTCTTTTTTTTGATCGTAATTCACATAATCACGTACATGTATATCCTCTTCATACAATCACCTATATGTATATATAGGATATTTATACTATTACAACTTCATAATTTCATACTCAACTATAATATATGAATTACCGAACTTTATACTATAAAACACAGTGAATTTCAAAAATACAGAGACTAAGGAATTATACTATAAAAGATATATGTTAAGATTATAATACATACCTTTTGTTGTTAAGAAATTCGTGTTAAACTCTAATAATAGCTTATAGAACTCAATTCTTGTTGCTTCTCTTTCTCAGACTCTCTCAAAATCTTTGCACCCTTCTTTTAGCAGACAACTATTTTCTTAGACTCAAGTTTAACAATAAGACGTAAACTCAAAACCCAACTGATAACTCAGTGGTAAACACAAGAACGGTTATGGCCATAATAAGCCTAATAATTGACATCGGTTATAAAACGTATAACTTATAAATATATATATTTTATTTATTAATAATTTAAATTTCAAAATCCAAAAGCCGTAGGGCTTTGTTTGGTAAAAACCATTTAAAAGTTAAACACTTCATACCAATAAGTCTTGTTTGGCACAAATCAAATTAAACTACTTTGATTTATTTTAATAACTCCTTATAACATAGTTATTTGTCACACTTTATTTAATTAAGTTTTCATACTTAATTTAATTAATTCTAATAACAATCCATTGCATAATATAATAATTTATTTAATCATTATAAACTCTCTAACTTAATTATTAAATTAAATTAGATTACTATTTCAAAATAATTACTTTCCTTAACTCATTAATTATTTATTAAACAAATAAATAATCAAATCACACCAAATTAAATCAATTACACAAATACTTATTCGACGATAAACACATCGATTAAATATTTATATAATTCAATAAATATTTAACTATTTAATTAAAAAAATTTGGATTGTTACATCTTTCCCTTTCCTTTACTGGTGCTAGGTACGTCACCCTTTCCATCTGTAGCTGTAAGGATTTTACAAGCAAGAGTGAGCAAATAAGGCTCACTTGAAATAACAATGAATAACTTTTACATTCTCTGCCCATTCAGGGGCTCAATAGAACTGAATAATTAGTTCTATTAGCATCTTAAACATTCCTTGCCCATTCAGGGGCTCAATAGAACTGAACAATAAGTTCTATTAATACTTTAAACATTCACTGAGGGTCTAATGACCACGAACCTTGTTCACAGTTATAAGTAATCTTTCAACTTAAACTTTTACGGTCATACGACCATAATGACTTTAAGGTGCTTAGGGGGATCAAACCTTCGTACATGTATTGTATACAAACATTTCAGCGCAAAGTACAAAACTAAGCGTAACCCCTATAAATAGGGTTGTTCATCTCAGTATTTTGAGTACAAGTCCGCCCCAAAGATAGTTTGGTTTGGATACACTTCAAGGTAATTTGGAGTTCAACGGACATCAACTAAGGATTAGTTGAATACAAGATAATAACGCTTTGTTATTGAATGATCATATTGAATAAACATTTCGTTCTAAGTTCATGCTTTAGGAATAATTTAATAGCATAACAATTGAATAATTTATCATACCTTGCTTTGAACAACATTAAGCTAAGGTTACATCTTAGAATTTAATATCAAGCATGCACAACAAATAATAACTTGAACGATAAACTAAAGGTACTTGCATGCTAATATAACAAGTTTAGAGTTAAGAAAACTTGCACAATTATAAAAGTAGAGTTAGAGAACTTGCATAAGTATAACATAACAGTGAAAAGTAACCTTGCTGAATAATAAAGTAGCAAATGCTAGGGAACTTACCTCGTGCGTAGGTTAAACAATTACTATTCACGTTCACCCCAAGTCCTACACATACCATATGTATTGACAATACACATTAGTTACACTAACATTACCTTTATGAGTTCTTTTATTACTCTTAGTATAGCTACTAACTAAGTTTAAGTTTAAACAACATCACATCTTTCATGAACATTACTTTTTAGCTTTATTACAACTACTTAAATGATCATGTCATTGCACCACATGTACATTAACAACTTGATAAAACATCCTAATACATGTCCAACATGTTATCATTAAGTTATATTAATACCCAAAGGGTTGCACTTGCATTCGTGCATCCCGACGCCCTCCGATTGGCTCCAAATACACAACAGTCCTAAAGATAGCCATTTTTTACTACTGTTAAAGATCTCAAATTAAAAAACTTAAAGCATGAAAGTTGTAGGTCTACTCGTCCTCTTTCCGAATCATCTTGAATTACCTCAATCGGAGTTCGTATGAAAAAGTTATGGCCATTTTACTACAGGAGGTCAAAACTGCCCAACTCGGACACTTTTTCGGCACCGGGGGGCGGATCAGTGGCACCAGGGCGCGAGTACTAGTGCTAGGGCATGAGCTACAGCGCTGGGGCGCGAGCTTTGGCCCATTTTTGGCGCTGGGGCGCGAACTTTGGCGCTGGGGCGCGAAATTTGGCGCTGGGGCGTGAATTTTGACGCTGGGGCGTGACTTTTGACGCTGGGGCGCCGAAACTCACAGAACCAACCCAGAAAGATAGAGCAAAGCTACTGTCTAACTTATTTTTAATAGTCAATGACATCCAACAACATGTATAACTTTATGAAAATTACACATAAAAGTTATGAAGCATTTGTGTACGAATTTTACACAACTAAACAACAATATCAGAGAACTAATTATTTGAAAACACTGTTTTCCTTTAAAACCAAACCTTTAAAAATCATAACTCCATTGTTTATATCTAAAGTATAGTGAATGAAATTTTCACTGTTATCAACCAAATTTGATTCCTTTGAAATACAAGTATACCAACATCTAACAAATTAACATGTATAGTTCAATTAACATATACAAGGTTCAATTCGCGTATTAGTTCACAATTTTTATATAATCACATACCAATTTTGTTATTTTGCAAAACATACGTTCAAACATGTTTTTAACTGTAAAACCAAGTTCCTCTTTCTTTAACACGTAATTAGCATACAATCATATACATATATATATATATATATATATATATATATATATATATATATATATATATATACACACACACACACACACACACACACACACATGCCAGTGATAATAATTAAAATTACACATATTATCACAATTCTCTAACTAATTATACAAGCAAGATTTTTCAAGAGATTTTTGGTAACATTCTGATACACCGTGATTTTTAAGAAAACTGAGACCTACAATTTCACAGAGACTATATACTGTAAAACATATATGATAAGGTTTATAGAACATACCTTTAGTTTGTTCAAACGACACTTGTAAATCACTGACAAAAGTTGAAGAATCCAAAGACCTGTCTTTCTCTTGTTTCTCTCTTTCAAACTCTCCCTTTTCTTACTTAGGCTTAGGTTTAGACAAATGCGTAAACTAAAAAAAAATCAACTGATAAACTATGTGTACTCTAAAACTGATAAGCCAACGTAAATAAAAGAAACACATATGGTCATTATAATACTACTAAATACTATCAGTTACCAAAAATATATAACTTATATAATGTATAACTTATAAATATAAATATATTTTATTTATATATTTATTTTATTTTATTAATAATTTTAATTCAAAAGAAATCCAAAAGCCATAAGGCTTCGTTTGGTAACCCATTTAAAAATTAAAGATTAATACTTAAGCCTTGTTTGGCAAAGAACTAAATTAAACTACTTTAATTTAATTTAATAACTCTTTATAACATAGTTATTTGTCACTCTTTATGAAATAACAATTTATTAAATAAATTACTTAATCACATAACTCAATTCACATAACACATTAACTATTTAACAAATAAATAATTAACTAATCACATTAATTATTTAGCAAATAAATAATTAACTAAATCAACTCAATCAATTTGAACAATTACTTATTCAATAATAAACACATCCAATAAATATTTATATAAATCAATAAATATTTATAACTTACATTTAAAAATATAGAATGTTACATCATTCCCCTCTTAAAAGGATTCTGTCCCCAGAATCACAACTCAAATAATACTTTCGTTACATTCTTCCCTACTTATAAAGATTCTGTCCCCAGAATCGAAGACACAGATTAAACAAATAACTCAGGGTACTCTTTCATCATTTTCTCTTCGAGTTCCCACGTTGCTTCTTCAGCATTGTGGTTTCTCCATATCACCTTCACAGAAGGTATCACTTTATTCCTGAGTACTTGTTCTTTCCTGTCGACTATCTGGATAAGAACCTTTTCATAAGACAAATCTTTCTCGAACTGCAACTGTTCGTACTCGATCACGTGATTGTAATCGGGTTTATATGGTCGTAACACCGAAATATGAAAAATATTATGAATGTTTTCCAACTCTGGAGGTAGAACTACCTCGTAAGCTACCTCTCCAACTTTTCGCAGCATTTCAAAGGGTCCAATAAACCTCGGACTTAGTTTTCCCTTCTTACCGAAACGAATTTTCCCCTTCCAAGGAGAAACTTTTAGGAATACATAGCTTCCTACGTCAAATGCACGATCTTGCCTGTGTTGATCATCATACTTCTTCTGTCGGTCTTGAGCTGCTACCAATCTTATCCTGATGAGTTTGATAACCTCAGCAGTTTTTTGCACTAATTCTGGTCCTAGTAGTTGACGTTCACCAACTTCATCCCAGCACAGTGGAGTTCTGCACTTTCTGTTGTATAACGCTTCGTAAGGCGGCATGCCGATGCTCGCGTGATAACTATTATTGTAGGCGAATTCCACCAACGGTAATTGCTCTTCCCAGCTTTCTTTGAAATCCAGGACGCATGCTCTCAGCATATCTTCCAATGTCTGGATTGTTCGTTCGCTTTGGCCATCTGTTTGTGGATGATAAGCCGTACTTATTCGCAATTGAGTTCCCATGCATTCTTGTAGTCTCTTCCAGAAGTTTGACGTGAATCGCGGGTCTCTATCAGACAAAATTGACACTGTCACTCCATGTCTCGAAACGATCTCTTTGATGTACAATCTTGCCAACTGATCAAGATTGAACCTAATCTTTATTGTTAAAAAGTGCGCTGATTTTGTCAGTCTGTCCACTATCACCCAAATTGCATCGCATCCTCTCTGAGTAGCTGGAAGACCCACCACAAAATCCATCGTGATATGCTCTCATTTCCATTCCGGTATTTCCAACGGTTGAAGTAATCCGCTGGGTCTTTGATGTTCGGCTTTTACTCTTTGACATGTCAAACATTTAGCCACGCATTCTGCAACATCCCTTTTCATATTCGGCCACCAAAAATGTCGGCGTAAATCTTGATACATCTTTGTGCTTCTTGGATGAATCGAATATCTTGAGCTATGAGCTTCGGTCAAGATTTTATTTTTCAGTTCTGGTGTGTTGCTGGAACCCAGATTCTTCCTTCGTACCGTAGTAATCCTTCGGTATCGACCTTGTATTTCGTATTGCTACTATCAACCATATTCTCTTTTATCTTTCCACATTCTTCATCTTGTAACTGAGCGTTTTTCACCTTGTCCAGTAAAGTTGGACCTGCTTCTAGCTGAAATAGTCGTTCGTCGGATTCCTGTGGAAATTTGAATATGTATGCTCTGATACCATACATCAACTACTAAAGAGTACAATTGCACCATACTCTCAATTCTTAACTTCTTTATCACTCTCTTTTTATAGACATTGTCTATTTATTATCACCTTATATCCTTATTATTGGAGTTGGGTAACCCCACATTCATATTCCTTATAACTCTGCGAGATTCTTCTTTGAATACTTTCACGCAAGTTTTAATCCCTTATTGTTCAAACTCTATTTGAGCTTATTCGTTCATTATCTTCACCTCTCTTCTCTAAGGTTATAGCCTACGGTACTCCTACCTAAGGTTTATAACCTACAACTTTGATACCAACTGTAACGACCCCAAAATCTATATAATTTAAATCCTGACCTCGGTCGTTAACCATACATTCAACCTCTAAATAATACATCATTATTCGATGTTAAACTTAATAAAATTGTGGAATATTTAAAACTTTTATACATTTCCTTCTTTCTTGCCCTGAATCGCAACCATTACATTACATCTCTTTGATTCAATCTTATATCATGAATCGTTACAACAAAATGATTATACAAAGTCTTACATCATAACTAAATATCCATATACATTGGATAGCTCAACTTACATTTCAACAACATGTTACGTTTAAAATATGAAATACATTTCTCATAAAACATAAGTAATCTTCATGAATATAGATCTCTATAACTCACATAGCACGTATCTTTACCTTAAAATCTTGACCTGCAAAAGTGGTTATTTGCAAGAGTGAGCTCGACAGCTCAGCAAAGTCTAACAGTTTTCATGCATCACATAACACATAATAACATGCTCGATATACATATCATTAAAGTAACATGACATACATGCTTTTAATTCACATAGCAAATATAAAGATTGAGTTTCTTACTCAATCATCATTACTTAGCCAAAACAATGCAGTCATATATTGACTTTAACATTTCATGATTCAACATGCATAACATATCATGCAATTTAAAACAGTTCATCAAGTCCACGTAGAAAATAGGAACCGAAAGACTTGCCTTGATCGTTGTTTACCAATAACAGTTTAACAGCTTACAGCTATCTGCACTTCACGTACCCTACGCAATTATATAATCATACACATCAAATATTAGTCACATAACAACACATAGTAATTGTAATGTAAACTCTACTCTATGTCTCATAATCTTTCCTATTAATAAATACACAATGTTCAACTTAATTGTGTTAACTTTCAACTTATATCTCACTGTATTTTATATTCGCAGTTCATCCAAGTGCTTAAGTCTTGCTAGGACTACTTATTAGATTTATATTAAATCCACTCCATATCTTATAATATTCATTTCAATTGAATTAAAACACTTTTTAAGTTCATTAACACTTGGCACGACGTTTCGACGTTTATTCGTCACACGCCCGATTTGCCTCTCTTGTGTATGCTTACTATGCTTCTATAACTCATCTAATACATTATTTATTAATGTTAAGTATCATTATATTTACTATTATTCATATTTTGTAACTTATGACAACATCTTTTATGGTCAGGAGCACTACACATGCATATGTGCATGCCCGACGCCCTCCGATTGCCTCTGAAAACACAATAGTCCTAAAGATGACCATTTTGACCCATCCTAATGACCTCAAATTAAAACACTTAAAGAACAAAAGTTGTAGGTCTACTCGTCCTCGTTCCGGATCATCTTGAATCACCTCAATCGGAGTTCGTATGAGGAAGTTATGGCTATTTTACTACAGGAGGTCAAAACTGTCCAAGTCAGACTACAAATCCGGCGCTGGGACGCGAGGACTAGGCTATACAGTGGCACCGGGGCGCGAGATTGGCGCTGGGGCGCGAATTTCAGTGCTTGGGCCCAAACTTCTGGCGTTGGGGCGCGAATTTTGGTGCCGGGGCGCGATTTTTGGTACTGGGGCTCAAATTTTGGCGCTGGGGCGCCGAAACTTGTAGAACCCAACCACGAAGAACATAACAAAGCTACTGTCTTTATTTTTAACAGCAATTAACCCCAATTAACATGTATAATTTATATAAATTACACATATACACACTCAGCGTTGCATATTGAAACTGTTAGATACTTGAGGTGTACCAAGTGTAGAAATAGACACGTATGATGAGAGTTTAGAACTTGAATTAAATTTTGAGCGATGTAAATGAAGTTCAAAATTCTTAAAGGAAGAATTGTTTTATAAATAAGAAGATTCAAAGAAGAATCTTGAAGAGATATAAAGATAAGAAATGAGAGTTTCCTAACTCCAATAGCCAAGATAACGAATAATGTCGTAAATGATGAAAAAAGGAAAGAATAAGGATCGTAAAACAAAACGATCACGAGTTAAGAAAAGAATTTTAAGTGAGATGATTATAGAATAAGGTCACGACGTGATTTGTTTAAGTTATAAAAGAAAGATGGTCTGTAATGTTTGAATGATTATAGCTTAATGCTATGAAGATGGTGTACTATGAAATAGTACGAGATAACTCATGAGGAGTTATAGATGATGTGATACGAGGAATCGTATCGAGCAAAGAGCAAGTTAAAAGAAAGATAGAGTTAGGTGAATTTTCAATTGAGGACTCCTGTGATGGCTGAGTTGTACAAATCTTTGTATGGGCGAGGGTTTTGTGCTTGCACTTAGTTTATCACAATGATAATCATTGGAATGTTTGTGTCGCGCTATTTGCTATATTCATGTTGAGAAGGTGATTCTTTTCTCATGTGTATAACAGATAGGTAGAGTATAGTTAGAGAATATTATAAGGTTAAGTGCGAGTTCTTAAAACTCATACTTATGGTAGGTTCGTGACTCATAATTATATGGTATGTTTTTGAACCCCTCAACGAATGGACGCTTATGGTCTGACTAGGATAAGTTCTTAAACTCATATGATTATGGCAAGTTTCTGAACTCATAACGTGTGGTAAGTTTGATGAACTAGGGTATAATTGAGTGTGAATGGAGTATTGAGGATGATAGGAATAGATAGACCTATTAAGCAATGGATCATTATAGAAAGTGGAGTTGATGGTGGAAGCATAGGTATTCTAAATCTACTAGCTATGCTAGACTTTCGAAATTTATTGACTTCGTGCTGATGTTTACACTTTTATTTTCTTGAAAAACATTGGATCAAATGATGGAACCAATGAGTTTTAACAACAATACATGTACGAAGGATTGATCCCCTAAGTACCTTGAAGTCATTATAGTCGTATGACTATAAAAGTTAAAGTTGAAAGATTACTTATAACTATGGATAAGTTTCGTGGTCATTAGATCCTCAGTTGAATGCTTGCACTCTAAATTCTGAGATGAACAGCTCTTTTATTAGAGGTTACGCTTAGTTTATACTTTGCGCTGAAATGTTTGTGCACAATACATGTACAATAGGTTAATCACCTAGAGTACTTGCGGAGGGTGTTTTCAGTCTTTGTGATTGATAAACATTCTGCCAAAGAGGGTTTAAAGTGTGAAGAACCGGGGGTGAAGCACTATTAACCTTAGAGAATAGAGTTCATGGTCTTGTGACCCTCAACATGATTTGTAATATTTTATATTCCTGAGTTATTCATACTACTTCCCAATTATTGAACAATTGTGGAAGGTTCTTGTTATTCTGCAAGATGGAAGTGAAAAAGGAAAATATTCCTTAGAAAGAAGTGAGTCGTAGAATGCGACACTGAATGATGAATATGTTGAATAAGTGAGAAAAGAGATTTTAAAGTGAGAAGGATATGAGTTATCAAAGAATAATGTAAAATTTTTAATAGAAACGTTAATAATTGTAGAATGATCTTTGGGGAAAGAAAGTGGTTATAGAAACCAATGAATGAATGAAGTAGTGACGTAAAAAAATCTACTTTGATAGATTGAATGAATAAAGATTAATAAATAAAATTTCAGGGACGAAATTCTTAGAGGAATGGGTGAATGTAATATCCCGATTGTTTATGATAGCGATTCCCGAGTGTTTATGATAACGATCCTTAGAAAAGGAAATGAATGGGTTAAAAGATATATAATACTCAAAATATAATTTAGTTCAAATGAAAGTTATGAAATGAAACCTAGAATTTGTTAGGTAATGAATGTAGTAGGAAATATAAAATCTAGATTTAGATAAAATGATGAAAAATTTCTCTGAGTTATTTGTGTAATTTGTGTCTTCGATTCTGGGGACAGAATCTTTGTAAGTAGGGAAGATTGTAACGAATGAGTGGTTTGAGTTGTGATTCTGAGGACAGAATCATTGTAAGGAGGGAATGATGTAACAATCCAGATTTTTTTAATTAAATAGTTAAATATTTATTGAATTATATAAATATTTAATAGATGTGTTTATCGTCGAATAAGTATTTGTGTAATTGATTTGATTTGGTGTGATTTGATTATTTATTTGTTTAATAAATAATTAATGAGTTAAGGAAAGTAATTATTTTGAAATAGTAATCTAATTTAATTTAATAATTAAGTTAGAGAGTTTATAATGATTAAATAAATTATTATATTATGCAATAGATTGTTATTAGAATTAATTAAATTAAGTATGAAAACTTAATTAAATAAAGTGTGACAAATAACTATGTTATAAGGAGTTATTAAAATAAATCAAAGTAGTTTAATTTGATTTGTGCCAAACAAGACTTATTGGTATGAAGTGTTTAACTTTTAAATGGTTTTTACCAAACAAAGCCCTACGGCTTTTGGATTTTGAAATTTAAATTATTAATAAATAATATATATATATATATATATATATATATATATATATATATATATATATATATATTTATAAGTTATACGTTTTATAACCGATGTCAATTATTAGGCTTATTATGGCCATAACCGTTCTTGTGTTTACCACTGAGTTATCAGTTGGGTTTTGGATTTACGTCTTATTGTTAAACTTGAGTCTAAGAAAAGAGTTGTCTGCTAAAAGAAGGGTGCAGAGATTTTGAGAGAGTCTGAGAAAGAGAAGCAACAAGAATTGAGTTCTATAAGCTATTATTAGAGTTTAACATGAATTTGAATAAGGTAGTTATGTTTTCTTGAAGGTCTCTCCCTGGAAGGGAAAGATCAGGTTCGGAAAGAAAGGAAAATTGAGCCCAAGATTTATTGGACCCTTTGAGGTACTGCGAAGAATTGGAGAAGTTGCGTACGAGGTAGCCTTACCTCCAACACTCGAGAATATCCACAACGTCTTCCATGTTTCTGTGTTACGACCTTACAAACCTGATTACAAGCATGTAATTGAATACGAACCCCTGTATTTTGTGAAAGACTTATCTTATGAAGAAATTCCTGTCCAAATTGTCGACCGAAAAGAACAAGTTCTCAGAAATAAAGTTATACCTTCTGTTAAGGTAATTTGGAGGAACCACAATGCTGAAGAAGCTACGTGGGAACTCGAAGAGAATATGATGAAGAATTACCCTCATTTATTTACTTAATTATTTGTAAGCGATTCTGGGGACAGAATCTTTGTAAGGGGGGAGAATGTAACGGGTCGAATTTATTGAGTCGTGATTCTGGGGACAGAATCCTTTTAAGGGGGAAAAGATGTGACGAACGAGAATTCTGTAATTTAATTTTAATATTTATTGAATTAAATAAATATTTTTCGATGATTTAATTATTAGATATAATAATTAATCGATGCAATTGTGGTAGATTAATTTAATTTTATGTGTTATATTTATTAAATTAATGTAGAGAATTTTTATTATTCAAGTATGTGATTATGTGAGCTTATTGAATTAAATGAAATAGTTTAATTAAGCATGATGTTATTTAATTAATTTAATTATTAATTAGAGAATTAATAAATTGACATTATTTATTAATGAGATAATTGAATATATGATTATGTGAATTTACGAGTAATTATTATATTTTATTTAAAGTAAATTAAATAAAATATAGGATTTATTTTATAAAGAGGGTGCCATTTTTAAACTATATGATAAAAGGTTATTAAAATAATGAGTTTTGAACCTAGTTTGCTAGCCAAATGAGGCCTTAGGAGGAGTTGGGGACAGTTAAACCACGGATGGAATAACTGACCTCAACTCTGCGCTTAAAGGCTCAGTTGAGTTTAACTTACGTATTTTTAGAACCAGAGAGTTTGCAGAGAGAGTTGGAGAAATCTTTGAGAGAGATTGTGTGTACTGTGATTGAAATAGAGAGAATTGTCATCCTTACTCATCTACGCTTTGGGTAATCTCTTCTTTCCCAAATTCTATTTCTACGTCTTTTTTTAAAGTTTTCATAATTATGGCTTAAGTCCTCTGTAGAGTTTCTATGGTTGAATAGGGTAACAATTATGAGTATAAATGTAATCATAAGAGTAGCTTAACATGTTTTTTATATATATTGCATGATCCCATACCCTAAGTGTAGTAATCTGATGACTTGTTATTTCAAAATAAACAGAGTACGTGATTTGGCCATATGGCCTTATACGTGATAATTGATGTATTGATCACATATTATCCATAAATTTTACACCCTTATATTATTGAGCATGTTAATACGAAGAGATCAAGCCTTAAACGAACGGATTCGGTGTTATAACGAATCCGTACGGCTAAATTATGTGTTTTGTTCAAAAACTTCAAGAACATCAAGAACAGCCCATTTTACATGATTTAATTCTGTGATTAAGTGTTTTAAATGGTTAAAATCACTTTATATATGTTGGATTATGATTATACATGAATTATAACTTATGGGTATGACTGAATTCGTGTTGTAATATTTAAAATTGAAATTTTTGGCTGTGTTCTGCAATTTTTGCGAATTGCAGAACTGTTTCTGGCTTGCCGCGCCGCGGCGCCAGTCCAATGCTTGAAGCCCCGCGCCGCAGCGCCGCCACGCCGCAGCGCCCCGAAGTCCAGCTGTAGCGCTACGGCGCCGCAGCGCGAATCCTTAGTTCAACAGTGGCGCCGCAGCGCCACTCTCCAAAAAAAAAAAATTTTCAGAAATGCAATTTTTAAAAATGTTTAAGTCTAACAATGTGTTAGTGGATTATTGTAATGACCATGTAAACATGTTAGAAGAATAATGTGATGATAAAATAGTTGTATAACATGTAAATAACATAATTACATGTGGATTAAATTATTGATTTCATAATTAGATTATTATTCTTGAAGTGGTATTATGTGGCAGTAAATGTGATTAAGTGATTAAGTATAGTCAATAATTAAAGTAGACGACGAGAATGAGTTTATATCGATTAGTTAATTTATAATTAACCGGTATTGTGTATATGAATGGTATGTAGGATTTAATTCAAAGAACGTGCTTAGTTAAAGTGTAATCTACGCACGAGGCAAGTATCCTATCCCTAACTCCATTCTATTGAGCAAGTTTATTTAAACTTAAACGTTACTTTTATGTCGAGCAAGTTTCCCTAACCCTACTTGTCATTATTGATCAAGTTTATTAATTACCTTGAATAAGTTATCATTTCTATTATTCAAGTTCAAGTATGATATTACAGATTATTTATATTGTCAAAGCATGATTCAGTTATACAATAATTGTTCTATTGTATACGTTTGAGATTATTATTCAAATTGAATATCGTTATTGTTGAACCTTATTAGACTAGTGAACCTTATTGATTCAACTAGTCCATAGTTGATGAGCGTTCTAAATTTCAGAACCCTTGATGAATTTATCCAAACCAAACTTACTTTGGTGCGGACTCGAATGTCAAACTGAGATGAACAACCCTGTATAGGGGATTAATTACGCTTTAGCGTTAAGATATTGTGCACAGTATGGTACTAAGGGCTGATCCCCCTAAGTACGAGAAGAAGGTCCATAGTCTTATGACTGTTAAAGGTTTCAAGTATAATCCTTGATAACCTAGGACATAGTTCAAGGTCTTATGACCCTCAGAATTCTTTTGACTCTTGTTATTCATTCTTGATTCAAAAGTTGAGCTCTTATTCAGACGTCTTTGATTTATTCGCATGTTATTATACTGTTATTTCATTATTATACTTGTGGGCATTTGTGCTCACTCTTGCTTAATAATAACATTGCAGTTAAGAATGAAAGAAGCGATGAATCCTCCACTAGTAAGGGCAAGGGCAAAGTTAGCAAATGATGAAGACCTGTTATTTATTAACTGATGTATTTGTTTAAGACTTGAGTTATGTTGATGTTAAGACTTATTTGTTTAGAATTTCGCACAGATGTTTTAAGGTTAGTTTAAACCTGGGATTGTATTATTATTATTATTCGAATGTTGTAAGAAGTTTTATTCTATCTATTGTATGGTTTGATATTATTTATGGGTAGATAGATAGATGATGCTTGTACAGTGTACACCAAATCCCGTGGAATCGTAGTACCCGGATTTGGGGGTGTCTCAGGTTGGTATCAAAGCTGTAGGTTATGAACCTTAGGTGGGGGAACAACCTTAGGTAGTAACCTTATAGAAAGAAGATAGTAAAGGAAAACTCTTATCGAGTTTTAAGAAATGAATTTTTGGTAATTCATTGAAGATAATAAAATATATTATGTGTCTATGTGTTAATGTATGTGTTCGCTAGCACGGATTAGTAACTAAAACTTAAAATTTTGGTTGTCAGGATGTCGGATGTTGGAGGAGCTAGTCGAGCTGAAGAGGAGGAACCTATAGTACCTACAGAGGAGGAGACCCGAGACATACATGTTGTTAGGGAACAGTTAGTTCAGAGGGAGTCATCTCCATTGATCACCGTTGTTGGTCAGGAGCATGAGCCCGAGACTGATCCTGAGGAGGAGTTTGATGAGGAAGAGGAAGAAGAGGAGTTTCCACGGTACACTGTTGATGCTGAGATGTATGACACACTATATGATCGTAACGTGGAGTTACAAGATGAGGTTCAGGAATTGTGACCCTTCATACACGTTTGGGAAACGTGGAGTGGGATCTGGTTCATGAGAAGGGTCAAACCGAAGATAAGACCGATGAGATAGAGAAGCTGAAGAAGGAACTGAAGGAAACCTCCGGAAGACTGAAAATAGCAGAGGAAGGATGGGTAAGAGAATCACATCGAGCTGATCGTGCAGAAGATGATAGTCGTGCAAAGAAGGCAAAGCTTGAAGACACGTACGCCACACTTAATCATGCGATGGATGAGGTTCAAGAGCGAGTGTTAAGGTACCCCATCCAGTTTGAAGGACTTCCATCGTATATGTTGGATCGCAGGACGATGTCTCGTATCATGAATGAGGAGCGTGGCAAGGCTATTGAGCACCTTGGAAGACAGGAATAGAATCTGTTTATTTATGTGAAGGACTTATATAGTTTTATGTAAATTCCGATGTGTTTATGAACTAAGGAATATGTTAATATTTGAATGTTTTAAATCCTGTGGATTCTTTATTCCAGGATAGATGATGTAAATAGCAGTATGCTATAGTTTAATGTTAAAACTTTTTATTTGAATGAAAAGATATCAAGTTGTTTGAGATGATGTGTTAAATGAGTATGTTAAATTGTTAAGTAATGCCTTAACTATGTTGAGAAATAAATATAGTTCTAATAAACGTTTATTTAACAGAAAAATACCGCCAAGGAGAAGACAACAACGTCAACTGGCTCAGGAAGAGTCAACCAATAATAACATTAACGCCAACGCTAATCCTGTTCAGCAGTTGGTGAATCTACTGGCTGGAGCAATGAATAACCAACCGCATGCTCCACCTAGCACAACGTTTAAGGACTTCAAGGCGGTGGGACCGCCAGAGTTCAAAGGTTCCAGAAACCCGATCGAGGCTCAAACGTGGGTGATGGAAATGGAGAAGGTTTTCGACGTTGCTAGGGTTCGAGAAGAGCAGAAGACCGCTTTTGCGACATTTATGCTGAAGTCTGAGGCTAGCTACTGGTGGCAAGCAAACAAGATGCGAGGAGGTGAAGGTGTAATTATGTGGGAGAGATTCAAAGAGATGTTTTTCGAAATGTATTTCCCAGCTAGTTCGCAGAATCAGATGGAGGTGCAATTTCTGGAACTGAAACAGGGAAACATGAGCGTGCCTGATTAAGCGGCTAAATTCGATGAGTTGGCAAAGTTTGCCCCGTACCAAGTACACACTGACGAGAGGAAAGCCAGACGATTCAAACAAGGACTGAAGCCTTGGGTATACAGCAAGGTATCAATGTTTCAACTTAACACGTTTGCGGGAGTTTTGAATAAGGCCATTCTCGCGGAAGGAGGAAGTGATGCAGTGACTAAGTACAACCAAGAACAGAAAAAGAAAAAGAGTGAGCATGAAGGTAATAACAAGACTGGTGGAAGTAATACTGGGAATAATAATAATCAGAAGAGGAAGTGGACGGATAACTCGACAGCTGGAAGTCAACACGGAGGGCAGAAAAAAAAAATAGAAGCATGTCCGACTTGCGGCAAGGCACATCTAGGAGTTTGTTTGAAGGGAAAGATAGTGTGCTACAATTGTGGTCAGGAAGGCCACATAGCACCAAATTGTCCAAACCCAAAGAAGGGTGCTTGTTTCAACTGTGGTTTGAAAGATCATTTAGCAAGAGACTGTCCCAAGAAGGGATCGGGAGGATCAGGACAAGGAGGAAACCGGGGAAATAGCAGTGAAAATACCTTAACCATCACCGGACCACCTGTAACAAACCGACCAATCGCCAGAACTTTCAATATGACGGTGAAAGATGCAATCCAGTCTCGTGAGGTGGTGTCAGGTATCATTCCGATCAATGAAATTAATACTTATGTTTTGTTTGATTCGAGTGCTACTTGTTCCTTTATATCCGAAGACTTTGCTAATAGTTTAGATTTGCTTATGGATGAATTGGATTACCCCATGAACATAGAAATTGCGAATAGAGAAATAATCCCTGTTAAGTACGTGTTTAAGAACTGTAGGGTGGATATTAAGGGTAATATCATGAACGTAGATCTTATCCCTATTCGATTGGGGGAATTCTACGTTATATTGGGTATGGATTGGCTATCCAATTATGGGGCTATAATTGACAGCCAAAAGAAGCGTATTAACCTTATGACTCCATCAAAGGTTGTGTTTTATGGTAGCAAGTCGCCTAGACAAGCGAGTTGTCTGACGATGTTGCAGGCCAGGAAGTTATTAAGACAAGGCTGTGTAGGATATTTAGCTTACATAGTTGACAGTCGAAAAGAGAACCCGAAGGTAGAGGAGATACCGATTGTGAGGGACTTCGTCGATGTATTTCCAGACGATTTGCCAGGACTCCCACCAGATAGAGAAGTAGACTTTGTGATTAATTTGGCGCCCGAAACTGCTCCAATATCGAAGGCACCATACCGAATGGCGCCAGTAGAGATGAAGGAATTAATGGTACAACTACAAGAATTGTTGGACAAAAAGTACATTCAACCGAGCGTATCGCCGTGGGGAGCGCCGGTGTTGTTCATGAAAGAAAAGGACGGATCGATGAGGCTCTGCATTGACTATAGAGAATTAAATAAGGTCACGATTAAGAACAGATATCCATTACCGAGGATCGATGATCTGTTTGATCAATTGAAGGGAGCAAAATACTTTTCCAAGATTGACTTGAGGAGTGGTTATCACCAACTGAAGGTGAGGCCAGAGGATGTACCGAAGACAGCGTTCCGAACGCGATATGGTCATTATGAGTTTTTAGTAATGTCGTTTGGTCTTACGAATGCTCCTGCAGCATTTATGGGACTAATGAATGGTGTATTCAAGCCGTTTTTGGATAAATTCGTGGTGGTATTTATAGACGACATTTTGGTATATTCCAAAACCAAAGAGGAACATGAAGAACACTTGAGGTTAACGTTGGAAGTATTGAGAAGGGAGAAGTTGTATGCTATGTTTTCGAAATGCGAATTCTGGATCGAGAGAGTACAATTTCTTGGTCACGTAATCGATAAAGATGGAATTTCGGTAGATCCATCCAAAGTAGAAGCTGTGATTAACTGGGATCAGCCGAGAACGTTGTCAGAAGTAAGAAGTTTTCTTGGATTAACAGGATATTATAGAAGATTCATACAAGATTTTTCTAAGATCGCAACTCCGTTAACGAATTTAACTCGAAAAGCTGTGAAATTTGTTTGGACGGAGAAGTGTGAGGAAAGTTTTCAAGAATTAAAGAAGAGGTTGAGTACAGCGCCTGTGTTATCTCTTTCGGATGATATAGGAAATTTTGTTATTTTTAGCGATGCGTCGCATAAAGGACTTGGCTGTGTGCTGATGCAAAATGGCAAAGTCATTGCGTATGCATCACGGCAGTTGAAGGATTACGAGAAGGGTTACCCAACCCATGATTTGGAGTTAGCTGCAGTTGTTTTTGCTTTGAAAATTTGGAGGCACTATCTATACGGGGAGAAGTGTGAAATATATACGGACCACAAGAGTCTGAAATATATTTTTACACAGAAAGATTTGAATATGCGTCAAAGAAGATGGTTGGAATTAATCAAGGATTATGACTGTGAGATTTTATACCATCCGGGTAAGGCTAATGTGGTTGCCGACGCCTTAAGTAGAAAGGGTCGTGAGAAATTGATGATGTTGACTGCTCAGCAGGAGTTAATTGCAGATATGGAGAAACTGGAGTTAGAAGTGAAGTATCCTATGGAGATTGATGAGAAGCTATTTCAGATGCAATCTGGTACAACTCTATTAGATAGAGTGAAGAAGGCTCAGCTTCAGGATGATGAATGCAAAAAGGTAACATCGAAGATATCTGAAGGAACCGAACCAAGATTTAAGATGGATAAGGAAGGAATATTGAGATTTGAAAGCAGAATTTGGGTTCCACCAGTACAAGAAATTAAGGAAGAAATTTTGAGTGAGGTTCATAGTTCAAGATATTCGATTCACCCTGGTAGTACAAAAATGTACCAAGATCTTCGACAACATTTCTGGTGGCCGAATTTGAAACGTGATGTTGCAGAATGTGTTGCCAAATGCCTGACATGTCAGAAAGTTAAAGCAGAACATTAGAGACCGAGTGGATTGCTACAACCGTTGGAGATCCCAGAATGGAAATGGGAACATATTACGATGGACATCGTGGTTGGCCTTCCGACGACTCAGAAAGGCTACGACGCAGTATGGGTTATCGTTGACCGACTGACGAAATCCGCGCACTTCCTTCCTATCAAAATCAGATTTAACTTAGATCAGTTGGCAAGATTATATGTGAAAGAAATTGTTTCGATGCACGGAGTGCCGGTGTCTATTGTTTCCGATAGGGATCCGCGCTTCACATCAAATTTCTGGAAACGTCTTCAGGAATGCATGGGTACACAACTGCGATTGAGTACAGCTTATCACCCTCAAACAGACGGACAGAGCGAACGAACGATTCAAACACTGGAAGATATGTTACGAGCCTGTGTAATGGACTTCAAAGGAAATTGGGATGATCACCTACCGTTGGTAGAGTTCGGCTACAACAACAGTTACCACGCTAGTATTGGTATGCCGCCTTACGAAGCGTTATACGGCAGAAAGTGCAGAACTCCGCTTTATTGGGATGAAGTTGGTGAAAGACAATTGCTAGGGCCAGAATTGGTACACCAGACGGCAGAAATAGTCAAAGTGATCCGAGCTCGACTGGTAGCAGCTCAAGATCGACAGAAGAAATACGCTGATCCACATCGTAAAAATATCGAGTTTGAATAAGGTAGTTATGTTTTCTTGAAGGTCTCTCCCTGGAAGGGAAAGATCAGGTTCGGAAAGAAAGGAAAATTGAGCCCAAGATTTATTGGACCCTTTGAGGTACTGCGAAGAATTGGAGAAGTTGCGTACGAGGTAGCCTTACCTCCAGCACTCGAGAATATCCACAACGCCTTCCATGTTTCTGTGTTACGACCTTATAAACCTGATTACAAGCATGTAATTGAATACGAACCCCTGTATTTTGAGAAAGACTTATCTTATGAAGAAATTCCTGTCCAAATTGTCAACCGAAAAGAACAAGTTCTCAGAAATAAAGTTATACCTTCTGCTAAGGTAATTTGGAGGAACCACAATGCTGAAGAAGCTACGTGGGAACTCGAAGAGAATATGATGAAGAATTACCCTCATTTATTTACTTAATTATTTGTAAGCGATTCTGGGGACAAAATCGTTGTAAGGGGGGAGAATGTAACGGGTCGAATTTATTGAGTCGTGATTCTGGGGACAGAATCCTTTTAAGGGGGAAAAGATGTGACGAACGAGAATTCTGTAATTTAATTTTAATATTTATTGAATTAAATAAATATTTTTCGATGATTTAATTATTAGATATATTAATTAATCGATGCAATTGTGGTAGATTAATTTAATTTTATGTGTTATATTTATTAAATTAATGTAGAGAATTTTTATTATTCAAGTATGTGATTATGTGAGCTTATTGAATTAAATGAAATAGTTTAATTAAGCACGATGTTATTTAATTAATTTAATTATTAATTAGAGAATTAATAAATTGACATTATTTATTAATGAGATAATTGAATATATGATTATGTGAATTTACGAGTAATTATTATATTTTATTTAAAGTAAATTAAATAAAATATAGGATTTATTTTATAAAGAGGGTGACATTTTCAAACTATATGATAAAAGGTTATTAAAATAATGAGTTTTGAACCTAGTTTGCTAGCCAAATGAGGCCTTAGGAGGAGTTGGGGATAGTTAAACCACGGATGGAATAACTGACCTCAACTCTGCGCTTAAAGGCTCAGTTGAGTTTAACTTGCGTATTTTTAGAACCAGAGAGTTTGCAGAGAGAGTTGGAGAAATCTTTGAGAGAGATTGTGTGTACTGTGATTGAAATAGAGAGAATTGTCATCCTTACTCATCTACGCTTTGGGTAATCTCTTCTTTCCCAAATTCTATTTCTACGTCTTTTTTTAAAGTTTTCATAATTATGGCTTAAGTCCTCTGTAGAGTTTCTATGGTTGAATAGGGTAACAATTATGAGTATAAATGTAATCATAAGAGTAGCTTAACATGTTTTTTATATATATTGCATGATCCCATACCCTAAGTGTAGTAATCTGATGACTTGTTATTTCAAAATAAACAGAGTACGTGATTTGGCCATATGGCCTTATACGTGATAATTGATGTATTGATCACATATTATCCATAAATTTTACACCCTTATATTATTGAGCATGTTAATACGAAGAGATCAAGCCTTAAACGAATGGATTCGGTGTTATAACGAATCCGTACGGCTAAATTATGTGTTTTGTTCAAAAACTTCAAGAACATCAAGAACATCCCATTTTACATGATTTAATTCTGTGATTAAGTGTTTTAAATGGTTAAAATCACTTTATATATGTTGGATTATGATTATACATGAATTATAACTTATGGGTATGACTGAATTCGTGTTGTAATATTTAAAATTGAAATTTTTGGCTGTGTTCTGCAATTTTTGCGAATTGCAGAACTGTTTCTGGCTTGCCGCGCCGCGGCGCCAGTCCAATGCTTGAAGCCCCGCGCCGCAGCGCCGCCACGCCGCAGCGCCCCGAAGTCCAGCTGTAGCGCTACGGCGCCGCAGCGTGAATCCTTAGTTCAACAGTGGCGCCGCAGCGCCACTCTCCAAAAAAAAAAAATTTCAGAAATGCAATTTTTAAAAATGTTTAAGTCTAACAATGTGTTAGTGGATTATT
Source organism: Panax notoginseng (assembly GCA_016801055.1). Lineage (NCBI taxonomy): Eukaryota > Viridiplantae > Streptophyta > Magnoliopsida > Apiales > Araliaceae > Panax > Panax notoginseng. The sequence goes on along the minus strand of CM029020.1, from coordinate 61,244,222 downwards.
GTAATGACCATGTAAACATGTTAGAAGAATAATGTGATGATAAAATAGTTGTATAACATGTAAATAACATAATTACATGTGGATTAAATTATTGATTTCATAATTAGATTATTATTCTTGAAGTGGTATTATGTGGCAGTAAATGTGATTAAGTGATTAAGTATAGTCAATAATTAAAGTAGACGACGAGAATGAGTTTATATCGATTAGTTAATTTATAATTAACCGGTATTGTGTATATGAATGGTATGTAGGATTTAATTCAAAGAACGTGCTTAGTTAAAGTGTAATCTACGCACGAGGCAAGTATCCTATCCCTAACTCCATTCTATTGAGCAAGTTTATTTAAACTTAAACGTTACTTTTATGTCGAGCAAGTTTCCCTAACCCTACTTGTCATTATTGATCAAGTTTATTAATTACCTTGAATAAGTTATCATTTCTATTATTCAAGTTCAAGTATGATATTACAGATTATTTATATTGTCAAAGCATGATTCAGTTATACAATAATTGTTCTATTGTATACGTTTGAGATTATTATTCAAATTGAATATCGTTATTGTTGAACCTTATTAGACTAGTGAACCTTATTGATTCAACTAGTCCATAGTTGATGAGCGTTCTAAATTTCAGAACCCTTGATAAATTTATCCAAACCAAACTTACTTTGGTGCGGACTCGAATGTCAAATTGAGATGAACAACCCTGTATAGGGGATTAATTACGCTTTAGCGTTAAGATATTGTGCACAGTATGGTACTAAGGGCTGATCCCCCTAAGTACGAGAAGAAGGTCCATAGTCTTATGACTGTTAAAGGTTTCAAGTATAATCCTTGATAACCTAGGACATAGTTCAAGGTCTTATGACCCTCAGAATTCTTTTGATTCTTGTTATTCATTCTTGATTCAAAAGTTGAGCTCTTATTCAGACGTCTTTGATTTATTCGCATGTTATTATACTTGTGGGCATTTGTGCTCACTCTTGCTTAATAATAACATTGCAGTTAAGAATGAAAGAAGCGATGAACCCTCCACTAGTAAGGGCAAGGGCAAAGTTAGCAAATGATGAAGACCTGTTATTTATTAACTGATGTATTTGTTTAAGACTTGAGTTATGTTGATGTTAAGACTTATTTGTTTAGAATTCCGCACAGATGTTTTAAGGTTAGTTTAAACCTGGGATTGTATTATTATTATTATTCGAATGTTGTAAGAAGTTTTATTCTATTTATTGTATGGTTTGATATTATTTATGGGTAGATAGATAGATGATGCTTGTACAGTGAACACCAAATCCCGTGGAATCGTAGTATCCGGATTTGGGGGTGTCTCAAAAGATGTTATCCTAAGTTACAAAACATGAATAATAGTAAATATAATGATGCTTAACATTAATAAATAATGTATTACATGAGTTATAGAAGCATAGTAAGCATACACAAGAGAGGCAAATCGGGCGTGTGACGAATGAACGTCGAAACGTCGTGCCAAATGTTAATGAACTTAAAAAGTGTTTCAATTCAATTGAAATGAATATTATAAGATATGGAGTGGATTTAATATAAAGCTAATAAGTAGTCCTAGCAAGACTTAATCACTTGAATGAACTGCGAATATGAAATACAGTGAGATATAAGTTGAAAGTTAACACAATTAAGTTGAACATTGTGTATTTATTAATAGGAAAGATTATGAGACATAGAGTAGAGTTTACATTACAATTACTATGTGTTGTTATGTGACTAATATTTTGTGTGTATGATTATATAATTGCGTAGGGCACGTGAAGTGCAGATAGCTGTAAGCTGTTAAACTGTTATTGGTAAACAACGATCAAGGCAAGTCTTTCGGTTCCTATTTTCTACGTGGACTTGATGAACTGTTTTAAATTGCATGATATGTTATGCATGTTGAATCATGAAATGTTAAAGTCAATATATGACTGCATTGTTTTGGCTAAGTAATGATGATTGAGTAAGGAACTCAATCTTTATATTTGCTATGTGAATTAAAAGCATGTATGCCATGTTACTTTAATGAGATGTTTATCGAGCATGTTATTATGTGTTATGTGATGCATGAAAACTGTTAGACTCTGCTGGGCTGTCGAGCTCACTCTTGCAAATAACCACTTTTGCAGGTCAAGATTTTAAGGTAAAGATACGTGCTATGTGAGTTATAGAGATCTATATTCATGAAGATTACTTATGTTTTATGAGAAATGTATTTCATATTTTGAACGTAACATGCTGTTGAAATGTAAGTTGAGCTATCCAATGTATATGGATATTTAGTTATGATGTAAGACTTTGTATAATCATTTTGTTGTAACGATTCATGATATAAGATTGAATCAAAGAGATGTAATGTAATGGTTGCGATTCAGGGCAAGAAAGAAGGAAATGTATAAAAGTTTTAAATATTCCACAATTTTATTAAGTTTAACATCGAATAATGATGTAGTATTTAGAGGTTGAATATGTAACATCTCTTTAAAATAGTAATCAAAACATTCATTATACAATCCATATACAATACAATCAATTACCTCAAAACTAAATATACAAGTTACCATATAACTAATCTTTGTAAGTAGAGAAGAATGTAACGAATGAGTGGTTTGAGTTGTGATTCTGAGGACAGAATCCTTGTAAGGAGGGAATGATGTAACAATCCAAATTTTTTTAATTAAATAGTTAAATATTTATTGAATTATATAAATATTTAATGGATGTGTTTATCGTCGAATAAGTATTTGTGTAATTGATTTGATTTGGTGTGATTTGATTATTTATTTGTTTAATAAATAATTAATGAGTTAAGGAAAGTAATTATTTTGAAATAGTAATCTAATTTAATTTAATAATTAAGTTAGAGAGTTTATAATGATTAAATAAATTATTATATTATGCAATGGATTGTTATTAGAATTAATTAAATTAAGTATAAAAACTTAATTAAATAAAGTGTGACAAATAACTATGTTATAAGGAGTTATTAAAATAAATCAAAGTAGTTTAATTTTATTTGTGCCAAACAAGACTTATTGGTATGAAGTGTTTAACTTTTAAATGGTTTTTACCAAATAAAGCCCTACGGCTTTTGGATTTTGAAATTTAAATTATTAATAAATAAAATATATATATATTTATAAGTTATACGTTTTATAACCGATGTCAATTATTAGGCTTATTATGGCCATAACCGTTCTTGTGTTTACCACTGAGTTATCAGTTGGGTTTTGGGTTTACGTCTTATTGTTAAACTTGAGTCTAAGAAAAGAGTTGTCTGCTAAAAGAAGGGTGCAGAGATTTTGAGAGAGTTTGAGAAAGAGAAGCAACAAGAGCTGAGTTCTATAAGCTACTATTAGAGTTTAACACGAATTTCTTAACAACAAAAGGTATGTATTATAATCTTAACATATATCTTTTATAGTATAATTCCTTAGTCTTTGTGTTTTTGAAATTCACTGTGTTTTATAGTATAAAGTTCGGTAATTCATATATTATAGTTGAGTATGAAATTATGAAGTTGTAATAGTATAAATATCCTATATATACATATAGGTGATTGTATGAAGAGGATATACATGTACGTGATTATGTGAATTACGATAAAAAAAAAGAAAGAAAAGAGTTTTTACAGTAAAAACATATGAGTATGAACATGTTTTGTATTATAACAAAATTAGTAATGGATTGTATTCTAATTGTAGAATTGAAAGTCGGGTATGTTAATTGGATATGAACTACAGAGAAATGTAGTTTAAAAGTAATCAAATTGATGGTTATTAGAGATTACAGTGTTCACTGTGTTTAACAAATGTCAAACATGGAGTTTTGTTTTAAAATATTGTTTTCAAGGAATTTAGTTTTCTGTGTTTATTGTTTAGTAATTTAAACTAGTATATGCATGTTGGGTAGTGTGTATATGTGTAATTTATATAAGTTATACATGTTAATTGGGGTTAATTGCTGTTAAAAATAAAGACAGTAGCTTTGTTATGTTCTTCGTGGTTGGGTTCTGCAAGTTTCGGCGCCCCATCGTCAAAATTTGAGCCCCAGCGCCAAAAATCGCACCCCGGCGCCAAAATTCATGCCATAGCGCCAGAAGTTCGTGCCCCAGCGCTGAAATTGACTCCCCAGCGCCAATCTCGCGCCCCGACGCCACTGTATAGCCTAGTCCTCGCGCCCCAACGCCGGATTTGTAGTCTGACTTGGACAATTTTGACCTCCTGTAGTAAAATAGTCATAACTTCCTCATACGAACTCCGATTGAGGTGATTCAAGATGATCCGGAATGAGGACGAGTAGGAATACAACTTTCGTTCTTTACGTATTTCAATTTGAGGTCATTAGGATGAGTCACAATGGTCATCGTTAGGACTATTGTGTTTTCGGAGGCAATCGGAGGGCGTCGGGCATGCACATACGCATGTGTAGTGCTCCTGACCGTAAAAGATGTTGTCCTAAGTTACAAAACATGAATAATAGTAAATATAATGATGCTTAACATTAATAAGTAATGTATTAGATGAGTTATAGAAGCATAGTAAGCATACACAAGAGAGGCAAATCGGGCGTGTGACGAATGAACGTCGAAACGTCGTGCCAAGTGTTAATGAACTTAAAAAGTGTTTCAATTCAATTGAAATGAATATTATAAGATATGGAGTGGATTTAATATAAAGCTAATAAGTAGTCCTAGCAAGACTTAAGCACTTGAATGAACTGCGAATATGAAATACAGTGAGATATAAGTTGAAAGTTAACACAATTAAGTTGAACATTGTGTATTTATTAATAGGAAAGATTATGAGACATAGAGTAGAGTTTACATTACAATTACTATGTGTTGTTATGCAACTAATATTTTATGTGTATGATTATATAATTGCGTAGGGCAATTGAAGTGCAGATAGCTGTAAGCTGTTAAACTGTTATTGGTAAACAACGATCAAGGCAAGTCTTTCGGTTCCTATTTTCTACGTGGACTTGATGAACTGTTTTAAATTGCATGATATGTTATGCATGTTGAATCATGAAATGTTAAAGTCAATATATGACTGCATTGTTTTGGCTAAGTAATGATGATTGAGTAAGGAACTCAATCTTTATATTTTCTATGTGAATTAAAAGCATGTATGCCATGTTACTTTAATGAGATGTATATCGAGCATGTTATTATGTGTTATGTGATGCATAAAAATTGTTAGACTTTGCTGGGCTGTCGACCTCACTCTTGCAAATAACCACTTTTGCAGGTCAAGATTTTAAGGTAAAGATACGTGCTATGTGAGTTATAGAGATCTATATTCATGAAGATTACTTATGTTTTATGAGAAATGTATTTCATATTTTGAACGTAACATGTTGTTGAAATGTAAGTTGAGCTATCCAATGTATATGGATATTTAGTTATGATGTAAGACTTTGTATAATCATTTTGTTGTAACGATTCATGATATAAGATTGAATCAAAGAGATGTAATGTAATGGTTGCGATTCAGGGCAAGAAAGAAGGAAATGTATAAAAGTTTTAAATATTCCACAATTTGATTAAGTTTAACATCGAATAATGATGTAGTATTTAGAGGTTGAATATGTAACATCTCTTTAAAATAGTAATCAAAACATTCATTATACAATCCATATACAATACAATCAATTACCTCAAAACTAAATATACAAGTTACCATATAACTAATCTTTGCAAGTAGAGAAGAATGTAACGAATGAGTGGTTTGAGTTGTGATTCTGAGGACAGAATCCTTGTAAGGAGGGAATGATGTAACAATCCAAATTTTTTTAATTAAATAGTTAAATATTTATTGAATTATATAAATATTTAATGGATGTGTTTATCGTCGAATAAGTATTTGTGTAATTGATTTGATTTGGTGTGATTTGATTATTTATTTGTTTAATAAATAATTAATGAGTTAAGGAAAATAATTATTTTGAAATAGTAATCTAATTTAATTTAATAATTAAGTTAGAGAGTTTATAATGATTAAATAAATTATTATATTATGCAATGGATTGTTATTAGAATTAATTAAATTAAGTATGAAAACTTAATTAAATAAAGTGTGACAAATAACTATGTTATAAGGAGTTATTAAAATAAATCAAAGTAGTTTAATTTGATTTGTGCCAAACAAGACTTATTGGTATGAAGTGTTTAACTTTTAAATGGTTTTTACCAAACAAAGCCCTACGACTTTTAGATTTTGAAATTTAAATTATTAATAAATAAAATATATATATTTATAAGTTATACGTTTTATAACCGATGTCAATTATTAGGCTTATTATGGCCATAACCGTTCTTGTGTTTACCACTGAGTTATCAGTTGGGTTTTGGGTTTACGTCTTATTGTTAAACTTGAGTCTAAGAAAAGAGTTGTCTGCTAAAAGAAGGGTGCAGAGATTTTGAGAGAGTTTGAGAAAGAGAAGCAACAAGAGCTGAGTTCTATAAGCTATTATTAGAGTTTAACACGAATTTCTTAACAACAAAAGGTATGTATTATAATCTTAACATATATCTTTTATAGTATAATTCCTTAGTCTTTGTGTTTTTGAAATTCACTGTGTTTTATAGTATAAAGTTCGGTAATTCATATATTATAGTTGAGTATGAAATTATGATGTTGTAATAGTATAAATATCCTATATATACATATAGGTGATTGTATGAAGAGGATATACATGTACGTGATTATGTGAATTACGATAAAAAAAAAGAAAGAAAAGAGTTTTTACAGTAAAACCATATGAGTATGAACATGTTTTGTATTATAACAAAATTAGTAATGGATTGTATTCTAATTGTAGAATTGAAAGTCGGGTATGTTAATTGGATATGAACTACAGAGAAATGTAGTTTAAAAGTAATCAAATTGATGGTTATTAGAGATTACAGTGTTCACTGTGTTTAACAAATGTCAAACATGGAGTTTTGTTTTAAAATATTGTTTTCAAGGAATTTAGTTTTCTGTGTTTATTGTTTAGTAATTTAAACTAGTATATGCATGTTGGGTAGTGTGTATATGTGTAATTTATATAAGTTATACATGTTAATTGGGGTTAATTGCTGTTAAAAATAAAGACAGTAGCTTTGTTATGTTCTTCGTGGTTGGGTTCTGCAAGTTTCGGCGCCCCAGCGTCAAAATTTGAGCCCCAACGCCAAAAATTGCACCCCGGCGCCAAAATTCATGCCATAGCGCCAGAAGTTCGTGCCCCAGCGCTGAAATTGACTCCCCAGCGCCAATCTCGCGCCCCGACGCCACTGTATAGCCTAGTCCTCGCGCCCCAACGCCGGATTTGTAGTCTGACTTGGACAATTTTGACCTCCTGTAGTAAAATAGCCATAACTTCCTTATACGAACTCCGATTGAGGTGATTCAAGATGATCCGGAATGAGGACGAGTAGGAATACAACTTTCGTTCTTTACGTATTTCAATTTGAGGTCATTAGGATGAGTCAGAATGGTCATCGTTAGGACTATTGTGTTTTCGGAGGCAATCGGAGGGCGTCGGGCATGCACATACGCATGTGTAGTGCTCCTGACCGTAAAAGATGTTGTCCTAAGTTACAAAACATGAATAATAGTAAATATAATGATGCTTAACATTAATAAGTAATGTATTAGATGAGTTATAGAAGCATAGTAAGCATACACAAGAGAGGCAAATCGGGCGTGTGACGAATGAACGTCGAAACGTCGTGCCAAGTGTTAATGAACTTAAAAAAGTGTTTCAATTCAATTGAAATGAATATTATAAGATATGGAGTGGATTTAATATAAAGCTAATAAGTAGTCCTAGCAAGACTTAAGCACTTGAATGAACTGCGAATATGAAATACAGTGAGATATAAGTTGAAAGTTAACACAATTAAGTTGAACATTGTGTATTTATTAATAGGAAAGATTATGAGACATAGAGTAGAGTTTACATTACAATTACTATGTGTTGTTATGCGACTAATATTTTATGTGTATGATTATATAATTACGTAGGGCAATTGAAGTGCAGATAGCTGTAAGCTGTTAAACTGTTATTGGTAAACAACGATCAAGGCAAGTCTTTCGGTTCCTATTTTCTACGTGGACTTGATGAACTGTTTTAAATTGCATGATATGTTATGCATGTTAAATCATGAAATGTTAAAGTCAATATATGACTGCATTGTTTTGGCTAAGTAATGATGATTGAGTAAGGAACTCAATCTTTATATTTTCTATGTGAATTAAAAGCATGTATGCCATGTTACTTTAATGAGATGTATATCGAGCATGTTATTATGTGTTATGTGATGCATAAAAACTGTTAGACTTTGCTGGGCTATCGAGCTCACTCTTGCAAATAACCACTTTTGCAGGTCAAGATTTTAAGGTAAAGATACGTGCTATGTGAGTTATAGAGATCTATATTCATGAAGATTACTTATGTTTTATGAGAAATGTATTTCATATTTTGAACGTAACATGTTGTTGAAATGTAAGTTGAGCTATCCAATGTATATGGATATTTAGTTATGATGTAAGACTTTGTATAATCATTTTGTTGTAACGATTCATGATATAAGATTGAATCAAAGAGATGTAATGTAATGGTTGCGATTCAGGGCAAGAAAGAAGGAAATGTATAAAAGTTTTAAATATTCCACAATTTTATTAAGTTTAACATCGAATAATGATGTAGTATTTAGAGGTTGAATGTATGGTTAACGACCGAGGTCAGGATTTAAATTGTATAGATTTTGGGGTCGTTACAGTTGGTATCAAAGTTGTAGGTTATAAACCTTAGGTAGGAGTACCGTAGGCTATAACCTTAGAGAAGAGAGGTGAAGATAATGAACGAATAAGCTCAAATAGAGTTTGAACAATAAGGGATTAAAACTTGCGTGAAAGGATTCAAAGAAGAATCTCGCAGAGTTATAAGGAATATGAATGTGGGGTTACCCAACTCCAATAATAAGGATGTAAGGTGATAATAAATAGACAATGTCTATAAAAAGAGAGTGATAAAGAAGTTAAGAATAGAGAGTATGGTGCAATTGTACTCTTTAGTAGTTGATGTATGGTATCAGAGCATACATATTCAAATTTTCACATGAATCCGACGAACGACTATTTCAGCTAGAAGCAGGACCAACTTTACTGGACAAGGTGAAAAATGCTCAGTTACAAGATGAAGAATGTGGAAAGATAAAAGAGAATATGGTTGATAGTAGCAATACGAAATACAAGGTCGATACCGAAGGATTACTACGGTACGAGGGAAGAATCTGGGTTCCAGCAACACCAGAACTGAAAAACGAAATCTTGACCGAAGCTCATAGCTCAAGATATTCGATTCATCCAGGAAGCACGAAGATGTATCAAGATTTACGCTTACATTTTTGGTGGCCGAATATTAAAAGGGATGTTGTAGAATGCGTGGCTAAATGTTTGACATGTCAAAAAGTAAAAGTCGAACATCAAAGACCCAGCGGATTACTTCAACCGTTGGAAATACCGGAATGGAAATGGGAGCATATCACGATGGATTTTGTGGTGGGTCTTCCAGCTACTCAGAGAGGATGCGATGCAATTTGGGTGATAGTGGACAGACTGACAAAATCAGCGCACTTTTTACCAATAAAGATTAGGTTCAATCTTGATCAGTTGGCAAGATTGTACATTAAAGAGATCGTTTCGAGACATGGAGTGCCAGTGTCAATTGTGTCTGATAGAAACCCGCGATTCACGTCAAACTTCTGGAAGAGACTACAAGAATGCATGGGAACTCAATTGCGAATGAGTACGGCTTATCATCCACAAACAGATGGCCAAAGCGAACGAACAATCCAGACATTGGAAGATATGCTGAGACCATGCGTCCTGGATTTCAAAGGAAGCTGGGAAGAGCAATTACCGTTGGTGGAATTTGCCTACAATAATAGTTATCACGCGAGCATCGGCATGCCGCCTTACGAAGTGTTATACGGCAGAAAGTGCAGAACTCCACTGTGCTGGGATGAAGTTGGTGAACGTCAACTACTAGGACCAGAATTAGTGCAAAAAACTACTGAGGTTATCCAACTCATCAGGATAAGATTGATAGCAGCTCAAGACCGACAGAAGAATTATGCTGATCAACACAGGCAAAATCGTGCATTTGACGTAGGAAGCTATGTATTCCTAAAAGATGATAGATAGATAGATGATATTTGTACATTGAACACCAAATCCCGTGGAATCGAAGTACCCGGATTTGGGGGTGTCACAGGTTGGTATCAAAGCTGTAGGTTATGAACCTTAGGTGGGGGAACAACCTTAGGTAGCAGCCTTATAGAAGAAGATAGTAATGAAAAACTCTTATCGAGTACTAAGAAATAAATTTTTGTAATTCATTGAAGATAATAAAATACATTATGTGTTTATGTGTTAAGTATGCGTTAGATAGTATGACTTAGTAACTAAAACTTAAAAATTTTGTTGTCAGGATGTCGAATATTGGAGAAGCTAGTCAAGCTGGAGAGGAAGGAACTCGTGTACCTATAGTACTGACAGAGGAGGAGCCCCGAGACATTCATGTTGTTAGGGAACAGTTAGTTCAGAGGGTGTCATCTCCATTGATCACCGTTGTTGGTTAGGAGCATGAGCCCGAGACTGATCCTGAGGAGGATCCTGAGGAGGAGTTTGATGAGGAGGAGGAAGAAGAGGAGTTACCACGATACACCGTTGATGCGGAGATGTATGAAAGGTTATACGACCATAACGTTGAGTTACAAGACGAGGTTCAGGAATTGACCGAGAGATCGACTATTCAGCAGTCTACTCTAGAGGAGAAGGAGAGGGATATTTTGACTCTTCGCACACGATTAGGAAATGTAGAATGGGATTTGGTCCATGAGAAGGGTTAAACCAAAGATAAGACCGAGGAGATTGAGAAGCTGAAGAAGGAACTGAAGGAAACCTCTGGAAGACTGAAAATAGCAGAGGAAGGATGGGTAAGAGAATCACATCGAGCTGATCGTGCAGAAGATGATAGTCGTGCAAAGAAGGCAAAGCTTGAAGAGACATACTCCACACTTAATCATGCAATAGATGAGGCTCAGGAACGAGTTTTGAGATATCCCATCCAGTTCGAAGGACTTCCGTCGTATATGCTGGATCGCAGGATGATGTCTCGTATCATGGATGAGGAGCGTGGCAAGGCTATTCAGCACCTTGATAGACAGGATTAGAATCCGTTTAATTATGTGAAAGACTTAATTAGTTTTTATATGTAAATTCCGATGTGTTTATGAATGAAGGAATATGTTAATATTTTAAATCTTGTGGATTCTTTATTCCAGGATAGTTGATGTAAATAGCAGTTATGCTATAGTTTGATGTTAAAACTTTGAGTTGAATTAAATATATTAAGTTGTTTGAGATGATGTGATAAATGAGTATGTTAAATTGTTGAGTAATGCCTTAACTATTGAGAGAAATAAATAAAGTTCTAATAAGCGTGTATTTAATAGAAAATGCTGCCAAGGAGAAGACAACAACGTCAACCGGCTCAAGAAGAGTCAACCAATAATAACAATAACGCCAACGCTAATCCTGTTCAGTAGTTGGTGAACTTACTGACAGGAGCAATGAATAATCAACCTCAAGCTCCACCAAACACAACATTTAAAGACTTCAAGGAGGTTGGACCGCCAGAGTTCAAAGGTTCCAGGAACCCAATCGAGGCTCAAACGTGGGTCATGGAAATGGAGAAAGTATTTGACGTTGCTAGGGTTAGAGAAGACCAGAAGACCGCTTTCGCAACGTTTATGTTGAAGTTTGAGGCTAGCTACTGGTGGCAAGCAAACAAAGTGCGAGGAGGTGAAGGTGTAATTACGTGGGTGAGATTTAAAGAAATATTTTTCGAAATGTACTTCCCAACTAGTTCGCAGAATCAGATGGAGATTCAATTTTTGGAACTGAAGCAGGGAAACATGAGCGTACCTGATTACGCGGCTAAATTTGATGAGTTGGCAAGGTTTGCCCCGTACCAAGTACACAGTGACGAAAGAAAGGCCAGAAGATTTGAACAAGGACTAAAGCCTTGGGTTTACAGTAAGGTGTCAATGTTTCAGATAAACACATTTGCCGGAGTACTGGAAAAGGCCATCCTCGCTGAAGGTGGGAGCGATGCGGTGACCAAGTACAATCAAGAGCAGAAGAAGAAGAAGAGTGAAGGTGAAGGAAATAACAAGACTGGTGGGAGTAACACTGGGGGTAGTCATAATCAGAAGAGGAAGTGGACGGATAACTCGTCAGCTGGAAGTCAACAAGGAGGGCAGAAGAAGAAAATTGAAGCGTGCTCAAACTGCGGAAAAGCTCATCTGGGAGTTTGCATGAAAGGGAAGCGAGTGTGCTACAATTGTGGTCAGGAAGGCCACATAGCACCAAACTGTCCAAACCCAAAGAAGGGTGCTTGTTTTAACTGTGGTTCTAAAGATCATCTAGCAAGAGACTTCCCCAAGAAGGGTTCAGGAGGAGCAGTGCAAGGAGGTAACCGTGAAAATAGTAGTGGAAATACCTTAACCATCACCGGATCAACTGCAACAAATCGACCGACCGCCAGAACTTTCAATATGACAGTGCAGGACGCAATCCAGTCCCGTGATGTGGTGTCAGGTATCATTCCGATCAATAAAATTAATGCTTATGTTTTATTTGATTCGGGTGCTACTTGTTCCTTTATATCTGAGGACTTTGCTAATAGTTTAGATTTGCTTATGGATGAGTTGGAATATCCCATGAATATAAAAATTGCGAATAGAGAGACAATTCCTGTTAAGTACGTGTTTAAGAACTGTAGGGTGGATATTAAGGGTAATATCATGAACGTAGATCTTATCCCTATTCGGCTTGGGGAATTTGACGTTATTTTGGGTATGGATTGGTTATCCAATTATGGGGCAGTAATTGACTTCCAGAAGAAGCGTATTAACCTTATGACTCCGTCAAAGGTTGTGTTTTATGGTAGCAAGTCGCCTAGACAAGCGAGTTGTCTGACGATGATGCAGGCCAGGATGTTGTTAAGACAAGGCTGTGTAGGATACTTAGCTTACATAGTCGACAGTCGAAAAGAGAATTCGAATGTAGAAGAAATACCGATTGTGAGGGACTTCGTCGACGTATTTCCAGACGATTTGCCAGGACTTCCACCAGATAGATAGGTAGATTTTGTGATCGATTTGGCGCCCGGAACTGCTTTAATATCGAAGGCACCATACCGAATGACACCAGTAGAGATGAAAGAACTGATGGTCCAACTGCAAGAATTACTGGACAAAAAGAATATTCAACCGAGCGTATCGCCGTGGGGAGCGCCGGTGTTATTTGTGAAAAAGAAGGACGGATCGATGCGACTCTGCATTGACTACAGAGAACTAAACAAGGTCACGATTAAGAATAGATATCCATTACCAAGAATTGATGATCTGTTTGATCAATTAAAGGGAGCAAGATACTTTTCCAAGATAAACTTGAGGAGTGGTTATCACCAACTGAAGGTGAAGCCAGAGGATGTACCGAAGACAACGTTCAGAATGCGATACGGTCACTACGAATTTTTAGTAATATCGTTTGGTCTAACGAATGCTCCTGCAACATTTATGGGACTAATGAATGGTGTGTTCAAACCACTTTTGGACAAATTCGTGGTAGTTTTTATAGACGATATTTTGGTATATTCCAAAACCAAAGAAGAACACGAAGAACATTTGAGGTTAACGTTGGAAGTATTGAGAAGGGAGAAGTTGTACGCTAAATTTTTGAAATGCGAATTCTAGATCGAGCGAGTACAATTTCTTGGTCACGTGATCGATAAAAACAGAATTTCGGTAGATCCATCCAAAGTAGAAGCCGTGATTAACTAGGATCAGCCGAGAATGCCGTCAGAAGTAAGAAGTTTTCTTGGATTGGCGGGATATTATAGAAGATTCATTCAAGATTTTTCTAAGATCGCAACTCCGTTAACGAATTTAACTCGAAAAGCTGTGAAATTTGTTTGGACGGAGAAATGTGAGGAGAGCTTTCAAGAATTAAAGAAGAGGTTGAGTACGGCACCTATGTTATCTCTTCCGGATGATACAGGCAATTTTGTTGTTTTTAGTGATGCATCACATAAAGGACTTGGTTGTGTATTGATGCAAAATGGTAAAGTCATTGCGTATGCATCACGACAAATTGAAGGATTACGAGAAAGGGTATCCGACCCATGATTTGGAGTTAGCTGCAGTTGTATTTACTTTGAAAATTTGGAGGCACTACCTTTACGGGAAGAAGTGTGTGATATATACGGACCACAAGAATCTGAAATATATTTTCACACAGAAGGATTTGAATATGCGTCAAAGAAGATGGTTGGAATTAATCAATGATTACGACTTTGAGATTTTATACCATCCGGGTAAGGCGAATGTAGTTGCCGACGCCTTAAGCAGAAAGGGTCGTGAAAAATTGATGATGTTGACTGCTCAGGAGGAGCTAATCAAAGAAATGGAGAAACTGGAGTTGGAAGTGAATTATCCAATGGAGATTGATGAGAAGCTATTTCAAATGCAATCTGGTACAACTCTACTAGATAAAGTGAAGGAGGCTCAGCTTCAGGACGACGAATGCAAAAAGGTGACAAAGAAGATATCTGAAGGAGCTGAACCAAGATTTAAGAGGGATAAGGAAGGAATACTGAGATTTGAAAGCAGAATTTGGGTTCCGCCAGTACAAGAAATTAAGGAAGAAATTTTGAGCGAGGCTCATAGTTCAAGATATTCGATTCACCCTGGTAGTGTAAAGATGTATCAAGATCTTCGACAACATTTTTGGTGGCCGAATTTGAAACACGATGTTGCAGAATGTGTTGCCAAGTGTTTAACTTGTCAGAAAGTAAAAGCAGAACATCAGAGACCAAGTGGTTTACTTCAACCGTTAGAGATCCCAGAATGGAAATGGGAACATATCACAATGGACTTCGTGGTTGGCCTTCCGACGACTCAAAAAGGCTACGACGCAATATGGGTTATCGTTGACCGACTGCCGAAATCCGCGCACTTTCTTCCTATCAAAATCAGATTCAACTTAGATCAGTTGGCGAGGTTATACGTGAAAGAGATTGTTTCGAGGCACGGAGTGCCGGTGTCAATTGTTTCCGATAGGGATACGCGTTTCACATCAAATTTCTGGAAACGTCTTCAGGAATGCATGGGTACGCAGTTGCGAATGAGTACAGCTTACCACCCTCAAACAGATGGACAGAGCGAGAGAACGATTCAAACATTAGAAGATATGCTAAGAGCCTGTGTAATGGAATTCAAAGGAAATTGAGATGATCACCTACCGCTAGTAGAGTTCGGCTACAACAACAGTTACCACGCTAGTATTGGCATGCCGCCTTACGAAGCGTTATATGGCAGAAAGTGCAGAACTCCGCTTTATTGGAATGAAGTTGGTGAAAGACAATTGCTAGGGCCAAAATTGGTACAGTAGACGGCAGAAATAGTCAAAGTGATCCGAGCACGACTGGTAGCGGCTCAAGATCGATAGAAGAAATATGCTGATCCACATCGTAAAAATATCGAGTTTGAATCAGGTAGTTATGTTTTCTTGAAGGTCTCTCCCTGGAAAGGGAAGATCAGGTTCGGAAAGAAAGGAAAATTGAGCCCAAGATTCATTAGACCCTTTGAAGTACTAAGAAGAATCGGAGAAGTCGCGTATGAGGTAGCCTTACCTCCAGCACTCGAGAATGTCCACAACGTTTTCCATGTTTCTGTGTTACGACCCTACAAACCCGATTACAAGCATGTAATTGAATACGAACCCCTGCATTTTGAGAAAGACTTATCTTACGAAGAAATTCCTGTCTAAATTATCGATCAAAAAGAACAAATTCTCAGAAATAAAGTTATACCTTCTGTTAAGGTAATTTGGAGGAACCACAACGCTGAAGACGCTACGTGGGAACTCGAAGAGAATATGATGAAGAATTACCCTCATTTATTTACTTAAATATGTATATGCGATTCTGGGGACAGAATCTTTGTAAGGGGGAGAATGTAACGAGTCGAATTTATTGAGTCGTGATTCTGGGGACAGAATCCTTTTAAGGGGGGAAAGATGTGACGAACGAGAATTTTGTAATTTAATTTTAATATTTGTTAAATTAAATAAATATTTTTGATGATTTAATTATTAGATTTAATAATTAATTGATGCAATTGTGGTAGATTAATTTAATTATATGCGTTGCAATTATTAAATTAATGTAGAGAATTTTTATTATTCAAGTATGTGATTATGTGAGCTTATTGAATTAAATGAAATATTTAATTAAGCATGATGTTATTTAATTAATGTAATTATTAATTAGAGATTTAATAAATTGTCATTATTTATTAATGAGATATTTAATTATGTGACTATGTGAATTTATGAGAAATTATTATATTTTATTTAAAGTAAATAAAATAAAATATGGGATTTATTTTATAAAGAGTGTGACATTTTCAAACTATATTGTAAAAATTTTATTAAATTAATGGGTTTTGTAAATATTAAACTAGCCAAATGTGGCCTTAGAAGGAGTAACCACCAGTTACCCATGACTGGGCTAACTGGCCATGATGCGCGTCTGTGCTCGACTATATGATACGTATTCTCCTTCTTCTCTTATTATTTTCTAAGTCTGATAAAACTAACCAAAGAGAATTGAGAGAAAATCATATCTCTTAAAGAGAAAGTTTGAGTGTGTAATCAACAAGTTATTGTAAAAAGGGTCATTTGGAATCACTCTTCATTAATTATACTCTGGGTAATTCTCCTTCCCAAATTCTTATTTTCACGTATTCAAGTTTCATGAATATGACTGTAAGACCCCGAATTTTATGAAATAAAAGTATTCAATTTTTCTTATAATTACTATTTAGTAAATGATTAAATTGATAAAAGTTTAAAGTTATGGGTGAAATATAAATTTTTTTTCAAAATAAGCAAGTGGTTATAAAATAATCATTGTTGTCGGGGAATATTCATTTGGTCGTGGAATATTCTTGCTGTCGGGGAATATTCGTACGACGGCGCAGCCTTGTGTGGACCCCATAACGAAAAGCGATTGGATGAAAAAAAAACGACAAGTATAAGTTATTTATAAATAACGGCGTAGTTGTTACCGTTAACACTGTTGGAATACCCGGTGGTTAAAATACAGTAATACGCGTTATTGCACAGTAGCACACGGTATTGCATAGTATTTTTGAAATTATTGATTCTTACGTAAGAAGGCACTACTCAATAATTGTTACAGTAGTTACTGTTCAATATTTTATTTTATTGATTCAATAATTGTTGCGTTGATATTTTATATTATTGTTGTTTTAATAATTGTTGCTGCACAGTATTTTCCTTTATCAGATCAATAATTCATATTATTTGAATAATATTATTAGATGTTATTATTGTCAATGTCTAGAAAGTTCTGTCTAAGGAGAGGTTTGGTCATCTAATTGCGCGCCAGTAAGGAGAAATTCTTATTGGAAAGCCCCCTCTTTCCTGGGAACGGCCTGGTTGCCATAAATGTGATTCGGTAATATTATTTGTGAATAATTAATTATTGATTCATATGATAAGAAAATATTTATTTTATGTGGATATAAATGAGGGATATATTTTTGTGGTTAAAAAAATGAAGGAGTTAATGTTGAGGTTTTTATCAGTATTTTTGTCGGAATGGAGGTATTAAAAATCAGGGTTTTTGAGATATTTTACGGGGGTTATAATTTTTAATCCGACCGTTGGATCGTGGTAATTTTTGGATATGTTATACATATATAAGTTGAGTATATGTCCATAAATTTTGAACCGTTAAAAATGAACGTATGATTTGTTATGAATTTTAAGAGGTGGCTGATTCGGAAATCAGGTTATAAATCATTTTTGGTGGAAAATTCTAGAATTGGTGGGCCCCACTTGTGGTTGGTGAAGAAATGTGCTGAATTATATTTCAAATGTGGTGGGTGGGAATAGTAGCAGGTAAAGCCATCAGGTTGCAGGTCAAACCTACCAAAATTGTCCTATAAATAGAGGGCTAAGTTAGAATTGAAAATCACACCAGAAAAATAAGCTTTCTCTCTTTCTCTCTCTATATTATGAAGCATATTTTGTGAGTTTTTATATACTTGGTGAGTTACTATTCATCAGTGCAAGTTTCCTTCAGCATCATATCCGATATCCAGTCAGAAGTACTGCTCTTTTGAGGTAAGGGATATTAAGGGATTTTAAGGGTTGTTATGATTTTCAGTTTCGTAATTTTTCTGATCTTCAAAAATTCTGGAAAAATTTGAAATGATATTTTGATGAGTTTTCTTGATTGTGTCCAAAAATGGTGATTTTTGGATGTATAGATTGAGAGTTATGAATTTTATGAGAAAAGATTATTTTAAAAGTAACAGCTTATAATTCCTTGTGGTTAACTCCAAAATTGATGAAATTTTTATTGGGAGTACATGTATATGATAGAAGTATACTCTGTAAATTTCAGAATTTTTGGACAAAAGTATAATTTTTGATAAATGTCTAAATATTCGGTGGTTTTGGCCATATGAAAAATAGTAAATGAGTTTTAAAAATTTTGAGAAAAATATATGTTCAATATTGGACTATATTATGCTAAATCCCAGAAAAGAAATATTTTTAGAACTGATTTGGTATTTTTCATGAAAATGGTCTAGTTATGAGTAAATGAATTAAATATGTTTTGTGAAGAAAGAAAATTGGAAAATAGGATTTTATGGCTTGAGAATCCTATATGAGGTATATGCATATTTTTGATGAGGGTTTTGGTTATTGATAATGAAATTGTAAGAGTTGGCATTTTATGATAATTAAATGCATTAATTAGTAAAGTGTAAACAATTAAAATAAATTGTTTATAAATTTAAGTAATGTTATTCTTTCAATATCATTATACCGAAATATTGGTATGAATTTTATTGTAGAATTTCTATCTTTTGTGTCGGGGTTACTATTCATGAGTTACGAATATTACTCTTGAGATTAAAACTATATGTTGATCATATTATTTTTATCATCATATATAACATTTTTATAACCCTGATGTTGAAATTCTCTTTCACTGGAGTGTAAAGATGGGTAGATTATTGGTATGATCATGACTAGGGTTCTCTTTGGCCTGTAGTGCAAAGTTGAATTGTGACTGGTATGATCATGACCATTGAATTTATAATTGAATATCTTAAGCTTAAGTGCAAAGGTGAATTGATCAACATGGTTATAATTATTGTTTATATAAATTCTGAAATGATTATATATTTCTTTGAGATATGAATATATTTGGCCTGTAGTACAAATATGAATTGTTGAGGAATATCTTTGGCCTGTAGTGCAAAGATGAATTGTAGATGAATATCTTTGGCCAGTAATGCAAAGATGAACTGTGGATGAATATCTTTGGCCTGTAGTGCAAAGATGACTTGTTGATGAATATCTTTGGCCCGTAGTGCAAAGATGAAGTTATTAGTATGATTATGAACAGGAACTGTGATTTGGTATAACCATGATGTTTGATGTTTCAGGTAATGAAAATTATCTTCGTCCTAGATGAGAAGAGGAATTTAGAACTACAGTTATGATTATGAGTTATTCATATGATTGTGGACCAGAATTGTTGATTGATGTTACAGGGATAAAACATTGTTGGTGGATTTTTAACATGGAGAAAATAATAGACTTTATAGTCTATTTGACTCTTCTAATGGATTGCTCGTTCCGCTGCAACTATGGTTGAAATTTTTATCATTTACCATATGTTCTAAATCTCTGATTTATTATTGATGAAGGCTATTGATAATTTAATTATCTTTAGTCATGATATTCTTTACTGAGCTAGTTGTGCTCACCCTTTTGCTTCACAATTCCTTTCAGGTAATAAGAGTGTAGCTGGGTCGACCGAGGGTAACGGGGAAATAGAACGGTGGTCTCTAGCTGTGGATGTTCTCCCGAAGCAGTATAGAAAAGTTCATTTAGTAGTTATATTTGGTGAATCCAATAGGGTGAGGCGAACCTAACGTTGGAAGGGTATTTTGCCAATGTCATACAAGATGTTTAATGACATACAACCTCGTGTCATCATAAGACAGGGTTGTGCTCATCCACTTGCTGAGTATATCTATGGGCACTACCTATATAATCTTGGTGTTTGTTTGAAGTATAATTCTCAATTAGAGACAGTGGAGATAATGATAAGTCAAGAGAAGACTCACCATTGGGAAGAATACGATAGTAATCTTCTCGTTTTTCTTTGGGGTCTATTGGGTAAACCAAGGATAATTCTGTGGCCATATGATATCTTTCACAACCTAGAAGCATGGCCTCCCATGTACGAAGGTTTCCTTAAGCACTTCCCAAAGATTCTAATTTCCAAAACAGTTTTTGACTATACCTTTATGTAAGGTGTCATTGTGAGGTGATGTCCACGGTTGGAACATGAGTCACATTTGGTATATATTTGTATCCAAACTCACAGCATATGTGTTGTTGTATTTTACACGACAATTGTTGTAATAAAGTTACAGTTATTTTCTGTACCATGTATTTGGCGACTCAGAATAGGTTGGATGGAATGGACCTATTTTGGGGTCGTTACAATGACTTTCATAGTTTTTGGTTTAAACCTCTGTAATTGGGGTAGGAGTAATGATTATGGGTTGTATATGTGTTATGATTTATCAAATCGTATTTAATTATATATATGTTGTAAACCATAACATCAAATTCATGAAAACATGTCGTATATGATTTCTACAAAATTATAGAGTATGGGTTTTGGCCTTATGGCCTTATACGTGATATTTTATGTAGTGATCGTATATTATCCCTAAATTTTACACTCCTATATTATTATGCATGTTGATACGAAGAGACCAAGCCTTAAACGAATGGTTTCGGTGTTATAACGAATTCATAGTGTTAAATTTATGATTTTGTTCATTAACTTTAAGAACATCAAGAACAGTCCAATTTTACATGATTTAATTCTGTTATTGGGTGTTTTAAATGGTTAAAACCACTTTACAAAGGGTGGGTTATGTTTATGTATAAATTACAACATGTGGGTATGTGTAATTTGGTAAAATTAGTGTTAAAAATGTGTTGATTTCGCTGAACTCTGTGTTCTTCGCGAACTGGGAAACAAAATCTGGGGTCTCGCGCCGCGGCGCCATCTCTAGAACTGAAGTCTCGCGTCGCAGCGCCACCACGCCGCAGCGCCAAGAGTCGAGCCGTAGCGCCACTGTGCCACAGCGCCAAGTGTCCGGCTACAGCGCCACCGCGCCGCAGCGCGAAGATCACGTGTACCAGTGGCGCCGCAGCGCCACTCTCCAGAAAATTCAGAAATGAGATTTTTAAAATATTAAAGTCTAACAAGTGTTAGTGAATTGATATAATAAACATGTAAATATGTTAGAAGAATAATGTGATGATAAAAATAGTTGTTTAAACATGTAAATAACATAATTACATGTGATTTAAATTATTGAATTCATAATTAGATTATTATTCATGAAGTACAAATTATGTGATAACGAGATAAATTGACTAAGTATAGTCGATAATTAAAGTAGACAACGAGAATGAGTTTATGTTGATTAGGTAATTTATAATTAACTGGTATTGTGTATATGAATGATATGTAGGATTTAATTCAAAGAACGTGCTTAGTTAAAGTGTAATCTACGCACGAGGCAAGTTTCCTAAACTTAAACTCTTAAATTTGAGCAAGTTCCCTAACCCTACTTGTCATTATTGTTCAAGCTTATTATTTACCTTGAATAAACTATCGTTACTAGTATTCAAGTTCAAATGATTTATTAAAGATTGATTATCTTTTCAAAGTATGATTTAGTTATACAATAATTGTTATATTGTATACTTCTTGAGATTATTATTCAAATTGAATATCATTATTGTTGAACCTTATTAGACTAGTGAAACCTTAATAATTCAACTAGTCCATAGTTGATGAACGTTCTAAATTTCAGAACCCTTGATGAATTATCCAAACCAAACTTCCTTTGGTGTGGACTCGAATGTCAAACTGAGATGAACAACCCTGTATAGGGGATTATTTACGCTTTAGCGTTAAGATATTATGCATAGTATGGTACTAAGGGCTGATCCCCCTAAGTACGAGAAGAAAGGTCCATAATCTTATGACTGTTAAAGGTTTCAAGTATAACCCTTGATAACCTAGGACATAGTTCAAGGTCTTATGACCCTCAGAATTCTTTTGATTCTTGTTATTTATTCTTGATTCAGAAGTTGAGCTTTTATTCAGATGTATTTGATTATTCGCATGTTATTATACTGTTGTTCCATTATTATACTTGTGGGCATTTGTGCTCACTCTTGCTTAATAATAACATTGCAGTTAAGAATGAAAGAAGTGATGAACCTTCCACTAGTAAGGGCAAGGGCAAAGTTAGCAAGTGATAAAGACTTGTTATTTTAAATTGATGATGTATTTATGTTAAGACTTGAGTTATGATGTTGTAAAGACTTATTTGTTAGAATTCCGCACAGATGTTTTAAGGTTAGTTTAACCTGGGATTGTATTTATTATTCGGATGATGTAATCCTTTTAAGGAGAAGATTTTAATTCTATCTATTGTATGGTTTGCATTTATTATGGGTAGATAGATAGATGATATTTATACATTGAACACCAAATCCCGTGGAATCGAAGTACCCGAATTTGGGGGTGTCACAGGTTGGTATCAAAGCTGTAGGTTATGAACCTTAGGTGGGGGAACAACCTTAGGTAGTAGCCTTATAGAAGAAGATAGTAATGGAAAACTCTTATCGAGTTCTAAGAAATGAATTTTTGTAATTCATTGAAGATAATAAAATACATTATGTGTTTATGTGTTAAGTATGCGTTAGATAGTATGACTTAGTAACTAAAACTTAAAAATTTTGTTGTCAGGATGTCGAATATTGGAGAAGCTAGTCAAGCTGGAGAGGAAGGAACTCGTGTACCTATAGTACTGACAGAGGAGGAGCCCCGAGACATTCATGTTGTTAGGGAACAGTTAGTTCAGAGGGAGTCATCTCCATTGATCACCGTTGTTGGTCAGGAGCATGAGCCCGAGACTGATCCTGAGGAGGATCCTGAGGAGGAGTTTGATGAGGAAGAGGAAGAAGAGGAGTTACCACGATACACCATTGATGTGGAGATGTATGACACATTATACGACCGTAACGTTGAGTTACAAGACGAGGTTCAGGAATTGACCGAGCGATCTACTGTTCAGCAGTCTACTCTAGAGGAGAAGGAGAGGGAGATTTTGACTCTTCGCACACGATTGGGAAATGTAGAATGGGATTTGGTCCATGAGAAGGGTCAAACCGAAGATAAGGCCGAGGAGATTGAGAAGCTAAAGAAGGAACTGAAGGAAACCTCTGGAAGACTGAAAATAGCAGAGGAAGGATGGGTAAGAGAATCACGTCGAGCTGATCGTGCAGAAGATGATAGTCGTGCAAAGAAGGCAAAGCTTGAAGAGACATACTCCACACTTAATCATGCAATAGATGAGGCTTAGGAACGAGTTTTGAGATATCCCATCCAGTTCGAAGGACTTCCGTCGTATATGCTGGATCGCAGGACGATGTCTCGTATCATGGATGAGGAGCGTGACAAGGCTATTCAGCACCTTGATAGACATGATTAGAATCCGTTTAATTATGTGAAAGACTTAATTAGTTTTTATATATAAATTCCGATGTGTTTATGAATAAAGGAATATGTTAATATTTTAAATCATGTGGATTCTTTATTCCAGGATAGTTGATGTAAATAGCAGTTATGCTATAGTTTGATGTTAAAACTTTGAGTTGAATTAAATATATTAAGTTGTTTGAGATGATATGATAAATGAGTATGTTAAATTGTTGAGTAATGCCTTAACTATTTAGAGAAATAAATAAAGTTCTAATAAGCGTGTATTTAATAGAAAATGCCGCCAAGGAGAAGACAACAACGTCAACCGGCTCAAGAAGAGTCAACCAATAATAACAATAACGCCAACGCTAATCCTGTTCAGCAGTTGATGAACTTACTGACAGGAGCAATGAACAATGAACCTCAAGCTCCACCAAACACAACGTTTAAAGACTTCAAGGCGGTTGGACCGCCAGAGTTCAAAGGTTCCAGGAACCCAATCGAGGCTCAAACGTGGGTCATGGAAATGGAGAAAGTATTTGACGTTGATAGGGTTAGAGAAGACTAGAAGACCGCTTTAGCAACGTTTATATTGAAGTCTGAGGCTAGCTACTGGTGGCAAGCAAACAAAGTGCGAGGAGGTGAATGTGTAATTACGTGGGAGAGATTTAAAGAAATATTTTTCGAAATATACTTCCCAACTAGTTCGCAGAATCAGATGGAGATTCAATTTCTGGAACTGAAGCAGAGAAACATGAGCGTACCTGATTACGCGGCTAAATTCGATGAGTTGGCAAGGTTTGCCCCGTACCAAGTACACAGTGAAGAAAGAAAGGCTAGAAGATTTGAACAAGGACTAAAGCCTTGGGTTTACAGTAAGGTGTCAATGTTTCAAATAAACACATTTGCCGGAGTACTGTAAAAGGCCATCCTCGCTGAAGGTGGGAACGATGCGGTGACCAAGTACAATCAAGAGCAAAAGAAGAAGAAGAGTGAAGGTGAAGGAAATAATAAGACTGGTGGGAGTAACACTGGGGGTAGTCATAATCAGAAGAGGAAGTGGACGGATAACTCGTCAGCTGGAAGTCAACAAGGAGGGCAGAAGAAGAAAATTGAAGCGTGCTCAAACTGCGGAAAAGCTCATCTGGGAGTTTGCATGAAAGGGAAGCGAGTGTGCTACAATTGTGGTCAGGAAGGCCACATAGCACCAAACTGTCCAAACCCAAAGAAGGGTGCTTGTTTTAACTGTGGTTCTAAAGATCATCTAGCAAGAGACTTCCCCAAGAAGGGTTCAGGAGGAGCAGTGCAAGGAGGTAACCGTGAAAATAGTAGTGGAAATACCTTAACCATCACCGGATCAACTGCAACAAATCGACCGACCGCCAGAACTTTCAATATGACAGTGCAGGACGCAATCCAGTCCCGTGATGTGGTGTCAGGTATCATTCCGATCAATAAAATTAATGCTTATATTTTATTTGATTCGGATGCTACTTGTTCTTTTATATCCGTGGACTTTGCTAATAGTTTAGATTTACTTATGGATGAGTTGGAATATCCCATGAATATAGAAATTGCGAATAGAGAGATAATTCCTGTTAAGTACGTGTTTAAGAACTGTAGGGTGGATATTAAGGGTAATATCATGAACGTAGATCTTATCCCTATTCAGCTTTGGGAATTTGACGTTATTTTGGGTATGGATTGGTTATCCAATTATGGGGCAATAATTGACTGCCAGAAGAAGCGTATTAACCTTATGACTCCGTCAAAGGTTGTGTTTTATGGTAGCAAGTCGCCTAGACAAGCGAGTTATCTGACGATGATGCAGGCCAGGAGGTTGTTAAGACAAGGCTGTGTAGGATACTTTTCTTACATAGTCGACAGTCGAAAAGAGAATCCGAAGGTAGAAGAAATACCGATTGTGAGGGACTTCGTCGACGTATTTCCAGACGATTTGCCAGGACTTCCACCAGATAGATAGGTAGATTTCGTGATCGATTTGGCGCCCGGAACCGCTCTAATATCGAAGGCACCATATCGAATGGCACCAGTAGAGATGAAAGAACTGATGGTCCAACTGCAAGAATTGCTGGACAAAAAGTATATTCAACCGAGCGTATCGCCGTGGGGAGCGCCGGTGTTATTTGTGAAAAAGAAGGACGGATCGATGCGACTCTGCATTGACTACAGAGAACTAAACAAGGTCACGATTAAGAATAGATATCCATTACCAAGAATTGATGATCTGTTTGATCAATTAAAGGGAGCAAGATACTTTTCCAAGATAAACTTGAGGAGTGGTTATCACCAACTGAAGGTGAAGCCAGAGGATGTACCGAAGACAGCATTCAGAACGCGATACGTTCACTACGAATTTTTAGTAATGTCGTTTGGTCTAACGAATGCTCCTGCAACATTTATGGGACTAATGAATGGTGTGTTCAAACCATTTTTGGACAAATTCGTGGTAGTTTTTATAGACGATATTTTGGTATTTTCCAAAACCAAAGAAGAACACGAAGAACATTTGAGGTTAACGTTGGAAGTATTGAGAAGGGAGAAGTTGTACGCTAAATTTTTGAAATGCGAATTCTAGATCGAGCGAGTACAATTTCTTGGTCACGTGATCGATAAAAACGGAATTTCGGTAGATCCATCCAAAGTAGAAGCCGTGATTAACTGGGATCAGCCGAGAATGCCGTCAGAAGTAAGAAGTTTTCTTGGATTGGCGGGATATTATAGAAGATTCATTCAAGATTTTTCCAAGATCGTAACTCCGTTAACGAATTTAACTCGAAAAACTGTGAAATTTGTTTGGATGGAGAAATGTGAGGAGAGCTTTCAAGAATTAAAGAAGAGGTTGAGTACGGCACCTATGTTATCTCTTCCGGATGATACAGGCAATTTTGTTGTTTTTAGTGATGCATCACATAAAGGACTTGGTTGTGTGTTGATGCAAAATGGTAAAGTCATTGCGTATGCATCACGAAAAATTGAAGGATTACGAGAAGGGGTATCCGACCCATGATTTGGAGTTAGCTGCAGTTGTATTTACTTTGAAAATTTGGAGGCACTATCTTTACGGGAAGAAGTGTGAGATATATACGGACCACAAGAATCTGAAATATATTTTCACACAGAAGGATTTGAATATGCGTCAAAGAAGATGGTTGGAATTAATCAAGGATTACGACTGTGAGATTTTATACCATCCGGGTAAGGCGAATGTAGTTGCCGACGCCTTAAGCAGAAAGGGTCGTGAAAAATTGATGAAGTTGACTGGTCAGGAGGAGCTAATCAAAGAAATGGAGAAATTGGAGTTGGAAGTGAAGTATCCAATGGAGATTGATGAGAAGCTATTTCAAATGCAATCTGGTACAACTCTACTAGATAAAGTGAAGGAGGCTTAGCTTCAGGACGACGAATGCAAAAAGGTGACAAAGAAGATATCTGAAGGAACTGAACCAAGATTTAAGAGGGATAAGGAAGGAACAGAGTGAACGATCCTATCGTTCTTGTAATGTAGTATTGATCAATACAGGGCCCATGGGAAGTACAACCTAACGCCCGTAAGTTATGACGGTTTATAGATGAATTTCTATTAACCTTTTCGAAAATGAAAACAATGTTCATGGCATATCACCATAACCCCAGTTATAGTTAATATATAGTTTCAAAAATTTGAAAGAGAGTTGTTATGTTATTATTATCGGTTCAAAATATTTCATAACTATTGACTTGTTGTAGAAGAATAGTACAAAGAAAACATTTAAATTCTTTCAGATTATATATATATATATATATATATATATATATATATATATATATATATATATATAATTGCTATTACTTGCTGGGCACTCAAATGCTCATCCTTGCTTAATTTAATTGTTTTCAGCTAAGTGTGAATGATCAGAGAGCTCTGCTAAGAACAAGGGAAAGGGAAAAGGTTGCGAAATGAATGAATGAACGTTATCTTATGTAATAGTTTAACACTATTAAGACAAGTATGATATATATTATCTATCATGGTTTGTAATGAATGTTTAAATGTTACGTACTTGGGATTAGACTCTGATAAATGTAAGTTAAGTTTGATATTTATATTATTGTTATTATTATTAGTATTATTCCGCTCATAGAAATGGTATCGTAATGAACCGAGTTCGGGTTTGAAGTACCAGAGTTCGGGGTCTTCACAAGTTGGTATCAGAGCTTTAGGGTTAAAAATCTTAGGTGGATTAGACCTTAGGCTATAACCTTAAAACAGAGGGAAACGTTGAAAATACAATTAACTCATATAGAGTTTAAAAAGGAGATGAATTGAATAAGTTTATCGTCAAACAAAATAAAAGATAACTTATATAAAACTATTAATGGTTGTGTGTATATATTAAGTGATAATCAGGATAACTTAGGTGTGTAGATGTCAGATAGAAAATAATTAGGATAACCTCAAATCGTAAAGAAGAAGTCAACCTCCATAACCGAGCCAATATCAAAGTCAATAGCTGAAATAGAGGCTCACATTGAAAGCTACCTCAATGGGGTGGTTATTTTGAAAAGTATAGTACCAGACCCTGAAACGATAGTATAACTGAAAGGTAAAGTATAGTTAAGGAATATGTGGTCAATGTCGAGTTCTTAAACTCATATGTTTGTGGTGAGTTCTTAAACTCATAATGTATGGTAAGTTGGACGAACTAGGTGTAGTTAGAGGTGAATGGATTATTGAGGATGATGGGCCTATATAGAATACTAAGCAACTGATCATTAGTGAATGCGTAAGATATAAGTAGTACTAGTATTACTTGAATATGTATGATTCTATGTTATGTAGTGTATATGATGGGTATGTTTGTATAAGGTAATATTTTTCAAATTTTATATAAGTTGTGCCAGCGATTCCTGACTTTTGAGTCACAAAGGGATATCGGATGATTAAAGCAGTATGTGCTATGGTATGTCAAGTGTTATGAATATGAGTCTATGTTGGATTAATGAAATAATTAAGTTGGTATAAAGATAGTAGATATTTAGGTGTATACTGGTTAATGCAGAAAACCAAAATTTTTAAAATGTAATATTTTGAGTACATGACTATTTGAATAGAAAGTTTTGTGTTATACGTTAAGGCTTAGAATAAAGAATAAATTGTGATAATGCCGCCAAGGAAACGACAACGAAATACACGGACAAAGGAACCTGTCAACAAAGCTGGATGACAACCAGACCCGATACAGAATTTTACGAATACGGACGATCAAGCTATGCAGAACGGAATACCAGTCGCCGGAAGATCAGCCAGATAATCGATCGACGAACGTCAAAGACTTCAAGGCCATCGTACTGCCAGGATTCAGAGGATCAACTGACCTGTTGTAACGTTTGTGATATCTAAGATAACGGAGGGGCAAAAGATAGTTTTGTCACCTAAACGATAAAAGGAAAGGAGATAAAGGGCAAGTCTGCGTGATTTAAGTGTGGATCAATGGAGTATAAGGTGGAAGACCGTTCAAGAAGGAGAAGGCCGATGGCAAGGAATGTGAATACGGAAAAAAGGCAGCAGGACATGGGTAACAACGGGACCAACATCAACAATCAAACCAACGAAATCAACCGCAAGCGTCTTCAACATGACCGTTCAAGATATCGTGGCAGCCGGGGATGCAACTCCAGGTATTACTCGAACCAATTTTATTTTTTTATATAGTATTTTCTTATATATAGTAAATTAGTTTATAAAGAAATTTTGAGGGAGAAATTTGAGTTCTTTTAGAAATTAAATTTCCGTTTAATCCAAAAGATAAGCTTTATGTGAATAGTTAAAGATCAGTTCGATCAAACGATGATAAGATCTACTTGCAAAGATTTTTAAAACGGTGATTCCAAGGACGGAATCTTTATAAGGGATGGTGAATGTAACAACCCAATATTTTCTATAAAAATTAAATCATAAATTTTGCGTATAAATTTTTCTTTTTTATTTCAAGGATGAGGATTTGTACAAAATAATGTGTATATGTAATTATATAATAAATAAAAATATATTTATTATATAAATGTTTGCAAATAATTTTATTTTAGAATTATTGATTATTATAAAGCATATTCTTATAATAATTAATTTTATAGTAGAAATATTTTTATTAATTATTTTCCATGAAAATATAATTATATATTATTTAAATAATATATGAAATGATTATAGAATTATTATAATAATTATTTATTTTATTATATGAATTTATGCAATATTAATTAAGTTAATTATTTTAACTTAATTAATAATGTTATATATGAAGAATAAATCAGATATGAAATCCAAATCCTAATTTTAGATTTTTATCAATGGATAAGAATAATAATATAATAATATTATATTTTGATTTTTCAGTGCTGTAATTATGTACCGTATTTTTGTGGACTGACAATGGTTGGTCAATTATGGGGTATTATGATAAAACCCTAATTTTTACTGACAAACCCTAATTTCGAAGTCATATGAGGCTTTAAAATCTGTTAAGAAAACATGTTATGTGATTCATGATAATTATAATTATTAATAATCAAGAGAAAACCCTAATTGTAAAGTAAGACCCTAATTTTGTAAATTAGAAACCTTAAATCAATAATTAACTTATTGATAAATGGAAACCCTAATTTAAAACTCAGGATGAGTTCGACCCTGTTATATAACTGTGTTATATGGTGCATACATGTTATGTATTATATGACTTTTTGATTAATTAAGTATACCCTAATTAATATTTAGAAATATTAATTTCTAGAAGCCGTAATATTTATTTTATAAACCCTAATTTATTTAAATTGTAAACCCTAATGGTTGATTTGGAAAGGCTAATGCTAATTAGTGTATCTTAAACCTAATTAGTAAGGTGTTAAGTAATTAAAAACCTAATTAATTAAGAAATAAAAATTTATTATTTTATTTTATTTTATAATTAAAACCTTAGTTTATAATTAGTAACTCAATTTGTGATATGGGTAATACTAATTGCTAAGTATTTGCACTAATTGTTAAATTAGTATGTTTAATTATAATTATTAAATTAGTGAGCTTAATGTTTAATTTCTAAATATTAGAAAACCTACACTAATTAAGAGATCCTAATTACATTTTTGGAAACTAAATTGTTATTTATTTTATTAAATCTTATTTTTGGAAATCCTAAATTTTTGCTAAAATGGCCCAAACCTTAAACCCTAAGGGTTTGCAATTAATGGAAATTCTAGAAATTAAATGGGAAATGACTATTTTACCCTTATGTCACATTCTTTAATTGGTGGAGTGCAAATCTTGCCAAGATAAATGGTTGGTGACTAACCCTAGCTCTAGTCCTAGCCTTGTGTCCAAAATCAGCCAACTTGCTAGCAAATACATTGAATAATATCTATTATATAAATTAAAAGGAGAGAGAAAGGTTTAATTTATTTTCCATTCTTGCACAACCTATTCTCTCACTAGAAATTCGAGGTTTAGAAGGAGAGGGGGAGGGAAGATGAACCTTGATCAGTTAATAGCAAGTCAAGAACAAGATCAAAGATCAGAAATCAAAAATCAAGTTAGAAAGAGGTATAAACTCTAAATTTCGAAGTCTCATGATTTGTTGTTAGATGTTGTAATGGATTGGTTAGATATGTGTAATATGGTGTCTATAAGTGATCTGGGTTGATAGATCATGGATCTATAACACTTAGATGCACGAATCAAGCATTTTTAAAAATCTGGAAATGTTTGTTTTTGAGTCTGACAGTCGAATGTCAGTCCTTGTAGATCCATGTATATTATGTGTTTTTGTTGTTTAAATGTTTGAAGTTGTAGTATGTTATGATATCTTTGATGTCGAACTGGAATCATGGTTAGGATATGAGTAGATTGCAAGTTATTCGTGGTCAAACTCGGTTGACCGAGCATGACCGATAGATTTCTGGGTAACCCAGAAATCATTTTTCAGCGTCTGACAAGAACTTTGAAAGTCCGGATCTGTCAGGTTTTAAGTGATTTAATGTTTTTGTTTGTTACATGTTGTAGTCTGTAATGTTATGAGTAATCTGCAAGTAGGTTCATGATCATTGAATGGGTAAATCAGAAGTTATTCACGGTCAAAGTTCGTTGACTGAACACGAATTTAGTTTTCTGGGTAACCCAGAAAACTGAAGAACGTGTTCGGGCACTGACTTTGACCGGCTTTGCTTTTGTTTCTGTAAAGTTGTTTGGATCAATATTTGTATCTACATTATAGTATGTCATGAGTTCTACAAGTTCATAGTGCTTTCGAACCTTAACAATTAACAAATCAATGGTGGTAATCTGTTAAAAGTCATTGACCGTTAAGTCTTACTGCTTGGGTAACCCAGAAATGTGGAGGCAGTGGTCTGACAGGTACTTTAGAGACTTAGATATTGTAATGTAATGATATCTGGACACTATAAATGACCAATGAAGATACCCTGGTAGTTAGTCTACAAGGCCTGACGTCTAGAACACCTGTGACATAAACCGATTAACCGGAATAAGGCCACCAAGGTCGTTGACCGGTATTGACCAAATTTTTCTGGGCAGCCCAGAACTTGATGAACAGACCTGACAATAGTTTTAACGGCTTAGATCTTGCATTTGAGTTGTTGTATGACCAAAATAATTGCGAATAATTGTAGTTCTACATTTATACTACACGACCAATGCTTGAGATCGATCAGATCATGCAGGAACAAAGGAATTATAAGTGCTCAAAGTTGACCCCTCGGGCACGAAGCTGTCAGTGTTCTTGAGCTCAAGAACACCAACAGCGACGCCAAGTGTAGCTAAAGGCCTATAGCGACGGTTTCTTTTATTTTTATTTTCTGAATTTCCGAAAAATGATTAAAAATAAAAAATAAATTCTAAAAATTACAAAAATAGTTTTAAAAATTATTTTAAATTTCGAAAATTAGTTTTAAATTATTTTGAATATATTTCATAAATATTTAATATTTTTGGAATATTAAAAGTATTTGTCAGCACTGTTCATGAATAGTAACTTTTGTCTGTAATCATTTATTTTGTAATAGTAACTTTGTAATAGTTCTTTCCTTATTCTATAAAAGGAAACCGAACTTAGTTATTGAGGCAGACTTCGAAAGACTCTGAGTTCCTTCTCAGATGAATCTTTAGCCTCTACCGCTGTTAAACCTTTCTCAGCCCCTCCTTCTACTATTCTACATTTCTTAATGTTTTAAGTAAGTCCAGTCAATTCAATTTGTAATTTGTAATCAGTTTGTATATTTGTAAACTATTTTATTTTTGATTAATAAAGTTATATGTTTTAGTAATTAGATTGTGTTCATTTTGCACCTCTGATTCATTTAATTAATCATCACTCGCTTCCGCCCCCAGATGGTATCAGAGCTATGTTGTTTCAGTTCTAGTTGCCAGTAAGATATTTACAACTGTTCATCTGCAACCGTTTTCAAAATTTCTCTTTTATTCTTATTCCGAAGTCACCTGATTTACTATAGTCCACCTTGTTCTTGTCAAACCTTTGTAAGTCTCTTGGGTGAGCAGTGTTGGTTTTTGAACATAGGTATGAGTCTGCTTAAGGTAATAGGGTATGAATGGAAGAATAATGAATAAAAATTTATTTTGAACTTGGTAAAAATGAATAGATTGTTTAGATCTAACTCCTCAACTAGTAACCGGTCAACCTTGCCTCCAGTTCCAGACATAGTTAACCAGGAAACCCACAGTTATGAAAATATCAGTCAAGCTTTACACAATTGGAATATACCTAGGGTCTCCCCTAAGAAAATTTATCAGTCAACATTTTTGGACAATTTTAAAACAGATTATAATGTCAAAACCGTTGAAAAAGTTTATGCCATTAATAAAGAATATGAAAATTGTAGTCTTTTGGATCCCGAAGTCATCAAAAAACATAAAAAGAAAGGTTACAATTTTATTCACATCGAATTAGTTCAAGTAGCAGTTAAACCTTTAAACATTAAAGGAATTAATTCAAGTATTTATCTCTGCTTAAGGGATGCTCGAATCTTGAATTACTATCCTAGCATGATCAGCGCAATGGAATCTAGTCTGCATAATGGACATATCCATTTCAATTGCTTTCCTGATTTCACATTGAGCCTAAGTGATAAAAATTTATTAAAAGCCTTAACATTAAATATTAAAACTGCTGGAGAAATTACTCAAATGATTGAGGGTTCTCAGCCGATAGCTTTGATTTACCGGATTTATTATAAGACCATGAAAACTAACCTAAACGTTCATGCTCTCAATAAAAGTCTGAAAGATCAAACTGTCTTAATTCAAAGTTCAACTAGTGATGCTAATATTCAAATCCCGAGAACCATTCTCTGGAAAGATATTCGTCTCCCTAGTTAGTGGACTCTACTCAGTGAAATACCTGAACAACCTGTAGTTAACAATCTAATAAACCTTGAAAATGTTAGACAATTTTCAGATGGAACCGTAAAAATAAGTTTTGAACGCAGTAAAAGACCGATTATTATTGAAGACTCTGCTAGTACTATAGCATCTTCAAGAAGAAACAATGAAATTCTAAATAACCCATCTTTAAGAGATCTTAAACTAAAAGGTATTTTAAATCAAGGTCAAGCTAGTCACCCATGTTATACTCAAAAGGATCTAGTAGAAGAAGATAGTTCTTCCTCTCCTACTCCTTCTGAGCTTCCCACTCAGTCTGATTTTGAAATTCCGATTAACAATCAGTTAAGAGTTATTAAAAAAGATTTTATTCTTGATTGGGATAATCTTGTAAAAGATTTTAATTCCAAAAATAATAAAGATAAAAGACATTTATTTTGTTCAAATCATCCAACAGAAAAGGAGCGAGACAAAATTGTTAATAGATGGAAACGATTCATAAAAAATGAAAAAATAAACATTACCTTTTATGACTGGTATGATCAATACCAAAGTAAGTGTAATGTTATAATAAAAAGTCAATGGGTAAAAGAAGATAAGTCTAAGGTCTGTTCTAGTCATCCTTCGCTAGAAACAGTCCTTATCCTAGTTAAGAACACATCTGTTGTTGCCAGTCCCTTTAAGATTTCAGATGGCAATAAAGATGATAAAAAAATTATTGAACAATTAAATTTTAGTAATCAATATCTAGCAACTGTTGGAAGACAGCTTGATAGAATTGAAGAAAAATTTGAAGAAACAAGTATAAAATGGCCTGATGCAAAAATTGAACATCCTTTGATTAACTTACCTAAAAATAGAAGTAAATTAGGTTTACCTAATGATGATAGCAACTTAATTAAATCTATTGACAAGTTATTCAAAAAACTAAAAACTGAACCTGGTCCAAGTGGTACTGTCTCTACTTTGGATCAAGTTGAAACCGAAGTTGAAAGTGATAGTCAAGCGGACTATTCTGATTCTACTTCAATCCCAGATTTTAAGGATCAATTGAATAAGATAACAGTCAAAAACACTAGTTTAACTAGGAATTGGTATTCTAGACCTACTCCTCCGGATCTGCAATTCGAAGAGAGAAACCTATATAAACAATTCTCTGTTTCAACCAATAAAATTTATGAATGGAACATTGATGGTCTTAGTGAATAAGAAATTTTAAACAAATTAAATCACATGTCTATGGTAGCAAATAGTTATATCACTAAATTCAACAATCTGTCACAACCAGAAATTATTGAGTTAATAGCTAGTGAATTCACTGGTATTCTCAGATCTTGGTGGGAAAGACACCTCACAGAAGATACTAGACTATCCATTATTCATGCTATCCAGTTAGACGATGACGATAACCCCATCTTTGATGAAGATGTCGGTGTTGGTCCGCCAGATGGAGTAAATACTCTAATTTTTACCATAATAAAACATTTTGTAGGAACTCCTAGTAACATAACAGAAAGGATTCACGATCAGCTCAGTAATCTCACCTGTCCCACTCTTAGTGACTTAAGGTGGTACAAAGATGTGTTTACCTCTAGAGTTATGCTGCGAAATGATAGCAACAAGCCTTTCTGGAAAGAAAAGTTTGTAAATGGTTTGCCTTCATTGTTCGCTCATAAAGTTAGAGAAGAGTTGAGTAAAAACTTAGGATATATTGATTATGATAATCTCACTTATGGTGACATAATCAGTTATATTCAAAAAATAGGTTTAAAAATGTGCATTGATTTTAAATTAGCTAAACAAGCTAGTAAAGATAAGAAAAAAACAAAATATGAGTTAGGAACATTTTGTGAACAATATGGTCTGCCTCCCATTGCTCCCTCTAGAAGAAAGCATAAACACAGACATATTGATCATCCTAAAACACATAAACGTCACAAACGTAAACATACTTTTAAAAAAGATAATAATCAAAACGATTATTACAATAAACCCAAACCAGTTAATAAAAAATATAATAAAAGGCCTAAAAAACATGATAAAAGTAAAATTGTTTGCCACAATTGTGGGCAAAAGGGCCATTACAAAAATGAATGTAGAGTAAAACAAAAACTATCTCAGTTAAATATATCTAATGAAGAAACTGAGCAATTATTAGAGTTAATGAGAATAGAAAATGATGCAGATAATGATGAAGGATCTGACATCCCCTATTCTTCTAAAAGCAGTACCAGTAACAATGATCCTGATAGTAACGAAGAAGAAGTCATTATTTGTGTTGATAACTGTAATGAAAATTGTTGCACTAAAAGATTAAGTGTAATTACCAAAGAGGATGAAGAAAGCTCTTTGTTAATCGACTTAATTAGTAAAATTTCTGACCCTGAACTTAAGGTTCAATATACTAAGCAGTTAAAGGATTTATTAACCAAAGATACTAGAGTTAAAGATAAGATATTTAAAGCTAAAGATAAGCCCATATTTAGCCTTAATAAAACTCTAGAAAGATTTAAAACCCCAATTAAAAAAGTTACCCTTCCTGAGTTAAATCAAGAAGTTAATAAACTTAAAAAAGAAATTTTTAATTTAAAAATTGAAGTCTCCAATTTAAGAAAAGACTTAAAAAGCCAGAAATCTGATCTTCAAGTTAATGATTCCTCCTCTAGTGATGAAAATCACGATGAGCCAGAATCTTCAGGAATCAAAGAAGAACCAGATCTATTCGTTCAAGGTCTTTCTCTTAAAAGAGTTAAAGATATCACCATTCAAAAATGGTATATCTCCATTAATTTGGTTGTTGATAAAACTTTTTCAATACGACTTCCCGCCTTAGTTGATACTGGTGCGGATTTAAATTGTATCCAAGAAGGTCTTATTCCAACCAAATTCTATAAGAAAACTAATGAAAAATTAAATTCGGCTAATGGTAGTCAGATGGAAATAAAGTATAAATTACCTAAAGTGCATATCTGTCAAGATGATATGTGTTTTAAAACATCATTTGTTTTAATTCGCAATCTTACTGATAAAATTATTTTAGGATTACCATTTATATATTTATTATATCTATTTACTACCAGTAATGAAGGATTAAGCTGTAAACATTTAGGTAAAAGAATAACATTTAAATTTCTTATTAAACCAAAAGAAAGAGATTTAAAATTTATTCAAGAAGAGTCCATTTCCAAGTCATTAAATTTATTAAACTGTAAATCTGTAGGACCCCAAATTATTAATAAATGAAATTTAATTTCCTCTATTTATTATTTTGAAATAGTAAGGGTTGATTTGATTAATGTGGTTAGTTATGGGTGAAACGCGCAAATATTTTAAATAAGCAAGTGGTTATAAAATATTCATTGTTGTCGGGGAATATTCGCTTGGTCGTGGAATATTCTTACTGTCGGAGAATATTCGTACGACGGCGCAGTCTTTTGTGGGCCCCATAACGGAAAGCGATTGGATGAAGAAAACGACAAACACAAGTTGTTTATAAATAACGGCGTAGTTGTTACCGTTAATACTGTTGGAATACCCGGTGGTTAAAGCACAGTAATACGCGTTGTTGCACAGTAGCACACGATATTTCACCAATTATTGATTCTTACGTAAGAAGGCACTACTCAATAATTGTTACAGTAATTACTGTTCAATATTGAATTTTATTGATTCAATAATTGCTGCGTTGGTATTTTATATTACTGTTATTTTAATAATTGTCACTACACAGTATTTTCTATTATCGGAACAATAATTCATATTATCTGAATAATATTATTAGATAACATTATTTGTAATGTCTAGAAAGTTCTGTCTAAGGAGAGGTTTGGTCATCTAATTGCGCGCCAGTAAGGAGAGATCCTTATTGGAAAGCCCCCTCTTTCCTAGGAACGGCCTGGTTGCCAGTATTGTGGTTCTATAATATTATTTGTGTATAATTAATTATTGATTTATATGATGAGGAAAATATTGATTTTATGTGGATATAGATGGAGAAAATTTTTTAATGCGATAATTGTTGAAAATTAATATTTTATCTTTTTCTGATAAAATAATTCATTTAAATATATTATTTTAATAATATATTGATGATGATATTTTTACAATGAATGTGGGATATATGAGTATATGAGGAGGAAGAGTATTTTTGTGGCATTAAATGATTAACACATGTTTTGTATGTTGGTGGACACAATTCTTGACCGAAAATTTATTATTGACTGTAAAATCGCCCGTTTGTGGATTTCGGTCAATTTCTGTTTGGAATTTGGAAAAACTTTCTTCTGCAAAGTTGTAGAGAATTGAATTTCCTATAAAAACTCGCGTGATTTGAATTTTCTGAATAAATGGCAATTTTTTATGAATTATTGAAGTTCTGAAGTTCCGAAATAATTGATTTTTGGAAGTTTTAATTATTTTTATTAAGAAAAACATTTTTGACATTTGAGTGGCACATGTTAATGGTGAAAATCAGCTGATGTGGTGTGCTAAGGAAATTAAAAAAATTATATTATTAATTTATTCAATTTTCTGCTTTGGTGTTCTAAGCATTTTCCTATAAATAGGGTGTTTAGGTTAGAATTGAAAAACACACCAGAAACATAAGTTTCTCTCTCTTTCTCTCTCTATATCGAGCGTATTCTTGTGAGTATTTGATACTTTGAGTGTTGCTATACGGTGCAAGTTTCCTTCATCACTATATCTAGTATTCCAGTCAGAAGTACCGTATTTTCGAGGTAAGGGATGTTATTTCTTCTTAAATGATATTATTTTCTTCAATATCATTATGCCGTAGTATTGATCTGAACTTTTTATCAAATTTGAAACTTTTCATGTCGGGGTTACTATTCACGAGTTACTATTCACGAGTTACTATTCACCGAAAAATGAAATTTTCTTCTTTTCGTCCAAAATATCTATTCTGGATACTAGCTTTGATTGTATCCATGTTTTGATCATTCTTGAATTTTACTCCACTATGATTGTTTATGAGGTATTTTTGGACATGGATAAACTGTAATACGAATCCCTAATATTTGTTCTTTTGCTTCACTGGATTCGTTTTCTTTAAAATATTTTTCATCATCCTCAGTCCTAAATGATGATATAATTGAATATCTTTGGCCTGTAGTGCAAAGATTGATGATTTCTGATGAATATCTTTGGCCCGTAGTGCAAAGATGAACAGGTGTTGAGATGAACATGATCGACTGGTGATACAAATGAATATCTTTGGCCTGTAGTGCAAAGATAAATATTTGATTAAAGATGGTTATTGATTGTTGTTACAGGGATAAAATATTGATGATGGACTTTTAAATCTTAGAAGATAGTAGAACTTATTCTCTACTTGACTCTTCTAATGGTTTGCTGTTTCTGCTACAGTTATTGATTTAAAACTTGTTGTCTATTGTATTCTATTAAATTTTTCCCTGTTGAAGACTAACGATAATTTGTTGTATATTATCTTAGTCATAATATTCTTTACTGGGCTAGTTGAGCTCACCCTTTTCCTTGATGTTCCATTTTCTTCTCAGGAGGCGAGAATGTAGCGAGTACTAGTCGGGGTGCGGAATGATGGTTCAAGACAGTTATTTTAGTAGTCCTTACTATTTTGTAAAATAGTGTATCAATAAGTATAATGAGTTCTTAATTGAGTATGAATACTGTCTAGGTGACAATATTTGTATTTAAACTCACAGTATATGTGTTGTCGTATTTTGCACGAAAATTGTAATAATAAAGTTGTAGTTATTTTCTGTACCATGTATTTGGTGACTCAGAATGGGTTGGGTGGAATGGACCTGTTTTGGGGGCGTCACAAAATTCACCCATTTAAATTTCTTAAAAGAAGAAATTAGATACAAAAAAATTGAAGAACAGCTTCAACATAAAGATGTTCTTGAAAAAATTGAAGGGTTAAAAGTTTATTTAAAGGACAACCTTTGTTCTGATTCTCCTAATGCCTTTTGGCATCGGAAGAAACATGTTGTAAGGCTCCCTTACGCTAAGGAATTCAAAGAACATTTGATTCCTACTAAGGTCAGGCCTATTCAAATGAATCACGAGCAAATGGAGTTATGTAAAAAGGAAATTAATGATCTCCTTAGTAAGAAATTAATTAGACCCAGTAAATCCCCATGGTCATGCCCTGCCTTTTATGTTAACAATGAAGCAGAAAAGGAAAGAGGTGTTCCCAGGTTAGTAATCAATTACAAGCCATTTAACAAGGTCCTAGAATGGATTAGGTATCCTCTACCTAATAAGGACGACCTCATTAACCGACTAAGTAATGCCACCATCTTTAGTAAATTTGACCTCAAATCTGGTTTCTGGCAAATTGCTATTCACCCAGAAGACAGATATAAAACTGCATTCACCACTCCATTTGGTCATTATGAATGGAATGTCCAAGTATTCGGCCTAAAAAATGCTCCCAGCGAATTCCAGAATATCCTCAATGACATTTTAAACCCTTTCAGTCATTTTATTGTTGTGTATATCGATGATATTCTCATTTTTTCCAATTCAATTGAAGAACATGTCAAACATTTGAAATCGTTTTTCAAAACGGTCAAAGACAATGGACTTGTTCTTTTACTTTCCAAATGCAGCTTGTTTCAAGCTAAAGTTCGGTTTCTTGGATTAATTATATATCGCGGACTCATACGGCCAATTGATAGAGCTATTCAATTCGCCGACAGATTCCCAGATAAAATTACCCATAAAACCCAACTGCAGAGGTTTTTGGGCTCGCTCAATTATATTGGTAAGTTCTATAAAAACCTCAGGAAAATTTGCAAACCTCTCTTTCAGCGTTTGCAAGACAATCCTCCCCCATGGACTGACATTCATACTTCTATCATCCAACAAGTCAAAAAATACGTCAAGGCATTGCCCTGTCTTGGTATTTCAAATGATTCTACATTTAAGATTGTTGAAACTGACGCCTCTGATATTGGTTTCGGAGGTATTCTCAAACAAAAGTTAACTCCAGATTCCACAGAATAAATCGTCCGTTTCCATTCCGGTGCATGGAATAGTACACAGTTAAATTACAGCACTATTAAAAAAGAAATACTTTCTCTTGTATTATGTATTAATAAATTTCAAATTGATTTACTAAATCAAAATTTTTTAGTTCGAATTGACTGCAAATCTGCAAAATATGTGTTAGAAAAAGATGTTGAAAACATAGCTTCTAAACACTCCTTTGCTAGATGGCAAGCCCTTTTAAGTATCTTTGATTTTGAAATTGAATACATTAAAGGCAGTAACAATTCCATTCTTGATTTTCTCACTCGGAAATTTATTAACACAGGTATCGTGCATCCTTCATGAGTATTCGTGGTGCATCAACCTCTCGTGGTCCGGGTCGCCCTACTGGCCCAAGTAATCAGCCAAGAGGAGCATTGGTTCCTCATCCAGTTAACCCAATTTACCAATCCAGTAACAAGTTCACTGTCCTTGGAACAATGCCCAAACCCTACAGTTCAGCCTTAGCTAGTAACCCAATTCCAGTCGACCCTTTTCAGTCCAAAGCCTCTAGTTCAAACCCCAGTAATCCTCCCTCTGAGTACATGCTTAGATGGACCAATCTCTTATTTCATATTGAGCCTCACATGAAACCCAGAAATGACCCAGTAAAATTGACTTCCCAGTTTTTCCCCTCTAGTTGGCATTTCATGCCTCTTGCTCCTTATAAATCCCTTGTGTATTATAAGGACATTCTTGTCGAAACCGAGTCAATCTTTATTAAACCCATTTATGCCAACAATGATAAAGCCAAAGTTCTTTACCATTCGTTGTATATTAAACAATTTATTCAAATGTCCGAATGGGGAAAACATCCCTCTGATCTTATGCAGCTTTCTAATCAGGATAACTCTTTTTGTTATTATGATTATATGGAAGCTTGGTATAAAGTCTTTCTCCATCAAAATGAGTCACACAGTCATTCTTGGTTTGTTCAATTCGATCATAAATTCAAAAGTCATTTCCCATATTGGTTTTCTCATTGGTGGTCGAGATTTGGTTCTACCTATGACCTTCTTCCCGATCCCTTGAAAGTCCAACTCAATCATTTTTGTAATCACAAAAAATTAGATTCAGCATATGAAGGTGTCCCAGTCCTTCTTCAGTTTGTAAGTAAGTATAAGATTCCCTGGATTCTCCGATGGGAATACAGTATTCAAAACCTCACTAGTGAAATCAGTCACAATGCTTCTCCTACATCTTCTTTGGCAGATCCTTTTCCACTTGTCACTCGCCAATGGTTTGTCAAATGGTGGGATAAATTTGACGTCAATAGAATTGTAGGTCAAGTTCAGTTAGAATTCCCTACTTCTACTCTCAAGGTTCTTCCAGTCTCTACAGCAGAACCTTCTAGTCAAAAATCAAAAGAGTCAAGTGTCAGTAAAAAATCAAAAGAGTCTAGAGTCAGTCCCACTGGTTCGTCTTGTTCCCGTAGCATTTCTGATTTTAAAGATTGTTCCGGAAAAGGGTTAAAATTAATTGCCCAAGCATTAAATAAAAGAATTGATGAATTACATGAAGAAGCTTCTACAGGTTCTTCATCAGCTTCCCACAGTCAGTATGAAGATGATGATGACCCTTATGGCACCATCAATCTACAGGATTCTCAGGACCCATTTGCCTGCCATTTCTTCTCAAGTCACATGCACCTGCTCCCTGCAGCCAGTCAAAAGATGTCTTCAGCCGAAAGCAGATTCGTCTTTTCCACCGAAAGCATCTTCTTTCCACCAAAAGCGTCTCCCAAGTCAAAAGTTGTGGCCACTTTGTCAAAAGTTGCCA
Organism: Panax notoginseng; assembly: GCA_016801055.1. Taxonomy (NCBI): domain Eukaryota; kingdom Viridiplantae; phylum Streptophyta; class Magnoliopsida; order Apiales; family Araliaceae; genus Panax; species Panax notoginseng. The sequence continues at coordinate 61,201,229 of CM029020.1, read as the reverse complement.
GACATGTCAATGAATAGTAAAAACTCCTCAACTAGTAACCGATCAACCTTGCCTCCAGTTCCGCCCCCAGATGGTATCAGAGCTATGTTGTTTCAGTTCTAGTTGCCAGTAAGATATTTACAACTGTTCATCTGCAACCGTTTTCAAAATTTCTCTTTTATTCTTATTCCGAAGTCACCTGATTTACTGTAGTCCACCTTGTTCTTGTCAAACCTTTGTAAGTCTCTTGGGTGAGCAGTGTTGGTTTTTGAACATAGATATGAGTCTGCTTAAGGTAATAGGGTATGAATGGAAGAATAATGAATAAAAATTTATTTTGAACTTGGTAAAAATGAATAGATTGTTTAGATCTAACTCCTCAACTAGTAACCGGTCAACCTTGCCTCCAGTTCCAGACATAGTTAACCAGGAAACCCACAGTTATGAAAATATCAGTCAAGCTTTACACAATTGGAATATACCTAGGGTCTCCCCTAAGAAAATTTATCAGTCAACATTTTTGGACAATTTTAAAACAGATTATAATGTCAAAACCGTTGAAAAGGTTTATGCCATTAATAAAGAATATGAAAATTATAGTCTTTTGGATTCCGAAGTCATCAAAAAACATAAAAAGAAAGGTTACAATTTTATTAACATCGGATTAGTTCAAGTAGCAGTTAAACATTTAAACATTAAAGGAATTAATTCAAGTATTTATCTCTGCTTAAGGGATGCTCGATTCTTGAATTACTATCCTAGCATGATCGGCGCAATGGAATCTAGTCTGCATAATGGACCTATCCATTTCAATTGCTTTCCTGATTTCACATTGAGCCTAAGTGATAAAAATTTATTAAAAGCCTTAACATTAAATATTAAAACTGCTGGAGAAATTACTCAAATGATTGAAGGTTCTCAGCCGATAGCTTTGATTTACCGGATTTATTATAAGACCATGAAAACTAACCTAAACGTTCATGCTCTCAATAAAAGTCCGAAAGATCAAACTGTCTTAATTCAAAGTTCAACTAGTGACGCTAATATTCAAATCCCGAGAACCATTCTCTGGAAAGATATTCGTCTCCCTAGTCAGTGGACTCTACCCAGTGAAATACTTGAACAACCTATAGTTAACAATCTAATAAACCTTGAAAATGTTAGACAATTTTCAGAAGGAACCGTAAAAATAAGTTTTGAACGCAGTAAAAGACCGATTATTATTGAAGACTCTGCTAGTACTATAGCATCTTCAAGAAGAAACAATGAAATTCTAAATAACCCATCTTTAAGAGATCTTAAACTAACATGCACCTGCACCATCAATCTACAGGATTCTCAGGACCCATTTGCCTGACATTTCTTCTCAAGTAACATGCACCTGCTCCCTGCAGCCAGTCAAAAGATGTCTTCACCGAAAGCAGATTCGTCTTTTCCACCGAAAGCATCTTCTTTCCACCGAAAGCGTCTCCCAAGTCAAAAGTTGTGGCCACTTTGTCAAAAGTTGCCAGACACGTCAATGAATAGTAAAAAAGTCAGCACTGTTCATGAATAGTAACTTTTGTCTGTAATCATTTATTTTGTAATAGTAACTTTGTAATAGTTCTTTCCTTATTCTATAAAAAGAAACCGAACTTAGTTATTGAGGCAGACTTCGAAAGACTCTGAGTTCCTTCTCAGATGAATCTTTAGCCTCTACCGTTGTTAAACCTTTCTCAGCCCCTCCTTCTACTATTCTACATTTCTTAATGTTTTAAGTAAGTCCAGTCAATTCAATTTGTAATTTGTAATCAGTTTGTATATTTGTAAACTATTTTATTTTTGATTAATAAAATTATATGTTTTAATTAAATAAATTATTTAAAAATAATTTTAATACATGAAAAATCATTTAAAATTATATTATGGTATAAGAAAATAATTTATGTTATTTTTGATAACTTTTAATATTTTGTGTTGAAATTTCATTAATTAATTAGTATTAATGGTAATTAAGTTATTTAATAAATATATTAAATAAATTATGAAAAATAGATTTAATGATTTAAAAATTATATAAAAATTATATGATGGTTATAAAAATATTTTAAGTTATAAAATATAACTTTTAATATTTAAAGGTTAATTTCATTAATAAATGATATTAATTTAATATTAAATGATATTAGATTTATTTAATAATTATATTGAATAAATAGTTTTAAAATGGTTTTATTAATTTAAAAATCATTTAAAAATGATATAAATGAATTAAAAATATTTTAAGTTATAATGAATGACTTTTAATATTTTAATAAATAGTTCATTAATACTTTTATATTAATGATAATTATTTAAAAATGATTTTAATTCTTTTAAAAATCATTTAAGTGTAATATTAATACTTTAAAAGTATTTTAAGTTATTATAAATAACTTTAACATTTTGACAATGGTTTCATTAATAATTTAATATTAATTAAATATTAATGATAATAGAATTGTGTAATGTTTAAATCATTTAATAATGATTCTGAGGTTTGAAAATTCATGGTAAATCATAATAAATGTTTTAATATTATTATAAGTCATTTAAAAATAATATGACTGATACGTACGGATATTGAGTTACAGGACAGAGTCTTAGACTCGGTAACTACCCGATAAAGCTGTCGGTGCACCGACATGTTTCAGAAATTGATCTGGACTTAGATAATTTATTGAGATATGTGGTTATTTGTGATTCAATGGTTATTAAATATATGTGCCAATGTGATTAGGGTATGTACTGACTGCAATAAGCAGTATTATGTGTTATAGTATGTTATTCTAATTGAACGAACGATCTTGTTAATGATAGGTCGTGAGATAAGCGATAAATCTAAATTACAAACTGTAAGCAGCGCTTCAAGCAAGTATCTAACCTTTGCATTTTCTTTATGCAATGGACATGAGTAAGAATGTTTCTAAACTATATTATTACTGTACAGATTATTAACCTTATATTATATAAGCTCATTGTTTATCAACATGTTAGTATATGATAATTCAGAAATATATATTTTGTTCGTTAATTTCTAGAAATGGTTAAACAAGTGTCCCCACTTGAATAATCATTGTATTTCATCACATGTTGATATACCTTTGTCAATTACCCGTATACATATATGTTGAATTATAGATTATTGTTGTACAAGATAAAACCTTTGATTTAGAACCCAGACAAGTATGAACATCCCTACACGAGAAAACTTTTATGCGCCCAAGGCGGAACAGAGTGAACGATCCTATCGTTCTTGTAATGTAGTATTGATTAATACAGGGCCCATGGGAAGTACAACCTAAGGCCCGTAAGTTATGACGGTTTACAGATAAATTTCTGTTAACCTTTTTGAAAATGAAAACAATGTTCATGGCATGTCACCATAACCCCAGTTATAGTCAATATATAGTTTCAAAAATTTGAAAGAAAGTTGTTATGTTATTATTATCGGTTCAGAATATTTCACAACTATTGACTTGTTGTAGAAGAATAGTACAAAAAATAAATTTAAATTCTTTCAGATTATATATATATATATATATATATATATATATATATATATATATATATATATAATTGTTATTACTTGCTGGGCACTTAAATGCTCATCCTTGCTTAATTTAAATATTTTCAGCTAAGTGTGAATGATCAGAGAGCTCTGCTAAGAACAAGGGAAAGGGAAAAGGTTGCTGAATGAATGAATGAGCGTTATCTTATGTAATAGTTTAATACTATTAAGACAAGTATGATATATATTATCTATCATGGTTTGTAATGAATGTTTAAAGGTTACGTACTTGGGATTAGACTCTGATAAATGTAAGTTAAGTTTGATATTTATATTATTGTTATTATTATTAGTATTATTCCGCTCATAGAAATGGTATTGTGATGAACCGAGTTCGGGTTTCAAGTACCTGAGTTCGGGGTCTTCACAAGTTGGTATCAGAGCTTTAGGGTTAAAAATCTTAGGTGGATTAGACCTTAGGCTATAACCTTAGAACAGAGGGAAACGTTGAAAATACAATTAACTCATATAGAGTTTAAAAAAGAGATGAATTGAATAAGTTTATCGTCAAATAAAATAAAAGATAACTTATATAAAACTATTAATGGTTGTGTGTATATATTAAGTGATAATCAGGATAACTTAGGTGTGTAGATGTCAGATAGAAAATAATTAGGATAACCTGAAATCGTAAAGAAGAAGTCAACCTCCATAACCGAGCCAATATCAAAGCCAATAGCTGAAATAGAGGCTCATATTGAAAGCTACCTCAATGGGGTGGTTATTTTGAAAAGTATAGTACCAGACCCTGAAACGATAGTATAACTGAAATGTAAAGTATAGTTAAGGAATATGTGGTCAATGTCGAGTTCTTAAACTCATATGTTTGTGGTGAGTTCTTAAACTCATAATGTATGGTAAGTTGGACGAACTAGGTGTAGTTAGAGGTGAATGGATTATTGAGGATGATGGGACTATATAGAATACTAAGCAACTGATCATTAGTGAATGCATAAGAAATAAGTAGTACTAGTATTACTTGAATATGTATGATTCTATGTTATGTAGTGTATATGATGGGTATGTTTGTATAAGGTAATGTTTATCAAATTTTATATAAGTTGTGCCAGCGACTCCTGACTTTTGAGTCACAAAGGGATATCGGATGATTAAAGCAGTATGTGCTATGGTATGTCAAGTGTTATGAATATGAGTCTATGTTGGATTAATGAAATAATTAAGTTGGTATAAAGATAGTAGCTATTTAGCTGTATACTGGTTAATGTAGAAAACCAAAATTTTCAAAATCTAATATTTTGAGTACATGACTATTTGAATAGAAAGTTTTGTGTTATACGTTAAGGCTTAGAATAAAGAATAAATTGTGATAATGCCGCCAAGGAAACGAAAACGAAATACACGGACAGAAGAACCTGTCAACAAAGTTGGATGACAACCAGACCCGATGCAGAATTTTGCGAATATGGACGATCAAGCTATGCAGAACGGAATACCAGTCGCCGGAAGATTAGCTAGATAATCGATCGACGAACGTCAAAGACTTCAAGGCCATCGTACTGCCAGGATTCGGAGGATCAACTGACCTGTTGTAACATTTGTAATATCTAAGATAACGGAGGGGCAAAAGATAGTTTTGTCACCTAAACGATAAAAGGAAAGGAGATAAAGGACAAGTCTACATGATTTAAATGTGGATCAATGGAGTATAAGGTGGAAGACCGTTCAAGAAGGAGAAGGCCGAAGGCAAGGAATGTGAATACGGGAAAAAGGCAGCAGGACATGGGCAACAACGGGACCAACATCAACAATCAAACCAACGAAATCAACCGCAAGCGTCTTCAACATGACCGTTCAAGATATCGTGGCAGCTGGGGATGCAACTCCAGGTATTACTCGAACCAATTTTATTTTTTTATATAGTATTTTCTTATATATAGTAAATTAGTTTATAAAAAAATTTTGAGGGAGAAATTTGAGTTCTTTTAGAAATCAAATTTCCGTTTAATTCGAAAGACAAGCTTTATGTGAATAGTTAAAGATCAGTTCGATCAAACGATGATAAGATCTACTTGCAAAGATTGTGTATACTATGTAACTGTGTATGTATAGGTTTATAAAACGGTGATTCCGAGGACGGAATCTTTATAAGGGAGGGTGAATGTAACAACCCAATATTTTCTATAAAAATTAAATCATAAATTTTGCGTATAATTTTTTTTTTATTTCAAGGATGAGGATTTGTACAAGATAATGTGTATATGTAATTATGTAATAAATTAAAATATATTTATTACATAAATGTTTGCAAATAATTTTATTTTAGAATTACTGATTATTATAAAGCATATTCTTATAATAATTATTTTTATAGTAGAAATATTTTTAATAATTATTTTCCATGAAAATATAATTATATATTATTTAAATAATATATGAAATGATTATAGAATTATTATAATAATTATTTATTTTATTATATGAATTTATGCAATATTAATTAAGTTAATTATTTTAACTTAATTAATAATGTTATATATGAAGAATAAATCAGATATGGAATCCAAACCCTAATTTTGGATTTTTATCAATGGATAAAAATAATAATATAATAATATTATATTTTGATTTTTCAGTGCTGTAATTATGTACCGTATTTTTGTGGACTGACAATGGTTGGTCAATTATGGGATATTATGATAAAACCCTAATTTCGAAGTCATATGAGACTTTAAAATTTGTTAAGAAAATATGTTATGTGATTCATGATAATTATAATTTATTAATAATCAAGAGAAAACCCTAATTTTAAAGTAAGACCCTAATTTTATAAATTAGAAACCTTAAATCAATAATTAACTTATTGATAAATGGAAACCCTAATTTAAAACTCAGGATGAGTTCGACCCTGTTATATAACTGTGCTATATGGTACATGCATGTTATGTATTATATGACTTTTTGATTAATTAGGTATACCCTAATTAATATTTAGAAATATTAATTTCTAGAAACCCTAATATTTATTTTATAAACCTTAATTTATTTAAATTGTAAACCCTAATGGTTGATTTGGAAAGCTTAATGCTAATTAGTGTATCTTAAACCTAATTAGTAAGGTGTTAAGTAATTAAAAACCTAATTAATTAAGAAACCTTAATTTTGTATGTTAGAAATAAAAATTTATTATTTTATTTTATTTTATAATTAAAACCCTAGTTTATAATTAGTAACTCAATTTGTGATATGGGTAATACTAATTGCTAAGTATTTGCACTAATTTTTAAATTAGTAAGTTTAATTATAATTATTAAATTAGTGAGCTTAATGTTTAATTTCTAAATATTAGAAAACCTACACTAATTAAGAGATCCTAATTACATTTTTGAAAACTAAATTGTTATTTATTTTATTAAATCCTATTTTTGGAAATCCTAAATTTTTGCTAAAATGGCCCAAACCCTAAACCCTAAGGGTTTGCAACTAATGGAAATTCTAGAAATTAAATGGGAAATGACTATTTTACCCTTATGTCACATTCTTTAATTGGTGGAGTGCAAATCTTGCCAAGATAAATGGTTGGTGACTAACCCTAGCTCTAGTCCTAGCCATGTGTCCAAAATCAGCCAACTTGCTAGCAAATACATTGAATCATATCTATTATATAAATTAAAAGGAGAGAGAAAGGTTTAATTTATTTTCAATTCTTGCACAACCTATTCTCTCACTAGAAATTCGAGGTTTAGAAGGAGAGGGAGAGGGAGAGGGAAGATGAACCTTGATCAGTTAATAGCAAGTCAAGAACAAGATCAAAGATCAGAAATCAAAAATCAAGTTAGAAAGAGGTATAAACTCTAAATTTCGAAATCTCATGATTTGTTGTTAGATGTTGTAATGGATTGGTTAGATATGTGTAATATGGTGTCTATAAGTGATCTGGGTTGATAGATCATGGATCTATAACACTTAGATGCACGAATCAAGCATTTTTAAAAATCTGGAAATGTTTGTTTTTGAGTCTGACAGTCGAATGTCAGTCCTTGAAGATCCATGTATATTATGTATTCTTGTTGTTTAAATGTTTGAAGTTGTAGTATGTTATGATATCTTTGATGTCGAACTGGAATCATGGTTAGGATATGAGTAGATTGCAAGTTATTCGTGGTCAAACTCAGTTGACCGAGCATTACCGATAGATTTCTGGGTAACCCATAAATCGTTTTTCAGCGTCTGACAAGAACTTTGAAAGTCCGGATCTGTCAGGTTTTAAGTGATTTAATGTTTTTGTTTGTTACATGTTGTAGTCTGTAATGTTATGAGTAATCTGCAAGTAGGTTCATGATCATTGAATGCGTAAATCAGAAGTTATTCACGGTCAAAGTTCGTTGACCGAACACGAATTTAGTTTTTTCTGGGTAACCTAGGAAACTGAAGAACGTGTTCGGGCACTGACTTTGACCGGCTTTGCTTTTGTTTCTGTAAAGTTGTTTGGATCAATATTTGTATCTACATTATAGTATGTCATGAGTTCTATAAGTTCATAGTGCTTTCGAACCTTAACAATTAACAAATCAATGGTGGTAATCGGTCAAAAGTCATTGACTGTTAAGTCTTACTGCCTGGGTAACCCAGAAATGTGGAGGCAGTGGTCTGACAGGTACTTTAGAGACGTAGATCTTGTAATGTAATGATATCTGGACACTATAAATGACCAATGAAGATACCATGGTAGTTAGTCTACAAGGCCCGACGTCTAGAACACCTGTGACATAAACCGATTAACCGGAATAAGGCCACCAAGGTCGTTGACCGGTATTGACCAAATTTTTCTAGGCAGCCCAGAACTTGATGAACAGACCTGACAATAGTTTTAACGGCTTAGATCTTGCATTTGAGTTGTTGTATGACCAAAATAATTGCGAATAATTGTAGTTCTACATTTATACTACACGACCAATGCTTGAGATCGATCAGATCATGCAAGAACAAAGGAATTATAAGTGGTCAAAGTTGACCCCTCGGGCACGAAGCTGTCAGTGTTCTTGAGCTCAAGAACACCAACATCGACACCAAGTGTCGCTAAAGGCCTATAGCGACGGTTTCTTTTATTTTTATTTTCTGAATTTCTGAAAAATGATTAAAAATAGAAAATAAATTCTAAAAATTACAAAAATAGTTTTAAAAATTATTTTAAATTCCAAAAATTAGTTTTTAATTATTTTGAATATATTTCATAAATATTTAATATTTTTGAAATATTAAAAGTATTTAATTTATTTAATTATAATATTAAATAAATTATTTAAAAATAATTTTAATACATGAAAAATCATTTAAAATTATATTATGGTATAAGAAAATAATTTATGTTATTTTTGATAACTTTCAATATTTTGTGATGAAATTTCATTAATTAATTAGTATTAATGGTAATTAAGTTATTTAATAAATGTATTAAATAAATTATGAAAAATAGATTTAATGATTTAAAAATTATATAAAAATTATATGATGGTTATAAAAATATTTTAAGTTATAAAATATAACTTTTAATATTTAAAGGTTAATTTCATTAATAAATGATATTAATTTAATATTAAATGATATTAGATTTATTTAATAATTATATTAAATAAATAGTTTTAAAATAGTTTTATTAATTTAAAAATCATTTAAAAATGATATGAATGAATTAAAAATATTTCAAGTTATAATTAATGACTTTTAATATTTTAATAAATAGTTCATTAATACTTTTATATTAATGATAATTATTTAAAAATGATTTTAATTCTTTTAAAAATCATTTAAGTGTAATATTAATACTTTAAAAGTATTTTAAGTTATTATAAATAACTTTAACATTTTGGCAATGGTTTCATTAATAATTTAATATTAATTAAATATTAATGATAATAAAATTGTGTAATGTTTAAATCATTTAATAATGATTCTGAGGTTTGAAAATTCATGATAAATCATAATAAATGTTTTAAAATTATTATAAGTCATTTAAAAATAATATGACTGATATGTACGGATAATGAGTTACAGGACAGAGTCTTAGACTCGATAACTACCCGATAAAGCTGTCGGTACACCGACATGTTTCAGAAATTGATCTGGACTTAGATAATTTATTGAGATATGTGGTTATTTGTGATTCAATGGTTATTAAACATATGTACCAATGTGATTAGGATATGTGCTGACTGCAATAAGCAGTGTTATGTGTTATAGTATGTTATTATAATCGAACGAACGATCTTGTTAATGATAGGTCGTGAGATAAGCGATAAATCTAAATTACAAACTGTAAGCAGCGCTTCAAGCAAGTATCTAACCTTTGCATTTTCTTTATGCAATGGACATGAGTAAGAATGTTTCTAAACTATATTATTACTGTACAGATTATTAACCTTATATTATATAAGATCATTGTTTATCAACATGTTAGTATATGATAATTCAGAAATGTATATTCTGTTCGTTAATTTCTAAAAATGGTTAAATAAGTGTCCCCACTTGGATAATCATTGTATTTCATCACATGTTGATATACCTTTGTCAATTACCCGTATACATATATGTTGAATTATAGATTATTGTTGTACAAGATAAAACCTTTGATTTAGAACCCAGACAAGTATGAACATCCCTACACGGGAAAACTTTTATGCGCCCAAGGCGGAACAGAGTGAACAATCCTATCGTTCTTGTAATGTAGTATTGATTAATACAGGGCCCATGGAAAGTACAACCTAAGGCCCGTAAGTTATGACGGTTTACAGATGAATTTTTGTTAACCTTTTTGAAAAAGAAAATAATGTTCATATCATGTCACCATAACCCCAGTTATAGTCAATAAATAGTTTCAAAAATTTGAAAGAGAGTTGTTATGTTATTATTATCGGTTAAGATTACTTCACAACTATTGACTTGTTGTAGAAGAATAGTACAAAGAAAATATTTAAATTCTTTCAGATTATATATATAATTGTTATTACTTGCTGGGCACTCAAATGCTCATCCTTGCTTAATTTAAATGTTTTCAGCTTTGTGTGAATGATCAGAGAGCTCTGCTAAGAACAAGGGAAAGGAAAAAGGTTGTTGAATGAATGAATGAATGAACGTTATCTTATGTAATAGTTTAATACTATTAAGACAAGTATAATATATATTATCTATCATGGTTTGTAATGAATGTTTAAAGGTTACGTACTTGGGATTAGACTCTGATAAATGTAAGTTAAGTTTGATATTTATATTATTGTTATTATTATTAGTATTATTCCGCTCATAGAAATGGTATCGTGATGAACCGAGTTCGGGTTTCAAGTACTTGAGTTCGGGGTCTTCACATGCACAGTATGGTACTAAGGGCTAATCCCTTAAGTACGAGAAGAAAGGTCCATAGTCTTATGACTGTTAAAGGTTTCAAGTATAACCCTTGATAACCTAGGACATAGTTCAAGGTCTTATGACCCACAGAATTCTTTTGATTCTTGTTATTTATTCTTGATTCAGAAGTTGAGCTTTTATTCAGATGTATTTGATTATTCGCATCTTATTATACTGTTGTTCCATTATTATACTTGTGGGCATTTGTGCTCACTCTTGCTTAATAATAACATTGCTGTTAAGAATGAAAGAAGTGATGAACCTTCCACTAGTAAGGGCAAGGAAAAAGTTAGCAAGTGATGAAGACTTGTTATTTTAAATTGATGATGTATTTATGTTAAGACTTAAGTTATGATGTTGTTAAGACTTATTTGTTAGAATTCCACACAGATATTTTAAGGTTAGTTTAACCTGAGATTGTATTTATTATTCTGATGATGTAATCCTTTTAAGGAGAAGATTTTAATTCTATCTAATGTATGGTTTGCATCTATTATGGGTAGATAGATAGATGATATTTGTACAATGAACACCAAATCCCGTGGAATCAAAGTACCCGAATTTGGGAGTGTCACATATATAATTGCTATTACTAACTATATAGCAATAATTCGAAGAGATGAAATTTACAGAACATGCAATTATATATATATATATATATATATATATATATATATATATATATATATAATACCAAGGTTGTGAACATACCTTCAATTTCTAATACAAATGCTGGTAATCACTGGAATTTGCTGTGAAAATTCTTAAAACTCTCTCTCAATTTTCTCTGAAGCTCTCACAAAACTTAGTACTCTCAAACATGAAAAATAGAATGCGTAATAAAAAAATCAACTGATATTCAAGCGCAAGAATAAAACTAATAACCCTTAATAACACTACTAATTGTAAAATCAGTTACTAACGTATATAACATAAATATATTTTATTATTTTAATTTATTTTATTTGTTTATTTTAAATTTCAAAAATTAGAAATACCAAAAGTCGTAAGGCTTGTTTGACAAAATCATTTAATTTTAAAGAATTAAAATATTTAAGCCTTGTTTGGTAAAAACTAAATTAAACCCTTTTTAATTTATTTTAATAAACACTTTAGTTTATAATTATAATCACATACTATATTTTAATTAAATATAGCATTTTAGCAAATATCACTAAATTATAATTTTCATTGTAACTTTATTTAATAATTTAATATACCATCTAAATTATTAAAACAAACCAACAGTATAACATCTCATGTTATTTCTACAGCTCTGCAAATTATAAATTAATTTAGAAAAATTCCCTAATAAATTTTGATTCATAAATATTTACTAACAACCATCGCATCAATAAAATATTTATTTCATCAATTCAACAATAGACACATCAAATAAATATTTATATTATTCGATAAATATTTAATATTATAATTTGAAATTTCGGATCGTTACATACAGTGACAGCGAGTCCGACTTTATTGGATAAGGTTAAAGAAGCACAAGAGAAGGACGAAGATTGAATTAACATCAAGAGACGATTGACTAAAGGGGATGAATTGAAATTTAAGGTTGATAGCACTGGACTGCTAAGATTTGAAGGAAGAATTTGGGTGTCGTTAGTACCAGAACTGAGAGAGGAGATTTTGCAAGAAGCACACAGTACGAGATACTCGATACACCCAGGAAGCACGAAGATGTATCAAGATTTGCGTCAGCACTTCTAGTGGCCAAACATGAAGAGAGAGGTTACGGAATGCGTAAGTAGATGTCTAACTTGTCAGATAGTCAAGGCAGAGCACCAACGACTAAGCGGGTTATTACGACCATTAGAGATTCTAGAATAGAAATGGGAGCACATCACAATGGACTTCGTGGTAGGACTTTCGGTAATGCAAAAAGGGCACGACGCCATATGGGTGATTGTAGATCGTCTGACTAAGTCAACTCACTTTTTACCAATTAAGATTAAGTATAGTTTGGACCAGTTAGCCAAATTGTATGTCAAGGAAATTATCTCGAGGCATGAGGTGCCGGTATCTATTGTATCAGATAGAGATTCGCGATTTACATAAAACTTCTGGAAGAGTCTTCAAGAAAGAATGGGGACACAACTGTGAATGAGTACCGCGTATCATCCGCAGACCGACGGGCAAAGCGAGAGAACAATTCAAACACTTGAAGACATGCTCCGAGCTTGTGTGATGGACTTCAAGGGTAGTTGGGAGGCCCACCTTTCATTAGTAGAGTTTGCGTATAACAATAGTTATCACGCCAGTATTGGAATGCCGCCGTACGAAGCACTGTATGGGAGGAAATGTAGAATGCCCTTATGCTGGGACGAAGTTGGAGAATGTCGACTGTTGGGACCAGAGTTGGTACAACAGAAGGTAGAAATCATCAAGGTGATAAGAACCCGGCTAGTAGCAGCTCAAGATCGCTAGAAGAAGTATGCAGATTTACATTGCAAGAAGAAAGATTTTGAAGTAGGGAGCTATGCATTTCTGAAAGTATCTCCCTGGAAAGGGAAGATTCGTTTTGGGAAGAAGGGCAAGTTGAGCCCTAAGTTCATAGGACCATTCGAGATTCTAAGGCGAGTCGGTGAAGTGGCGTACGAGGTAACATTACCTCCTGAACTTGAGCACATTCACAACGTGTTTCATGTGTCAGTATTATGGCCATATAAACCAAACTACAAGCACGTTATCTCCTATGAACCAATCCAAGTCGAGAAAGACTTATCGTACGAGGAAGATCCTGTCCAGATACTATATAGGAAGGAACAGAAGCTGAGGAATAAAATCATCCATTCCGTTAAGATTCTCTGGACGAATCACGCAGTCGAAGAAGCTACGCGGGAGTTAGAAGAGAAAATGAGAGCGAATTATCCATTTTTATTTGAATAGCCTTATTTTTACAATTCCGAGGACGAAATTTTTATAAGGGGGGATAGATGTAATGACCGTGAATTTTAAACTCCTTATTTAATTAAATATGTGATTTAATTTTAACGAGTTAGTTTTGTGAATCTATTTAAACCTTACGTGGTTATATGAATTTATGAAATGATTAAAGGGAGTCACTAATAGTTTTTTTAAATTAGTAGACTAACCCTATGGTTTAATATCAAAGAATTGATAGGATTATTAATAATTAAATATTCAATTTATTTGAATATAGTAGCAAGTGTTGATCATATTGATTAATTGCAATTATGGGAAATTAATTGATAATGTGTTAATTAATAATTATTATGAATAAATAATAATTAATGAGAATGAGATTAATAAATATAATATAATTTTATTTACTTGATTATTTGTGCAAGCATGCAATGTATTAAAACATTATTAGATGGTAGTTAATTATATATTTTATATAATACAAGGTGACACATTAATATGTCTATATATTATATATATAGACCATATAGTAAGAATTATTACATTCATGTGGGTACATAAATAATTCCCAACTTTCCTTGGTGTAGTAGCATTTACATATTTATATTACGTTATGAGAATTATAGTATCCAAACCAAGCCTTAAATAACTTGTTGCTGAGATTTTCTTTCTTATCCCAAAATGAGTGTCACCATAGTACATGAACAGTAGCCTACATTTGAATTACGTAACTTCCAAATGGCTAAAACTTAGGCAATGATTTCAAGGCCAATGGCATAATGAAGAGTTGTTGAACCACTCCTTAGTAACCAATGTGTTCTTCCTTTGCACCATGAGCTCCAACATTAGGGTAATGGCAATATCGAGACCAAGTTCCCTCTATAAATACAAGCTCCAAATTCAATTTTGTTGTTTGTTAAAGTCTAAGATTGAGAGTCCTAAGTTGCTGAGAAATTTTGGAAGCATACTCAGTGTGTGAGGGGTCTAATTCAAGCTAAGGAGGTATAAATCTTAACTTTCGTTCTTAGTTGGGTTTGTATCAATTTCTTGAAATTCTTTGTTAGTCAAAGTGAATTGGCATGCTATAATGTGTTTAGGAAGTAGTCTTGCATATATAAACTCTTAAATGATGGATTGGAACATGTTTGAATAAGGTGAAACCAAGGTGGTTCAGGCTCTACAAATCAGAGTCTGTTTCTGCTTCTGGTGCAGGCATGGCGCAGCTGCGTCCTATTTGTACTAGGGTGCAGCGCAGCTGCGCCGTACCTCAGATCCAGTTGCTGGTTTTGTTTGTGATGTATATTACTAACTTGGTATCATGACCTAGATACATACCTGTAAAGGGGTATAGCATGTTATGTAATGTTTTCTTGTGTAGTATGAAGTGATCAACACATTTTAGTAAGAGAATTGTAATGAAAACTTAAGTTTAGAAAACTAACTTTGAAGTAATATAAGTTTTACAAATTCTGAACTTAGTGGCTCATATGCATGACTGATTTTGAGACTAAATGAGCATGTTATATGTTATATAGTGTCTTTATCATGATTTGAACTTGTTAGCTTTGTGCTAGAGAATGCTTTAAAAAGAAAAGCTTAGTTAAGGCTAATGAACATGAATGCTAAGAGATATAGTTTCTAATTTTGAAAAGAGAGTATCATAACTTATTTACTTATGATAAAAGTTGTAGATTTGTCTTACATGTGTTGGATTTCATCATTCGTGCTAAAATAATTTCAAAGACAACCTTGGACATGTGTTAAAAATTTAGTTACATCACATGTATATATAGATTCTAAAGAAGCAAGATGTCATGTTATGGCTATAATACTCCTAGACATGATTCATATATATTAGGCATGATGATAACTAAACCGAAAATGAGTTTAGAGTATAATTTGAAGTGTTAAACAATGTTGGTTGTGAACAAACGATATGAACACCACAAACATGTATATTAACAGATTTAGTAATCTCTATGTTGACATATGACATGAAATATAAAGCAAGATGATTACATAACCTTTGTATGTATTAATGTTATATAAATTGTAAGTTAAACTTGTGGTAAATTCAAGTATAGTCGTGTGTCTTGTGAGACCTCTAATATGTATGTATAGGGCTATGTTAGAGTTAGGCAAAAATTGGAAGTGCAAGGCCTAACCCTGGTCTGGCCAGGCGCAGCTGGGCCGTCCTACAGTCATGCCAAGATTCTGTTTTTGGTTCTGAAATTTAAGGCATGCTTACATGATCTCTTTATATTGTAATATGTGACCAATGTGCCATATAATGTGTTGAGAAGCATGCTATGTGATGACTTGATTCTTGTGAGTATAGACTCGTATTAGTTTACACATACTAATTGAACTAACCGACTTGTTAACGTTAGGTCATTTTAACGCAAGTTAATTAAAGCTAGAATTATATTCTAGCTGAGCAAACAGGCAAGTTCCCTAAAGTTACTCCAATTATTATTGAGGAAGTTTCCTAACTAACACAAACTTTGGATCTTGTGCAAGTTCTTGAATTTCATACGATTCGTATGCTGAATGCAAGTTTCCTGAATTCTTATTCTTTTATTGAGCAAGTTTCCTTAACCTTACTAAAATTTATATTGAGCAAGTATCCGATCACTATATTATTGTGTTGCAATATTTTCTAGCTTACACAACTTTGTTTGTTGTGAAAGTTTCTTATCCTTCTCATATTGTATTGAGAAGGTTATTGTTGAATTGAAAGTTATTCATTTAAGCTTGAATCTTATTTCCAAGCATGCTATTAAGTGGTTTAATTACTTTACAATCATTCCACATCAATAGTATTGATATTCGCACTTAGTGCACTTGAGTTCGTACAGTCTTGGACTTGTACATCATTTAAAGTTTAAATAATTCTTAAACTATGTGAGATAGAGTCTAAACCTTTGTTCGGCCAGACAAGCGTATGAAGTTTTATAAAAGCTATCCAAATCTATTGAGGATAAGGATTCTTAGATTGAAAGAACACCCCTTTCTACGATAGGGGAGTACCAGGTATCTAATATAAGATACACAGAGCATATTTAAATATTATGCATATACATAGGGTACGTGAGGCTGATCCCCTCATGTACTTATTCTGTAGTCAGTAACCAAAGGGTCAATTAGCTATTGATTCCATTGGAGTGTTATAGTTCAAAATCTATTTGACTAGCAGTTATTCTAAAAGCAATCATTATCTTTGCTTGCGAGATTCATATTGTTGAATCCTTCAGATATTCATATTGTTGAATTCATTGTCAGTTATTTTTTCATTCATCATGATATATCCTTATTGTTGTATTTAAACTTGCTGGGCAAACTTGTTGCTCATCTCTGCTATATCATAAATTATATTGCAGCTAAGCCCGAGACTTCAAAGAAGGACAAGGGTAAAGGAAAGATGTAGAATAGTGGCAAGGAGCAGATTTTTCCTTATGCCTAGTTTTAAATTACTATTATGTAATATGAACCCTAATGTTTATTTTAGGGTATGTGTGTAAGATGATATTAAGGTTATCGTATCTTGGGACTAGTAACACCTTTTGAATGAACGACGCACGTTTATTATATTCCACATTTTAGTTATCGTATGTTGTTTAGAGGTGGATGTTTGCATTTTATCGTGATCACCGAACCGGGGTCAGAGGACCCGATTCGGGGGTGTCACAGAAATAATTTCTTTCTTCTACCCTTTTCCATATACATTCTACCTAGCTAGAATCATTAGCACAGACTTAACAATAACAGATCATGTATAAATAGAACATTTTCATATTAAACAGTTCAATCACAGAACAGTTCATTTCATAGAAACACCGAAATGTTCAAATTGTGGCACAAGGCCTCATACATTCTACCACCTTGTACAAATATCACACATTTGCACATAGATAAAACTTTTCAAGTCCAACATCTGAGAAAGTTTAAGAAACTAGCATTCATTTAAAATATGAATGAAGTTAGGAAACTTGCCTTACGCACAGTTACAACATATAGTTTACGCTCAACTGTTCAATGCAATCCCTATATATCACATAAGGAATAACATGTACCAATTAGTCACATATTTGATTTACGCATTGGTTTAAGCTTAACTTTACTTCTTAGGGTTTGTGTTTATAACCTAAGTTCATGTAACCATTTTTGTTTACCGTTTTATGGCTTCATGACATACAGGGATGTCTTACTTATACGATCATCATCTTTGATGATTTATATTCTTATCTTCTTCTTATAACTTTTCTAGGACTTAGTACACATCGAATATCTACTAGTAGTCCATATGGTACTCTGAGTGGTTTCCCACAAACAACCAACAAACTAGTTTCTCGTCTCATCTACACTGTCTTTCATAGCAAGTTAGATCGGTTGCTAGTTTCGTATATACCTCATCTCTTTGAAGGAATTGTTTAGCCTAGCTCCCATATGTCAACCATTAAAGATTACGATTGTACCACAACCTAAACTTAACTTAACTTATTCGAACCATTAAAACTATAATGTTCGTTAAGTTGATTTCACTTTCCTTATGGCTTTCTAGCAACTAAATGTCATACCTCAGGATTCATTCTTTATCGTCTGAGGCATACAGTCTTTTGTATACTTATAACGATCATTCAATATTAATTCTACGCATTCATAGTGTTAAGCATTTTACGTTACGTTATTCATATCTTATAAAGTCCGGTTCATTCGATTCAGAACGTTATCTAAGTTCTAATTATTAACTCGGCTTCTTAACGTTATACGTCATTGTCTTTAATTTAGTTTCTTTACTGTTCACAGGTTTAATCATTAATCTTCATTATCTTATGGTCAAACCATACATGAGGTGTAGGTTCTATCCCCGTTATGGCGTTGCGGTGCCGCCTCCCAAGGCATAACTGGCGCTGCGGCGCCAGTTCTAAAACTCAGAAAATTTCTCTAAGTCTTGAACATGTTTGAGATGCTTACTTCACAATCTCATAACTTCTTTGTTATAACTTGGAACGGGGTCATTCTAAAGCCATTTTCTTACTCTCATTAAATATTTTAACTTCCCCCGAACAAAAATTCATTCTGAATCCATTAACTTACCATTCAATTGGCTTAAATTTTATCATTCGTTCGTTTTACGTTTATTAACGTTCTTCGTTCGTTCGTCCATAATTCGATCATTCGAACTCAGAATTCATTCATTCTTGAGTCCACGACTCATGTTTCCTATGTTTTCTTACATTCTTATGAAACCCTACACATTTGGGTTCATTTATATACTTTCTATTTTTCATTCGTCTTTTACAAAATTTTGCCATAACTTCGTTATAGCTAAGTTCAATCCGTTCTTCATGAATGTTTCTATCATTCCTAACCAAGCAATAAGCATCTAACTTATACGCGATGGTTTTAAACTTGTCCATAAACAACAAGTTCTAACTATGATGGTTTTAAATTTGTCCATCAACAACGTTCTTCATATTCTTCATTTTTAATCGATACTTTGATTATGATTTAACTTTTTCTTGGAATTTGGTCTTATAAAACACTATTCCTTTCTTATTTCACCAAATCGTTCATATGATTCATTCAGATCGTTCAAATTCATTACGCAACTCATATCTCCTTACGAAAGCTTTTATAAATAAATCTTTAATTCTTCATACTTCATTTTCTTATGATTTCAACCATATAAAATTATTCTTAACATCTCTTTCTCCTATTTTCATTAAGCTATGTATACTGACATAGAAAACGTAAAGAAAATTTAGATTAGACTAGGTTCTGGATTACCTTTCTTCTTTAATCTTCTTTCGTTGGACAAAGTTTGCAGACGACTAGCTTTTCTTCTTCCTTTTCCTCCTCATCCGAATTCTCTCTCTCAAGTGTTTTAGTCATTTGGCAAACCGTCTTACTATTCACACCTCCTTACTATTCACGAAGCTTCTCTTGAAAGCTTCGTGGTTCCGTCTTTCAGGGTTCGTCCGACAGTTTGAAAAACTGCGATTCTCAAAATCCAAATATTTTTGGATATATCGACTTTCCTTTACAGATTAACTTTTACGCATTCTTCGGAACTTTGAAAAATTAAAAAACACTTTTCGATGTTAAGCGTTTTCCTTCATGTTATTCCCTAACGTAGTTAAACGAATGAAAAGTACGTAACAATACTTTTCGTCGTTTTTATTTTGTCCGATTTCTGTACGTTTTTTGAGAAAAACTTTTATTGGGTAACTTAACTTTTCATGATATATTATCGTCAAATCTTTCGACGGAATGTCATTTCGACATACCAATCTCTCAAAAAGACTTAGGTTATTCAAACCCTAACCCTTAGGGTTTCGTCAGGTGAATAGTGTCTATTTCGTCTTTTTCCTCGAAAATATTTTTGTTCTTGGAAAATTTTTATTTTCGTCTTGAAAATTCTTACTCGTTCAGT
Organism: Panax notoginseng; assembly: GCA_016801055.1. Taxonomy (NCBI): domain Eukaryota; kingdom Viridiplantae; phylum Streptophyta; class Magnoliopsida; order Apiales; family Araliaceae; genus Panax; species Panax notoginseng. The sequence goes on along the minus strand of CM029020.1, from coordinate 61,180,962 downwards.
CTAACTCGTAGCCAGAATCCTCCCATCTTATAATCATCCTAGATTCACTACTATAAAACAGTAAATAGATAACGCGGAAAAAACGTTGTGGTTTCAATCAAAAAAAACGTCGTGGTTAAGGGTGTCATCTATTTGACACCCTTACACAACGTTTTTAAAACGTTGTAGTTAGACACATTATACAACATTTTTTAAGAAAAAAACGTTGTAGATTTTTTTTTCATAAATTAGTAGATGCTTGAAAACGTTGTAGAAGGTATGATTCTACAACGTTTTCTGGCTAAAAATGTTGTAGTTTAATATATCAAACAACGTTTAAGCACATTTACACAACGCTAATAATGTGTCATCTATTTAGAAGGTGTCATTTATTTATACAAATATACAACATTTTAAAAATGTTGTAGATAAAAAAAAGAAAAAAAAAGTTGTGGTTCACCTATATTACCAATGCACCTGCAATATGCTAATGTCATGATATATAGCTAAAAGGTCTAAATTCTCATTTAAATTTAAAGCCAAAATGTATCAACCATTCAAAATACATCCCAATAATACCATTCGTTTACAGTTTCAAATTACTATATCCACAAAATATATACCAAACTATCCATATATACATCTCAAATTCACTTTTCAATCCACAAAATATACCAAACTATCCATAAAATTAAGCTACTACCTAAGCATGTGCAAAAAGCCTAGGTTCTCCCAAAATATGCCAGTAACTTTTGCTTTAGCACTAGCCATGGATGGCAGTAACTTTTGCTCTAGCACTAACCATGGATGGCAGTCGAGAACCCAGTGCTGATGCAGAACGATATACAGTACTAAGAATTCAGGTATGATCAATCTGATTCCTCAGGTCATTAACCCAAGCAGATGTTGTTACCTACAAAAGTAGATATTTTTCAGTCTTCACTGTGTAGAATATAATATGAAAGCATATGCTAAAACACAAGAATTGCTTTAAATAATTGCCCAGGCCAAGCATACAATCATGAATGCTTGAACTATGTACTGCATGAATGCTTGAACTACAAACTGGCCTCCTCATAAACTTGGACAACAAAGCTATGCAGTTTTTACATATATATGTTTCATCAGAAAAACTTCTATATGCATCACATTATATCAAACAATGGTACATACCTGCATTAATAGTTACATACACAATTATATCAAGAGCTTCATTTCAGTCAGTGGGACCAAGCTGTGTGACAGCTTCATACTTGCAGTCTTTGAGCTTGTCTATGAGCCCTGACTCTCAATCAAGCTGTGTGACAGCTTCAAGGCAGATCTCACCCACTGGGGTAGAGAGTTTGGTCATGGAAACAAAGAAAAGAGGGTATGCAAAAATGGGTCAAAAGCATATATATTGACAGAATTCCATTTACAGAAAATTCCAACAAGATGTAATACCACATGGTCCAACAAGATTTGTAACAGGCATAAAGACAGCTATGCAATGCAATGCATCTCATCTATAGCATCATTTTTGAAATCACTTTAAAGGCAATCACATAGGCACCAAGGTCAGCATCAATGCTACAACTAAGGAAACTACCTCAGCTTGCCACACATTTTAGCAACAAGTATCAGATTTTTAGATTTTAGTAACATGAATATGAATAATTGCAAGATTTTGCTTACCGGGGTACTGAATGAATGCTTGAACTCCTCCATTATTATCAAATATGGCAATCTTTAGGACAGGCCCAAAAGCAGAGAAAACCTAAACACAAACTATGTGAAAGAAAAAATTAGCAGAAAGAGAAAAGTAGCCCACATAAAATGTTAAGACCTTTGCGTACTAGTCATGATGGAATGTGTAAAACATCCAAGGTCACTGCATATTGCATATTCTCAATTGAAGCAAGAAGAACATTACTCTTAGGCTCTAGCTTTTTCCATCTAAACCCACACTGATCTGCAGTAATGATAAATGAATGTCATCAGATATCTATCAAAAGAAACAAAACAAAAAACCTTCCCGTCAAGTGGTGCAGAGATAAAGCACTTATGCTTCTGCTGGTTTAAACAAGGACAACCATCAAAGTGCATGTTACATACGAATTACATTCAAACCAACCTATTTCGTGTGTAAGGTTAAGTATTTTTCAGCATTACTGAATTCTAGTTAAATTTCTCAGAAGCTTCTCACAATTAAAAAATCCAAAAGATATCACACAAATGTATGATTCTTTGTTACAAGGGTGCCAGTTAGGAGAGAAAGAAAGATGAAACCCTATAACCCCAACCTACAGCCAAATACATTAGGTCATGATAGGCCATATCTCAACATCATAGCTACCTCACACCCTAGTAGAAAAGAAAAATTAAATGTCAATTCCAGTATTTACCTGCCCACTAGCATCTATGGCGGAAGGATTGATAAGAAGAAGAGGATTAATGTAGTCCCTAGATCAAAAGGCAATATCATTAACATGTTCAACAGATTAATACTCGTAATAAAATAACTTTGACAGCTAAAAGATATATATCAATCTAATACAAAGTTGTATTATAAGATCATGAACAATTATATAACAAATAAGAAGAAAAAGGAGAAAATACACCATACTACAATACAACAAAAGTGTTACAATATATCAATATATTAGTAGTAGATTATAGAAACTAAAATACCCAAAAAATGATCTTCAGATACCTGCTGCGATTGCTCTAGAATTTTACACTCAAATCTGTGGAAAGAATACTACTTATATATAATTTCCACCAAATACTAATTAATATTAGAGGAAGCAAATACTAATTTACCTGAACCAATATAATATTGAGTTTGTTCACATACAGTATTTCTCGACTAAAAGAGATCTCATCACTCGAAAGCTACACAAATAGGAATAAAAACAAAATTATCACAGAAGAAGAAATTATTTTTGAGACTGATAACCTTCTTAAGGGGTTACATACCCAAATAGTTATGATTATTAATTCATATAAGCAAAAACAGTTAACAGTTTTTAAGGGCTTGCCTTTGCTTCATACACATCTCCTGTTCTCTCTGCCGCGACGCCGAGGCTTGTCCGATCGCTATTTGGCCAAGGTTTTAACTCACTATACGGATATCAACAAGCCAATCTTAGAACTCTTTGTTGATTTGTCGCTCGATGTGGGACCGGATCGCCGGGATCTGCTTCTCGAGCATTCGTTGAAGTGTGGATGACGGTGTTCTATTGAAAAAATCAGTCTCTATCGATTCCAGACACTGTCGTGAAGAAGTTGTTTTGTGAGATATGAAGATTTTCTCGGGAGCAAAGCTCCATTAATTGAACACAGATTCGACAAATCTTCAAACCCTAGGGCTTGAAGATTTGTCAGAGTTATGTTTAGGCATTTGTTTCGAGCTTCGACGAAGGAATCGACAGAGGTTAACAGTTATGTATATCATCTAATTTTAAGTTTTCACTTCAACGCGGTTTTTTGCTCGCTTCGTGTTTTTTACATCCATAACTTTTTTTAAAAAAACGCTATCTAGTTAAAATCAAAAAATACCCTTTTAAATAGATAATGTTTTTTTATATATATTTACAACGTTTTATTAAAAAGCGTTGTGAAAAAAAATACCACAACGTTTTTTATAAAAACGTTGTGGTTTAAGTGTTGTCTATTTACTACTTTGTACTAGTGATTCTAGAACGATTAATAAACACATAGCACATAATCTTATTAATAAAAATTTATTTTATTAATAACTAATTCTTTAAACTTAAATTCTGGACAATCTGATTTTCTGGGTTGTCACACTTCCCCGTTTATAAAAATTTTGTCCTCGAAATTTCTTAAAACCATATCCATACCCGGGTCATCACATTCACCCCTTCTTCACAGAATTTTGTCCTTCAAATTTTAGCTTACTATTCTCTTAACTTTTCTTCGAAGAAGTTCTTACCTTTCACACATTCCCTAACCATTATAACTTAAAAAATTATGAAGTAGAACGAATAAATAGGAATATAAAGATTCCTTTAAAACATTTCACACTGTTGCTGAGGGGTCAAATCGACCATGAACTCTTACTAGGTTTAACAACATTTCACCATAAACCCTTTTATCACGGTCAGTTTACAATCACCAAGAAAGTAAACTACCTCTTCCATACATAGGTGATCAACCCATTGTATAACCCCATTTCGGGATATGTTCTGCTCAGACTTATTCATCAGATTCCACACCAAAGCAATTTGGTTTGGCACAACTTCTCAAAGAAAGCTCAATTTTCTTATTACATGACATACCATTTGTCTAGCCAAATCAAATAGCTTAGACCATACCAATAAATTGGATATCAACTTGAAACATTCGTCTAGTCAAATTAATTGACATCGACTACTTCTTTAAATTCTTTCACAATACTTCAAAACGTTTTATGACATCATGATACCGTACTTTTCATAGTATGTTGAGGACTTCATTAGTTAAAGACTTTGTCATTATACATCATACCATAGCGTGTTGTTGGTCCTAAGATCACATCCAACACTAAGTTCAATCGCATTAATAACTCCATCCTTTTACCATCTTTGCATTAAATGCACTGATGATATAAAATTCATTTTGATATTTCAAATCAACTTCTGTCTAGCCGAAACAATTAGCATAGACATATAAAGAATAGTTCTTTTAAAATCTATTGGTTCCAAAATTTGAACCAATTCTTTCCTTTTTAAAACGCACAATAAACACGATTTCAATAAACTTTGATATCTAGCATAGCTAGATAACATGGAATATCCTTCTTCCCCATCTTCCTTCATTGTCTTACTTGCAACAATACTTGATCTTCTCTAGCACCTTCAATATTAAGCATACTAAAAATAATTGTTTTCAGTCTAAACATTCCTATACCTTAGTATAGTCCGTCAACTTACCACACTTTATGTGTTTAGGAACTTTCCACAACTATATGTGTTTAAGAACTTATCTTCGCAATATGTAATCCAAGAACAAATCAAGGACTATCCATACGTTCAGGGCTAAAAAACATAGCATATATCTATGAGTCACAAACTTTTCATAAGTATAAGTTTTAAGAACTCACGCATATCTTATCATTCTCTACCTATCAAGTATATACATGAGAAAAGATTCACCTTCTCGTCATATACATATTGATAGCGCGACATACTATTCTAATGATTATCATAGTAATAAGTTAAGCAGTTATTACACCAAAGCACAAACCTCTGCCCATAACAAAGGTTCATACAACTCAGCTATCACATAAGTCCTCAATTGAAATCTCACAACATTCTAACTTTTTCTTTACTTAATACGATTTTTTCTTTAATTCGTATGCTATCCTTTATAACTCAATCTAAGTTCTTCCCGTACTACTTTATAGTACCATTTATTTATAGCATTAGCTATAAATCATCCATTGTTTAATAGAACATCTGTTATTACGATTCAATATGATCACGTGGTGATCTTCTTCCTTAATCGTTTAACTCAACGATCTTCTTATCCTTCTCTCTACGATTATAGTCTTAGGTACTCATACCTAAGGTTTATAACCTATCAGCTCTGATACCACTCTGTAACGTCCCGAAATTGGGTCTATCTTCACACTCGGATTCCGTACGTCACGGTTCCATCTTCTTCCAAACATACATCATTATATGATTAAATATAACAACATACATTCTCAAATTCCAGGTTCTAATACCTTATAACCTCATTCCTTACAAATAATGATAATTACATTATTCTTTACATCTTACAAGAGTGACTTTCATCCACCACCAAGGATACATAACAGTTCATTAAACTAGTGTATAGTTTAATTAAACTATTCTACGTTACAAGTCTTGGCTTGATCTTCACGCTCATTCATATACTGAATGACACTTCGTTTGGATACCGGTCAGCTTGATATTTATGGGATCCTTAAGTTTTTCTACTCGTATGCTGAAAATGTTTTTCATTTAAAATAAGTGTGAGCATTCAATTGCTCAGCAAGTCATAGCAGTTGAATAAACAACTTCAAGAATTTAAACATTCTTTTAAAACTTTAATAACCGAACAAAGGTTATGAAGTAGCTTGAATAATAGGAATAAACTCTGATTCCTATCATTTTAAAACATTAGTCACATTCACTTTGAAATACTTTCTTTCTTCTACCCTTTTAATGCACATTTTGTCTGGCTAGAATCATTAGCACAGACTTAAAAATAACGAATCATGTATAAACAGAACATTCTCATATTAAACAGTTCAATCACAAAACAATTCATTTCATAGAAACACCGAAGTGTTCAAATTGTGACAAAAGGCCTCATACATTCTACCACTTGTACAAATATCACACATTTACATATAGATAAAACTTCTCAAGTTCAATACCTGAGAAAGTTTAAGAAACTAGCATTCATTTAAAATATGAATGAAGTTAGGAAACTTGCCTTACGCACAGTTACAGCTTATAGTTTACGCTGAACTGCTTATTGCAATCCCTATATATCACATAAGGAATAACATGTACCAATTAGTCGCATATTTGACTTACGCATTGGTTTAAGCTTAACTTTACTTCTTAGGATTTGCGTTTATAACCTAAGTTCACGTAACCATCTTTGTTTACCTTTTTACGGCTTCATGACATACGGGGATGTCTTACTCATACGATCATCATCTTTGATGATTTATATTCTTATCTTCTTCTTATAACTTTTCTAGGACTTAGTACACATCGAATATCTACTAGTAGTCCATATGGTACTCTGAGTGGTTTTCCACAAATAACCAACAAACTAGTTTTCCGTCGCATCTACACTGTCTTTCACAGCGAGTTAGATCGGTTGCTAGTTTCGTATATACCTCCGCTCTCTAAAGGAATTGTTTAGCCCAGCTCCCATATGTCAACCATTAAAGATTACGAGTGTACCATAACCTAAACTTATCCGAACCATTAAAACTATAATGTTCGTTAAGTTGATTTCTCTTTCCTTATGGATTTCTATTGGCAACTAAATGCCATACCTCAGGATTCATTCTTTATCGTATAAGGCATACAATCTTTTGTATACTTATAACGATCATTCAATATTAATTCTATGCATTCATAGCGTTAAGCATTTTACGTTACCTTATTCATATCTTATAAGGTCCGGTTCATTTGAATCAGAACATTATCTAAGTTATAATTATTAACTCGGCTTCTTAACGTTATACATCATTGTCTTTAATTCACTTTCTTCACCGTTCACAGGTTTAATCATTAATCTTCATTATCTTACGGTCAAACCATACACGAGGTGTAGGTTCTATCCGTTTAATATTTGTATACACTCAACCCTTACATCGGCTACAGTGTTTAACACTTACATTCATTCTAACATTCCCTATCCGACTCACATTCAGACTTTATTAATCTTGTTACCGTTCGATATGGCTTTCTTGATAAATTCATATCTTACTTACTACCTTTGTCAACGTTTAAGTCATAGAACCAATGTATACTTAGAACGTTCGTACGACGCAAATACGATTCACGAGAATCTTTTACGTATTCAAAGTTCACATTGATCATCTCTTCATCTCTCGTTCAAACCTTACCCAAGGTTTTAATCACTTTCGTTCGTTATCCATTACATGAACCCCACATTCATTGTTCTTTCTTAATGTCGAAGCCATACGGTTCATTGTATGCTAAGACCGATCGTTCATCGCAACTACGTTGCATTTACATTCTTTATCTTTTAATTCCATTCAATCTTTCCGTTCAACCCTCACTATAGGTTGAAATTACTTGATTAAGTGTTACATTAGGTGAACTATATGTTCGTTATCTTTTCTTACACTTCCCTCAAGAGTTGAGCAGTTAAAAGCTCTTCTCTAGGTTTTACCCTGCACCGGCGCTGCAGCGCTAGTTCCTTTGTTATATATGGCGCTGCAACGCGAGTCTTTAGTATCTGGCGCTGCGGCGCTGTCTCCCAAGGCATAACTGGCGTTGCGACGCCAATTCTAATACTCAGAAAATTTCTCTAAGTCTTGAACATGTTTGAGATGCTTACTTCACAATCTCATAACTTCTTTGTTATAACTCGGAACAGGGTCGTTCCAAAGACATTTTCTTACTCTCATTACGTATTTTAACTTCCCTTGGACAGAAATTCATTCTGAATCCATTAACATGCCATTCAATTGGCTTAAATTTCATCATTAGTTCGTTTTACGTTGTTAACGTTCTTCGTTCATTCGTCCGTAATTCAGTCATCCAAACTCAGAATTCGTTTATTCTTGAGTCCACGACTCACGATTCCTATGTTTTCTTACATTCTTATAAAACCCTGCACATTCGCTTTCATTTACATACTTTCTATTTTTCGCTTGTCTTTTACAAAATTTTGCCATTACTTTGTTATAGCTAAGTTCAATCCATTCTTCATGAACGTTTCTATCATTACTAACCAAGAAATAAGCATCTAACTTATACGAGATGGTTTTAAACTTGTTCATCAACAACAAGTTCTATCTACGATGGTTTTAAATTTGTCCATCAACAACGTTCTTCGTGTTTTTCGTTTTTAATCGATACTTTGATTATGATTTCACTTTTTCTTAGAATTTGGTGTTATAAAACACCATTCCTTACTTATTTCACCAAATCGTTCATATGATTCATTCGGATCGTTCAAATTCATTACGAAAATCATATCTCCTTAAGAAAGCTTTTATATATAAATCTTTAATTCTTCATACTTCATTTTCTTATGATTTCAACCATATGAAATCATTCTTAATAATCTTCTTCTCCTATTTTCATCAAGCTATGTATACTGACATAGAAAACTTAAAGAAAGTTTAGATTAAACTAGGTTTTAGATTACCTTTCTTCTTTAATCTTCTTCCGTTGGACAAAGTTTGCACACGACTAGCTTTTCCTCTTCCTTTTCCTCCTCATCCGAATTCTTTCTCTCTGTCTCAAGTGTTTTAGTCATTTGGCAAACCGCTTTACTATTCACACCTCCTTACTATTCATGAAGCTTCTCTTGGAAGCTTCGTGGTTCCGTCTTTCGGGGTTCGTCCGACATATCGAAAAACTGCGATTCTTGAATCCAAATATTTTTGGATATTTCATCTTTCCTTTACAGATTAACTTTTACGCATTCTTCGGAACTTTAAAAAACTGAAAAACACTTTTTGATGTTAAGCATTTTCCTTCATGTTTTCCTTTAAAGTAGTTAAACGAATGAAAAGTACGTAACAATACTTTTCGTCATTTTTATTTCGTTCGATTTTTGCACGTTTTTCGAGAAAAAACTTTTATTAGTTAACTTTACTTTTCATGATATATTATCGTCAAGTCTTTTGACGGAATGTCATTTCGACATACCAATCTCTCGGAAAGGCTTAGGTTATTCAAACTCTAACCCTTAGGGTTTTGTCTGGTGAATAGTGCCTATTTCGTCTTTTTTCTCGGAAATATTTTTGTTCCCAGAAAATTTTTATTTTCGTCTTGAAAATTCTTACTTGTTCAGTCTAACTCGTAGCCAGAATCCTCCCGTCTTATAATCATCCTAGATTCTAGAACGATTAATAAACACATAACACATAATCTTATTAATAAAAATTCATTTTATTAATAACTAATTCTTTAAATTTAAATTTTGGACAATCCAATTTTCTGGGTTGTGACAAGTCCAACTGGGGTAGAGACACCAAATGTCGTCCCAGACAAGTCAAAGCCGGTAGTTCAAGTGAGAGAGTTTGTCGTGACCTTCGAAAAATGAGGAACCCGAACGAGGTTATCACGGATAAGATAATCATAAACTCTTGAGAAGTTTATACCTTATTTGACTCCGGTTCTACCTATTATTTTATTTTTCCTACTTGTGCTCAACGTTTAAATTTAACTCCGGAGAAATTAGACTTTGACTTATCTGTTGAAACTCTGTTGGGAGAAATATTCATTACATACACTATTTATAAGTCTTGTTTGATTCAAGTCGGTACCCTCACGTTACCTGTCAATCTTATCTATTTAAAAATACTTGCATTTGATGTGATTTTAGGGATTGATTGGATAAATACTCATCATGCTAAAAATGATTGTTTTCGTAAGGTTATTAGCTTTCATATTCCTAACCAACCTATTATGCGAATTCAAGTAATCAAACCACTAAAGTTAATCACTGTCATATCAAGCCATAAAGTCATTCATTTATTGAAAAACGGATGTCAAGCTTTCTTACCCCATGTCACGAATTTAAATAAAAATACGTCAGATTTGAATGATATTTCTATTGTTAATAAATTTCCTGACGTATTCCCTGAAGAACTTCCTGGCCTACCCCCAGAGCGTGAAATCGAGTTTTGTATTGACCTTGAACCCGATACAAAACTCATTTCCAAAGCCCTATATCGAATGGCTCCTATTGAACTTCAGGAGTTAAAAACCCAACTGCAGGAATTGTTAGACATCGATTTCATTCGTCCTAGTACGTCTCATTGGGGTGCTCTTGTTCTATTCGTAAAGAAGAAAGATGGGAGTATGCGACTTTGTATTGATTATCGGGAGTTGAATCATGTCATCGTCAAAAATAGGTACCTGTTACCTCGTATTGATTACCTGTTTAACTAGTTGCAAGGCGCTATATTCTTTTGAAAGATCGATCTTCGTTCCGGATATCATCAGTTAAAGATTAAAACTGATGATATTCCAAAGACTACTTTCAGAACTCGGTACGGGCATTATGAATTCCTAGTCATGTCTTTTGGATTAACTAATGCTCTTGCTGCCTTCATGGATATGATGAACCGAGTATTCAAAGAATATTTGAATCATTTTGTGGTTGTCTTTATTGATGACATCCTCATATACTCCAAAAGCTTCGTGAAAACTAGTTATATGCCAAGTTGAAGAAATGTGAGTTCTGGCTTGAGGAAGTAGCATTCCTTGGGCACGCGATATTGAATCACAGAATATCTGTCAACCCAGCGAAGATTGAAGCAATACAAAGTTTGGAGCAACCTAAGTCAGTGACCGAAGTACGTAGCTTTCTGGGCTTAGCTGGTTATTATCAGAGGTTCGTGGAAGAATTTTCTAGAATTGCTATTCCATTAACTTAGCTGACTCGAAAAGATATAAAATTTGGCTGGAGCGAGGAATGTGAGAAGTGTTTTCAAGAACTCAAGAGGAGACTCATTTTAGCACATGTTCTGACAATACCATTTGGTTCGGAGGGATTTTTCATCTACAACGATGCTTCAGGCAGAGGGTTAGGATGTGTTCTCATGCAACATGAAAAAGTCATAGCCTATGCCTCATGACAACTCAAAGAATATGAGAGGAATTATCCTACTCATGATCTAGAGTTGGCAGCTGTCATTTTCGCACTTAAAATCTGGAGGCATTACCTGTATTGGGAGAAGGTGGAGATCTATACAAATCACAAAAGTCTCAAATATTTCTTCACCCAAAAGGAACTCAACATGCGGCTGCATTGAAGATGTCTTGGGAGAACTCCCAAGAACTGTTCAACGACAAGTACTTTCCCGAAAGTATTCATCACATGAGAGAGGTGGAGTTTATCAAGTTGGAACAAAACAATATAACCGTGTCGCAGTACGAAGCTAAGTTTGCTGAGTTGTCCCAGTTTGCGTCCCACTTGGTTGATAATGAGGAGAGAATGACGCGGGTGTTTCTGAGAGGTTTGAAACCCGAGATACGTCAATACCTAATTTCTTACAAACCGTATTTGTATTCAAATGTTGTAAATAGGGCTCAGTTATTAGAGCGCGATAATGAGTCAATCCAACTAAGAGAGAGCAGCCGACAAAATGATAATACCAGTGGTAGCAGTCATCGAAGCGGTGACAACTAACTTGGAGGTAATCAACATGCCAGAAATGGTAACCACTTCGGTAGTAATCATGGCCAAGACAATAGGAGTGGAAATTTCAAGAAGAGAAAATTCAACAATGAAGGAAAGACGTCAGCACTAGCACCCGTTAATAAAGAAGGAGAACGACCACCGATCATACACTTCAAATGCGGAAGGAAAGGACACATCAGTCCAAACTGCACGATGCAGTCCAAAGCGTGTTACAATTGCAGAAAAGAAGGTTACCTAGCCCGATTTTGTCGTACAGTAAAGTCAAGTCCAACTGGGAAGGAGGCACTAAAGGCCGTCCTAGAGAAGTCAAAGTCGGTAGTTCAAGGGAGAGCATTTGTCGTGACCTCCCAAAAAGCGAGGAACACAAACGAAGTTATCACGGGTAATCTAATCATAAACTCTAGCGAAGTCTATACCTTATTTGATACTGGTTCTGCCCATTCTTTTATTTCTCCTACTTGCGCTCAACGTTTAAATTTAACTCTAGAGAAATTAGACTTTGACTTATCTGTTGAAACTCCGTTGGGAGAAACCTTCATTACATCCACTATTTATAAGTCTTGTTTGATTCAAATAGGTAACCGCACGTTACCTATTGATCTCATCTATTTGAAAATACTTGCATTTGATGTGATTTTAGGGATTGATTGGTTAACTACTCATCATGCTAAAATTGATTGTTTTCAAGGTTGTTAGTTTTCATATTCTTAACCAACCTATTATGCGAATTCAAACAACCAAACCACTAAAGTCAATCACTGTCATATCAAGCACTAACTGGGCTCCCACATACAAAGGAGTACTGGCAACCATCTGTGATGCGGTCAACCTCAGAGAGGAAAGCTACACTCATCTACATCCATACACCAGTCCCAAGACACCAAAGATGGTAGGGAATACACACAGATCAGCGATCCATTCTAAAAGATCTTGAGACATTCTGAAATGTCCATCCATCAAGGAGGAGTTCAGAATACATCAAGATCATAAGCCTTAGAGAAACAAGCAAGCAACAAGGCATAACTAAAAGGGAAGTGATTAAAATATGTTTCCCTGCTATATATAATGCTGTTTGATATATACAAAATGTATTATACATGACAAAATGGCTAAGCTAGTCTGTGCAGAAAAATACAAGCCCATCTACAAGTCGGTGTGTATACGGACTATCAAGCCTAACATGGCATCCCTCTCAGAAGAAGGAGGTAATGATGTGATCTCATGCCCAATGGTCTCTACACGAGTCAACAGATCTACAGTCAACTGCATGGTGGCACTATGCTCATCAATATATGTGTTCATCTCTGTAATGATGCCAGTAGTAAGGGACCTCACTACAGCACTATCTATAACAGCAATATCTCGGGCAGATATAGCGCTATCCCGCTCAACAATCACTATATTTATAGATGATCTGACCTCATCTCTCTCAGCAACAGCGGTGTATCTATGAACTAATGCCTCATATCTCTCTAACAGAGCAACGCCTCTCTCATCAAGAGCTATCAACATCAAGGCCCTAGCCTGATCTCTCTCAAAGGTCATCAGATGAAGACTCTGCTCTAGATACTGTGCTGAATGTTGAATCACAGTAGCACTCATAATGGGAGAATCTACAAGAGCTGCTAGCAACCCAGTGAATGGCTCCTCCTCGGTGTGAGAATCAATGTCCTCTATGGGCTCTCCACCATCTGAATCAATCCCCAATACTATGGATACTACCGTAGCCGATGCAGTATCTGTCTCTATCCACGCAGAATACTTTATCGAACAGCCCAGATGGATAACAGAAAACTCAGCACACTTACGTTGATCCCAACAGGCATAAAACCTGGATTTGTCCTCTACTAACAAATGGCGAAAAGCCAAATGCTAACCTAATGTCCCCTCAAAAGGATGCACCTCCTAAAACTGGTCAAACTGTGACATCACAGCCAGTGGGTGATATGTGGTCATCCCCCTTAAACCAGCTAGAGGGAGATAATCCATGCTCGGTGCATAAGTAATGAAACTATAGGGAGAGCTGAGCCCTATACACGGCGGAATGTCAAATGGATCTCTAATCCCTGCCAAGAACACCGACCAGGATGTAGCGTCTACACACTCTGATGGCTGAAAGGAGTAAGACATGGCTATCTCATGGGAAAAATAATACCCACGCCGTCAGAACATTCCAATCGATCTCAAGTGTGACATGAACCACACATACAACAAGACCGAGCTGCCTATAAACACCCCTGCAGGATAGGTATGACAATACGTGGCTGACCTCAATGTCTCTGCCGTAATCATCGAAATAATGGTATGACCCTCCCTAAGAGCTCTCACTGCCAGAACAAAACCGATGTCTAGCTCATCCATGTATCGTGGCATGAACACATAGGCCACTACACACATCATGAGTACCTCTACTCTGGCCACATGCATCTGATCCTCTAGTGTGGTGAAATCCCCAGAGTGCCGTGCATAATTGTCCACTGAGCCAAATTTTTCTATCAGAAAATGCTGGGACACTACATGACTGGATGTAATCTCATCCAGCACTACTCTACGCCACAACCCGGTGAGGGTCATGAACTACCGGTGCATATCTCTGACAGCCATTTGAGTGCAAGGCCTGTATAAGGACAAAGCCGTCAACCGCCCATACTCCTCTAAAATGGGAGTCAACTCCTAGGTCCCAAACCGAAAAACCTACCTCTCTGATACCCAATGCTCTAGCATGCCATCTATGAAGCCCAATGGAACCTAGAATGTTAGGAGGATCATGGAATGCTGTAATAGCTGATCTATAATCACCCTGTCAAAGGGATACACTGTCATACCAAGATCTTAAGCGTGAGGCCACCAATACTGATGGGGTGTGAACGATACGACTGACTGTCGAGGAAGACATCTGTGTGGGCCGTATCATAAGACCATCCAGGGGTCAATGCTGAATATCTTTGGACATACATATGCATGACATAATATATATATATATATATATATATATATATATATATATATATATATATATATGACAAATAATATATGGCAATATGATGTAGGGAATGGAAAATAATACATACATTCCTAAGCACATCATCATCTAAATTCATCATCTCTGTACAGCTAAAAAATACATGGAAATGGGGCACAGACTCCCTACAACTAACAGAGGCCTATCAAAAGATATAACGAGAATGGGATACAACCACCTAATATCTAACAGAGGCCTATCAAAAGATATAGCGAGAATACACATCAGAAGAAGACAATGGTGTCTATATCTACATCATCAATCCTGTCCACCTGATGTAACTCCTCTTGAGTCACTGGATCTCCGCCAAGAGGGATGTTAGGCCTATACAAGGGAGGATCTGCACCGAAAAAGCCATATGGGTCATCTGAAGGGCCAGTCTCGAGCTGGAAGGATCAAAAGTATCCGCCTTTGAAGGATCTCGGCCCAAATGCCGGATGAAAAAATGTGCCCGGTCTAACTGTCGGGTCAAACTGTCAATCTATGTCAAATGAGTCGGATCTCAGACACATCCGTCATCCATCACGGATCTAGGAACCATATCCCTCATGAACTAAGTGGCGCGGGTCTAGGCTCCGATGGTACGAGGGGACCACCAACGGTATAATGCCTCCTAAGTAAACGGACCCTCTGATAAAGTGTAGCCGTCGATGCCCATTAATAGGATATCATCAACAAGCGACTGCAACACAGGCCAATAACGCCTGGCAGGAGGCAAGATCGGTACACAAATCTCTCTTGTGGTGCTCCTAATAGCACGTTCTCCTAAATAGAGCTCCCATCCTCCATCTGTGAAGAGAGGAATCCTACGGGTAGATATTGTAAGACCACAAGTTTTATGAATAAAGATTAATTTTTCTCAAAATATATTTTTGAATATTATGGTGTGGATTTGATATAATGTTATAGTTGTGGGTAATATTTACAAATTTTTCAAAGTAAAGATGTAAGACCCCGAATTTTATGAAATAAAAGTATTCAATTTTTCTTATAATTACTATTCAGTAAATGGTTAAATTGATAAAAGTTAAAGTTAAGGGTGATATATGATTTTTTTTTCAAAATACGCAAGTGGCTATAAAATATTCATTGTTGTCGGGGAATATTCATTTGGTCGTGGAATATTTTTTTTATCGGGAATATCCGTACGATGGCGCAGTTATTTGTGGGCCCCATAACAGAATAACTGTCGGATGAAGATAACGACAAAATTGAGTTTTTATAATTAACGGCGTAGTTATTACCGTTAACACTGTTGGAATACCCGGTGGTTAAAATACAGTAATACGCGTTATTGCACAGTAGCACACGGTATTACACAATATTTTTAAATTATTGATCCTTACGTAAGAAGGCACTACTCAATAATTATTACAGTAATTACTGTTCAATATTTTATTTTATTAATTCAATAATTGCTGCGTTGATTTTTTTATATTATTGTCGTTCAATAATTGTCACTGCACATCATCTCCATTATCAGATCAATAATTCATATTATTTGGAATAATATTATTAGATAACATTATAGGCAATGTCTAGAAAGTTCTGTCTAAGGAGATATTTGGTCATCTAATTGCGCGCCAATAAGCAGAAATCCTTATTGGAAAACCCACTCTTTCCTGGGAACGGCCTGGTTGCCAGTACTGTGATTCTGTAATATTATTTGTGAATAATTAATTATTGATTTATATGGTGAGAAAAATAATAATTTTATGTGGATATAGATGGAGAAAATTTTTTAAGTGACAATTGTTGAAAAATGATATTTTATCTTTTCTGATAAAATATTTATTATTATATTTAATAATATAATAATGGTGATAATTTTACAATGAATGTGAGATATATGAGTATATGAGGAGGAAGAGTATTTTTATTGTATTAAATGATTAACACATATTTTGTGTGTCGGTGGACCCCATTTCTTGACTGAAATTTGATTATAGCCTGTAAAATCACCCGTTTATAGATTTCGGTTAATTTCTGTTTGGAATTTGGAAAAATTTTCTTCTGTAAAGTTGTAGAGAATTGAATTTTCTATAAAAAGTCACAAGATTCGAATTTTCTGATAAAAGAGCTATTTCTATGAATTATTGAAGTTTCAGAAAATAAAATAATTTTTATTAAATTATAGGGTGTGACCCACTTTGGTTGGTGTTAATAACATGTGCGCTGCTATATTTTTTCAGAATTGGTATGCTTGGATGGCTGGTCTTGGATGGTTGGTGTGTAGAAAAGAAAAATAATTTTTTATTATTTTAGTCTCCTTTGGCGTTCTAGCATTTTCTTATAAATAGGTACTTATGTTAGAATTAAAAATCACACCAGAAACAAGTTTTCTTTCTCTCTATATTGTAAAGCATATTCTAGTGAGTATTTAGATACTTTCAGAGTTGTTATTCAGTCCAAGTTTCTTTCAGGCTTATACCGATCAGAAGTACTGCTCTTTTGAGGTAAGAGATAGTAAAAGATTTTAAGGGTTATTATGTTTTTCAGTTTCGTAATTTTTCTTACCTTCAAAAATTATGAAAAAATTTAAAATGATAATTTGATGAGTTTTCTTGATTGTGTCCAAAAATGACGATTTTTGGATGTATAAATTAAGAGTTGTGAATTTTATGAGAAAAGACTATTTTAAAAGTAACCGCTTATAACTCCTTGTGGTTAACTCCAAAATTGGTGAAATTTTTATTGGAAGTACATGTATATGATAGAAGTATTCTCTGTAAATTTCGGAATTTTTGGATAAAAATACAATTTTTGATAAATATCTAAATATTCGGCTGTTTTGGCCTTATGAAAAATAGTAAATGATTTTTAAAAATTCTGAGAAAAATATATGTTCAATATGGGACTATATTATACTAAATCTCATAAAAAAAATTTGTTTGTACTGATTTGGTATTTTTCATAAAAATGGTCTAGTTATGAGTAAATGAATTAAATATGTTATGTGAAGTAAGAAAATTAGAAAATAGGATTTTATAGCTTGAGAATCCTATATAAGGTATATGCAGATTTTTGATGAGGGTTTTGGTTATTGGTAATGAAATCTTATGAGTTTGACATTTTAGGATGATTAAATGCATTATTTAGTAAAGTGTAAACAATTAAAATAAATTGTTTATAAGCTTAAGAAATATTATTCTTTCACTATCATTATACCAAAATATTGGTATGGATTTTATTGTGAAATTTTTACCTTTTTCATGTCGAGTTACTATTTATGAATTACTATTCACGAGTTACTATTCACGAGTTACTATTCATGAGTTACTATTCATGAGTTACTATTCACGATAAAATCGATTTTTTTTTCAGACCAAATTATAGTTGATTTATGAATATTACTCTTGAGATTAAATCTATATGCTGATTATATTGATTTTATTATCATATATAACATTTTTTAACCCTAATGATGATATTTCTCTTTGACTTGAGTGTAAAGATGGGTAGATTTTTGTAATGATCATGACTATGGGTTCCCTTTGGCCAATAGTGCAAAGTTGAATTGTTGACTGGTATGATCATGACCATTGAATTTATAATTGAATATCTTTAGCTTAAGTGCAAAGGTAAATTGATCAACATGGTTATAATTATTGTTTATATAAATTCTGAAATGATTATATATTTCTTTGAGATATTAATATATTTGGCCCATAGTGCAAAGATGACCTGTAGTTAAATATCTTTGGCCAGTAGTGCAAAGATGAATTGTTGATGAATATCTTTGGCTCGTAGTGCAAAGATGACATGTTGTTGAATATCTTTGGCTAGTAGTGCAAAGATGAACAGGTGTTGAGATGAACATGACCAACTAGTGATACAAATGAATATCTTTGGCTGTAGTGCAAAGATGAAGTTATTAGTATGATTATGAACAGAAAATGTGATTTGGTGTAACCATGATCTTTGATGTTTCAGGTAAAGATAGGTGATAAAAATTATCTTCGTCCTGGATGAGAAGAGGAATTTAGAACTACAATTATGATTATGAGTTATTCATATGATTGTGGACAAGAATTGTTAATTGATGTTACAGGGATAAAACATTGTTGGTGGATTTTTAACATGGAGAAGATAATAGATTTTGTAGTCTATTTGACTCTTCTAATGGATTGCTCGTTCTACTGCAACTATGGTTAAAATTTTTATCATCTACCAGATGTTCTAAATCTCTAATTTAATTTTGTTGAAGGCGATTGATAACTTATTTATCTTTAGTCATGATATTCTTTACTGGGCTAGTTGTGCTCACCCTTCTATTTCACAATTCCTTTTAGGTAATAAGAGTGTAGCTGGGTCGAGCGGGGGTAACAGGGGAATAGAACGGTGGTCATCATTTAGTAGTTATATTTGGTGAATCATCTAGGGTGAAGCGAACCCAATGTTGGAAGGGTGTTTTGCCACTATCATACAAGATGTCTAATGACATACAACCTCGTGTGATCATAAGATAGGATTGTGCTCATCCACTTGCTGAGTATATTTACGAGCACTACCTATATAATCTTGGTGTTTGTTTGAAGTATAATTCTCAATTAGAGACAGTGGAGATAATAATAAGTCAAGAGAAGACTCACCATTAGGAAGAATATGATAGTAATCTTCTCGTTTTTCTTTGGGGTATATTGGGTCAACCAAGGATAATTCTGTGGCCATATGATATCTATCACAACCTAGAAGCATGGCCTCCCATGTACAAAAGTTTTCTTGAGCACTTCCCAAATATTCTAATTTCTAAAATAGTTTTTGACTATACCTTTATGTAAGGTGTCATTGTGAGGTGCTGTCCACGGTTGGGACATGAGTCACATTTGGTATATATTTATATCCAAACTCACAGCATATGTGTTGTTGTATTTTGCACGACAATTGTTGTAATAAAGTTGTAGTTATTTTCTGTACCATGTATTTGGTGACTCAGAATAGGTTGGATGGAATGGACCTATTTTGGGGTTGTCACAAAAGAAGTGGTTTTAAAATATTCGATTGGTCGGAGAATATTCGTTTTAACAGGGAATATTCATACGACGGCACAATCATTAGTGGACCCCACAACAGAAGTATTATCGTAGTTAGAAAACGACATAATTATCTTTTTATAAAAATAACGACGAAAGTTTTACCATTAAACTGTTGAACTACCCGGTGGTAAAAGTACAGTAATACGCGTGATTGCATAGTAGCACATGGTATTGATTATTGATGCTTACGTAAGAAGTCACTTAGTTATACTGAATTATTGCTACAGTAATTGCTGCATAATATCTCTCATATTATTGATTGTCACAGTATCAATATTTTATATTATTAAATCAAAAATTAAGACGACAAAGTTATTCATATTATTATTTATAGTATTGACGATGTCTAGAAAGTTCTGTCGAGGAGAGGTTTGGTCACTTAATTGCACGCCAATAGGGAGAAATTCTTATCGAAAAGCCTCCTCTTTCCTATAAATGATCTGGTCGTTAAATATTGTGAGTTATAATATTAATGATGATTAAGTTCGTGTTGATTAAAGATAAAATTAATATTTCCATTGTGTTGGGATTATTTGTGTTAGTGAAAATCGATATTTATTTCGATAATAATTGATTTTTGGAGGTTATATTGACCAATCGGGTAATTAATCGGATAAATGAGCAATTAATTGCTATTAATTCACATGCATATAACTATTTGCTCACGTGAATGAAACTATTAGTTCACATGATGTACTATTAGGGGAGGTGGTGCAAGTTTGATAATACTTATAGGACTAAATTAAAAATGAAAGAAAAGATGAATACATTATACTGTAATATTTTGAGCCCCAAAACGTGCAATTATCGAAACTATATTTTCCTATAAATAGAAGCTCATTCTTCTTTCATTCTCACCAATTCACTAAGACTCACAAGAGCAATTATAAAGATAGAAGCTATAGAGAGAAAGAAGAAGAGAAGTCTGCTACCTCACTATTTCAGTATCCAGTCTTCTTCTGATGTAAGAGATATTATTTTGTTTAGTATTCATAGGAATAATATTTTCTTCCATACTCTATAGTATGTGAGTAATATTATTTCGTCTTGTATTCCTGATTATACCCTCATTTTGTTAAAGTATTGCTTCTATATTCCGTGAAATTAGTAGAATATCCTTGAAATTTGCGCTTCATCTAGTATCGTTTCGCAAGGATATTTTCTACACATTCTTGTTAAATTTTAAGCTTTTTATGCCGGAGTACTGTCCATGAGTACTATTCATTTATACGGTATTATTCATAAAAGTACTATT
The DNA here is from genome assembly GCA_016801055.1 of Panax notoginseng. Lineage (NCBI taxonomy): Eukaryota > Viridiplantae > Streptophyta > Magnoliopsida > Apiales > Araliaceae > Panax > Panax notoginseng. The sequence goes on along the minus strand of CM029020.1, from coordinate 61,159,784 downwards.
CTTAAAGACTATTTACAGGTACTATTCACGAAGTACTATTCACAAGTGCTATTCATAAAGTACAATTCACGGGATACTATTCCTGAAGTACTATTCACGGAATACTATTCACCCAGAGTACTATTCATGATAAAAATTAATTTCTTTTCGGTCCAAATCATTTTTGATACAATATCATTCTTGAATTTTACTCCACAAAGCAGTATCATGTTGGCAATTTGAACGTTATTGAATTTTAGATAAATTAAATTATAAATCTTTAAAAATTTATCCTTTGTTTCTTTTAATTGAATTCTTATATCATTGTCATCATACTCATGCTTATATTGTGATGAAAGTCATCTTTGGCTTACGTGCATAGATGGACTGTTGATTGGTATGATTATGACCAGGGATCATTTGGTATAATCATGACCCGTAATGTTACAAATAACGTGATAAAAGTCCTCATCGGCCCGTAGTGCATTGATGGACAGTTGTTGGTATGATTATGACCAGGAATTATTCGGTATAATCATGACCATTGATGATTACATGAATATCCTTGGCCCGTAGTACAGGGATGATTCGATGATGTGGTTTATTTATTAAGGTGAGTCTCAGCGATAAAATTAATGATAAATTTTTAAAATCATAGAAGATAGTAGATATCATGCTCTACTTGACTCTTCTAATGGATTGCTTGTTCCGTTGCAGTTAAACTTGATGTTTATTGTATTTTATCAATTTAACACTGTTGAAGGCTAATGATAATTTATTATGCATTATCTTAGTCATAGTATTTCACACTTGGCTAGTTGAGCTCACCCTTTTGCTTTCATTGTTCTCTTCAGAAAATGAGAACGTAGCCGAGACTAGTCAGGGAATGGAGTGACGGTCTGAGATGGTTATTTTAGTAGTCCTCACTACTTAGTGTGATAATAAATATAATGAAGATTGAATTTGAGTTTGGATATTGTCTATAAGACAATATTCATATAAAAACTCAGCTATGTTTTGTCGTATTTTTACACGACAGTTGTATTAAAAAAATTTGTATTTGATTTCTGTACCATGTATTTAGCGACTCAAGATGGGTGATGTATGCCTATTTTGGGGGCATCACAGTTGGTATCAAAGCTTAGGGATATGGTCCCTGGCTGATATTTGAGACAAGAACTAGGAGGGGAGAGACGGAGAATTTCTTCTCTAGTATGACCTACCTAAGTTTTTTTGGTATTTAATTGGTCGGTCAGAGTATAGGGATAATATGTGACATGTCAATTAACCCTTGCTTTGTGGAAGTGTTTGAAAATGGCATCTGAAAATGTTGAGATCATCAATGAAGCACATGAGACCGTTGAGTCACCAACGATCAATACCAAGGATAATGTGCAATAGGAAGATAATAATCCTCAGGTAAACAACAACACCGATCAAATGATGAACGATGGGATGTTCAGATGCTTTATGCATTTCATGCAACATCAGGCAAGAGTGGCTCGTGTTCAAAATGCATGTGGAAACACTGACAACTCTCGGACGATCACCGCTAAACAGTTCAGGGAGCTGGGACCACTAGAGTTTATTGGAGAGCCAAAACCACTTAAGGCAGAGACGTGGATAAAGCAGATCAGCAAGATATTTGATGTCTTGGGATGCTCCGAGGAGCAAAAGGTTCCATTTGCCACCTTCATGTTGCGAGGAGAGGCAGATTACTGGTGGAAATTCGTAAAGCGTACTCAACCTGCCGCACTGAAGATGTCTTGGAAGAAGTTCCAAGAACTGTTCAACGACAAATACTTTCCCTAAAGTATTCGTCACATGAAGGAGGTAGAGTTCATCAAGCTAGAGCAGAACAATATGACCGTGTCGCAATACGATAGCTAAGTTTGCTGAGTTGTCCTGGTTTGCGTCCCACTTGGTTGATAATGAGGAGAGAATGGCGCAGATGTTTCTAAGAGGTTTGAAACCTGAGATACGACAATACCTAATTTCTCACAAACTGTGTTTGTATTCAGATGTTGTAAATAGGGCTCAGTTATTGGAGCGCGATAATGAGTCAACCCAGCCAAGAGAGAGAAATTGACAAAATGATAATACCAATGGTAGCAGTCATCGAAGCGGTGACAACAAACGTGAAGGTAATCAACATGCCAGAAATGGTAACCACATCGGTGGAAATCATTGCCAAGACAATAGGAGTGGAAATTTCAAGAAGAGGAGATTCAACAATGACGGAAAGACGTCAGCACCAGCACTTGTTGTTAAGGAAGGAGAACGACCGCCGATCGATGTTACAAATTCGGAGGGGAGGGACACATCAGTCCAAACTGTACGCAGCATTCCAAGGCATGTTACAATTATGGAAGAGAAGGTCACCTAGCCCAATTTTGTCGTGCACTGAAGTCAAGTCCAGCTGGGATGGAGGCATCAAAAGCCGTCCTAGACAAGATAAAATCGGTAGTTCAAGGGAGAGCGTTTGTGTAACCTCCCAAAAAGTGAGAAATCTGAACGAGGCGATCACGAGTAAGCTAATCATAAACTCTAGCGAAATATATACCTTATTTGATACCAGTTCTACCCATTCTTTTATTTCTCCTACTTCCGCACAACGTTTAAATTTGACTCTAGAGAAATTAGACTTTGACTTATCTATTGAAACTCCGTTGGGAGAAACTTTCATTACATTCACTGTTTATAAGTCTTGTTTGATTCAAATCGGTAGTCGCACATTACCTATCGATCTTATCTCTTTGAAGATACTTGCATTTGATGTGATTTTAGAGATTGATTGGTTAACAACTCATCATGCTAAAATTGATTATTTTCGTAAGGTTGTTAGCTTTCATATTCCTAACCAACCTATTATGCGAATTCAAGCAACCAAACTACTAAAGTCAATCACTGTTATATCAAGCCATAAAGCTATTCGTTTATTAAAAACCGGATGTCAAGCTTTCTTAGCCCATGTCATGGATTTAAATAAAAATACGTCAGATTTGAATAATATTTCTATTGTTAATAAATTTGTTGGCGTATTCCCTGAAGAACTTCCTGGCCTACCCCCAGAGCGTGAAATTAAATTTTGTATCGACCTTGAATCCGGTACAAAACCTATTTCCAAAGTTCCATATCGAATGGCTCCTATTGAACTTCAGGAGTTAAAAATCTAACGACAGGAATTATTAGACATCGATTTCATTCGTCCTAGTATTTCTCCTTGGGGTGCTCCTGTTCTATTCGTGAAGAAGAAAGATGGAAGTATGCGACTTTGTATTGATTATCGGGAGTTGAATCATGTCACCATCAAAAATAGATACCCGTTACCTCGCATTGATGACCTGTTTGACCAGTTGCAAGGAGCTAATTTCTTTTTAAAGATCGATCTTCGTTCCAGATATCACCAGTTAAAGATTAAAACTGATGACATTCCAAAGACTACTTTCAAAACTCAGTACGGGCATTATAAATTCTTAGTCATGTCCTTTGGATTGACTAATGCTCCTGCTGCCTTCATGGATATGATGAACCGAGTATTCAAGGAATATTTAGATCATTTCATGGTTGTCTTTATTGATGACATCCTCATATACTCCAAAAGCCGTGAAGATCATGAGCAACACTTGAGGCTGATACTCCAAAAGCTTCGTGAAAATAAGCTATGCCAAGTTGAAGAAATGCGAGTTCTGGCTTGAGGAAGTAGCATTCCTTGAGCACGTGATATCAAATCATAGAATATCTGTTGACCCGACAAAGATTGAAGCAATTCAAAGCTAGGAACAACCTAAGTCAGTGATCGAAGTACGTAGCTTTCTCGGCTTAGCTGGTTATTATCGGAGATTCGTAGAAGGGTTTTCTCGAATCGCTACTCCATTAACTCAGCTGACTCGAAAAGATACAAAATTCGGTTGGAGAGAGGAATGTGAGAAGCATTTTCAAGAACTCAAGAGAAGACTCATTTCAGCACCTGTTCTAACAATACCATCTGGCTCGGAGGGATTTGTCATCTACAGTGACGCTTTAGGTAAAGGGTTAGGATGTGTTCTCATGCAACATGGGAAAGTCATAGCCTATGTGTAAGACCCCAACTTATTAATGAATAAAATCAAATTTTCTCTAAATATTATTATGAATAATAAGGGGTTAATTTGATATAATACTTTGGTTATGGGTGAAATGTGCAAATTTTATAAAATAAGCAAGTGGTTATAAAATATTCATTTTGTCGGGGAATATTCGTTTGGTCGTGGAATATTCTTGCTGTCGGGGAATATTCGTACGACGGCGCAGCCTTGTGTGGGCCCCATAACGGAAAGCGATTGGATGATGAAAACGACAAGTATAAGTTGTTTATAAATAACGGCGTAGTTGTTACCGTTAATACTGTTGGAATACCCGGTGGTTAAAATACAGTAGCACATGGTATTGCACCAATTATTGATTCTTACGAAGGAAGGCACTACTCAATAATTGTTACAGTAGTTACTGTTCAATATTTTATTGATTCAATAATTGCTGCATTGATATTTATATTATTGTTGTTTCAATAATTGCTGCTGCACAGTATTTTCTATTATCAGATCAATAATTCATATTATTTGAATAATATTATTTGATAACATTATTGGCAATGTCTAGAAAGTTCTGTCTAAGGAGAGGTTTGGTCATCTAATTGCGCGCCAGTAAGGAGAAATCCTTATTGGAAAGCCCCCTCTTTCCTGGGAACGGCCTGGTTGTCATAAATGTGATTCTGTAATATTATTTGTGAATAATTAATTATTGATTCATATGATAAGGAAATATTTATTTTATGTGGATATAAATGAGAGATATATTTTTGCGGTTAAAAATGAAGGAGTTAATGTTGAGGTTTTTATCAGTATTTTTGTCGGAATGGAGGTATTAAAAATCAGGATTTTTGAGATATTTTGCGGGGGTTATAATTTTTAATCCGACCGTTGGATCGTGGTAATTTTTGGATATGTTATACATATATAAGTTGAGTATATGTCCACAATTTTTGAACCGTTAAAAATGAACGTATGATTTATTATGAATTTTACGAGATGACTGGTTCAGAAATTGTTGAATTTTCGGAGTTTTATCATTTTGATAGAAAATTCTAGAATTGGTGGACCCCACTCTTGGTTGGTGAAGAAATGTACTGAGATTTTTATTCAAATGTGGTGGGTGGGAATAGTAGCAAGTAAAGCCATCAGGTTGCAGGTTAAGTCTGCTTTGGCGTGCTAACATTTTTTTATAAATAGAGGGCTAAGTTAGAATTAAAAATCACACCAGAAATAAGTTTTCTCTCTTTCTATCTCTAGATTATTGAGTGTATTTTGTGAGTATTTAGATACTTTGAGAGTTTCTATTCATCAGTGCAAGTTTCTTTCAGCCTTATACCGGTATTCCGACCAGAAGTACTGATATTTTGAGGTAAGGGATATTATTTTCTTCTTAAATGATATTATTTTCTTCAATATCATTATGCTGAAATATTAACATGAGTTTTTATCAAATTTGGAACTTTTTGTGTCGGGGTTACTATTCACGTATACGTTACTATTCACGTATACGGTACTATTCACGAATACGGCACTATTTACCAAAAAATAAAATTTTCCCTTTTTATCCAAGATGTCTATTATGGTTACTATATTTGATTGTATCCATGTTTTGATCTTTATATTTGAATTCTGCTTCACAATTGATTATTATGAAGTATTATTGATCTTGGATAAACTGTTTTACGAATCCCTAATATTTGTCCTTCTGTCTCACTGGATTCGTTTCCTTTAAAATATTTTTCATCATCCTCAGTCCTAAATGATGATACTACTGAATATCTTTGGCTTGTAGTACAAAGATGTATGATTACTTGATGAATATCTTTGGCCTGTAGTGCAAAGATGAACATGTGTTGAGATGAACATGACTGACAGGTGATACAAATGAATATCTTTGGCCTGTAGTGCAAAGATGAATATTTGGATAAAGATGATTATTAATTGATGTTACAGGGATAAAATATTGATGATGGACTTTTAAATCTTAGAAGATAGTAGAATTCTTTCTCTACTTGACTCTTCTAATGGTTTGTTGTTTCCGCTGCAGTTGTTGATCTAAAACTTGTTGTCGATTATATTCTATCAGATTTTTCCCTGTTGAAGACTAACGATAATTTGTTGTATATTATCTTAGTCAAAATATTCTTTACTGGGCTAGTTGAGCTCACCCTTTTCCTTTTTGTTCTATTTTTCTTCTCAGGAGGTGAGAACATAGCAGGATCTAGTCGGGGTATGGAGTGATGGTTCTAGAAAGATGTTTTAACAGTCCTCACTATTTCTGTAAAATAGTGTTTGAATAATTGTAATGAGGACTTATTTGAGTGTGGATATTGTCTAGAAGACAATATTTGTATTTAAACTCACAGTATGTGTTGTTGTATTTTGCACGACAATTGTATTATTAAAGTTGTAGTTTGCTTTCTGTACCATGTATTTGGCGACTCAGAATGGGTGTTGTATACCTATTTTGGGGGCGTCACAGTTGGTATCAGAGCTTAGGGATATGATCCCTGGCTGAGATGTGAGACAAGAACTAGGAGGGGAGAGACGGGGAATTCCTTCGCTAGTATGACCTGACTAAGTTTATTTGGTGTTTATTTGGTCGGTCAGAGTATAGGGATAATATATGACATGACTATTAACCCTTGTTTTATGGCAGTATTTAAGAATGGCAGCTGAGAACGTTAATAATGGAGTAAATCAAACCGTGGAGACACCTTTGATCACCACCCAGGGGAACGTGCAACAGGAAGGCAATATTCCTCCTGTAAACAACGTTACCGAGCAAACGATGAATGATGGAATGTTTAGGAGCTTTTTGCAGTTCATGCAAAATCAGACGAGGGAGACTCGTGTGCAGAATACGGGTGGAAATGATAACAACGCGCGATTTGTCACAGCTAAGCAGTTCAATGAATTGGGACCACCAGAATTTAAGGGAAAGCCGGATCCGATCATGGCGGAAACGTGGGTCAAGCAAATTACCAAGATATTCGATGTCTTGGGATGCACGGAGGAACAGAAGGTTCCATTCGCCACCTTTATGTTCCGCGGTGAGGCAGACTACTGGTGGGAGTCTGTGAAGCGTACCCAGCCTGACGCACTCAATATGTCCTAGGAAACGTTTCAGAAACTGTTTAATGACAAGTACTTTCCTGAAAGTATTCGTCATATGAAGGAGGTGGAGTTTATCAGACTGGAACAAAACAACATGACGGTGTCCCAGTACGAGGCGAAGTTTGCAGAGTTATCCAGGTTTGCACCTCATTTGGTCGAAAATGAGGAACGAATGACAAGGATGTTTCTGAGAGGTCTAAAACCCGAGATTCGGCAATATCTTATCTCTCATAAATTTTCTTTATATTCAGATGTTGTAAACATGGCTCAATTATTAGAGCGAGATAATGAGTATGTGCAACCGAGGGACCACAATCAGGGTCATACCGGTGGCTGCAGTCATCGAAGCAATAAAAACCAGCAGGGAGGAAAACATTCGGACAAAAGCGGCAACCACTCTGGTGGTAATCGTGGTCGTGATAATAGAAGGAGCGAGTCGGGAGGAAATTTCAAGAAGAGAAGGTACAACAATGATAACGTGAAGACGTCAGCACAAACATCAACTATTTCTAGGGAAGGAAAACGACCACCGGTCGTATGTTACAAATGTGGGAAAGAGGGACATATCAGCCCAAACTGCCCACAACAATCCAAGGTATGTTATAACTGTGGAAATGAGGGTCATATAGCTCGAGAGTGTTCTGTAGCAAAACCAAGTTCAGCGGGGATGGTGACTCCAAAAGTTATCCCGGATAAATCGAAATCAGCGGTTCCTGGAAGGGCGTTTGTCGTGACTGGCCAAAACGCGAGAAACCCGAATGAGGTGATCACGGGTAAGCTAATCTTGAATTCTTGCGAAGTTTATACTTTACTAGATACCGGTTCTACCCATTCTTTTATCTCTCCTGCTTGTGCTCAACGTTTAAACTTGACTCCGGAGAAATTGGACTTTAACTTATCTGTTGAAACTCCGTTGGGTGAAACCTTCGTTACATCTACAGTTTATAAATCTTGCATGATCCAAGTTGGCATTATCACATTACCTGTTGATCTTATCTCATTAAAGATACTTGCTTTTGATGTGATTTTAGGAATTAATTGGTTAACCACTCATCATGCTAAAATTGATTGTTTTCGTAAGGTTGTTAGTTTTCATATTCCTAACCAATCTGTCATACAAATTCAAACTACTAAACCACTAAAATCAGTCACTGTCATATCAAGCCACAAAGCTATTCGTTTATTGAAAAACGGATGTCAAGCTTTCTTAGCCCATGTTATGGATTTGAACAAAGACAAGTCAGATTTGAATAATATTTCTTTTGTTAGAGAATTTCCCGATGTATTTCCTGAAGAACTTCCTGGTCTACCCCCAGAACGTGAAGTTGAATTCTTTATTGACCTTGAACCCGGTACAAAGCCCATTTCTAAAACTCCATATCGAATGACTCCTATTGAACTTCAGGAGTTAAAAGTCCAACTACAGGAGTTGTTGGACATCGGTTTTATTCGTCCTAGTACGTCTCCTTGGGATGCTCCTATTTTATTCGTAAAGAAGAAAGACAGGAGTATGCGACTTTGTATTGACTATCGAGAATTGAACCATGTCACCATCAAGAATAGGTATCCGCTACCTCGCATTGATGACCTGTTCGACCAGTTACAAGGAACACAATTCTTTTCAAAGATCGACCTTCGTTCTGGATATCATCAGCTGAAGATTAAAACTGAGGATATTCCAAAGACTGCCTTCAGAACTCGGTACGGGCATTATAAATTCTTAGTCATGTCTTTCGGATTGACTAATACTCCTGCTGCCTTCATGGATATGATGAACCGTGTATTCAAAGAATATTTGGACCAGTTCGTTGTTGTCTTTATTGATGACATCCTCATCTATTCCAAAAGCCGTGAAGATCATGAGCGCCATTTGAAGCTGGTACTGCAAAGGCTTCGTGAAAATAAGCTATATGCCAAATTGAAGAAATGCGAGTTCTGGCTTGAGGAAGTAGCATTCCTTGGGCACGTGGTGTCAAAATATGGAGTATCTGTCGACCCGGCGAAGATTGAAGCCATACAAAGTTGGGAGCAACCGAAGTCGGTAACCGAAGTACGTAGCTTTCTGGGCTTAGCTGGTTATTATCGGAGATTTGTGGAAGGATTTTCTCGAATCGCTACTCCGTTAACTCAGCTGACTCTGAAAGATACAAAATTCAATACCATCTGGTTCGGATGGATTTGTTATCTACAACGATGCTTCAGGCAAAGGGTTAAGATGTGTTCTCATGCAACATGGGAAAGTCATAGCCTATGCCTCATGACAACTCAAAGAATATGAGAGGAATTATCCTACTCATGATTTGGAGTTGGCAGCAGTCGTTTTTGCGTTGAAGATCTGGAGACACTACCTGTATAGGGAGAAAGTGGAGATCTATACAGATCATAAAAGCCTCAAATATTTCTTCACCCAAAAAGAACTCAACATGCGCCAGCGACATTGGCTCGAGCTGTTGAAAGATTACGATCATACCATCTAATATCATCCTGGAAAAGCAAACGTAGTAGCTGACGCATTGAGTAGAAGATCATATGCGGGTACGAGTGCAATGTTGTTAACACAAAGGCCCATTTTGTATGACTTGCAAAGGATGGAGATAGAGATGAAGGCTCCAAGTACCCACATGATGATATCAAATATACGAGTAGAACCGACTTTAATCGATAAAGTTAAAGGTGCTCAAGCTACGGACATGGAGCTGATGCGTATGAAGAAGAAAGTGCAAGAAGGTGCTATTCCAAAAGCAAGAATCGATGAAGAAGGAATACTTCGAGTCAACTCCAGACTTTGTGTTCCTAACGATTTTGACTTGAAGCATAGAATAATGATGGAGGCACACAACACACCGTTTGCAATCCATCCTGGGAGTACCAAAATGTATCACGATCTTCAACATACATTTTAGTGGAGCAATATGAAAGGAGAGATCGCGGAGTTTATCTCGAGATGTTTAACTTGTCAACATGTAAAAGCGGAGTATCAAGTACCAAAGGGTCCATTGCAACCACTTGAGATTCCGAAATGGAAGTGGGAACACATTACTATGGATTTTGTTACGGGTCTTCCCAAGGTTTCTCAAGGCATAGATGCGATTTGGGTTATTGTTGATAGATTAACCAAGTCCGCTCATTTCTTGCCCATACGTGAGACTTATTCCCTTGAACGTCTTGCTAGTATGTACGCGAACGAGATTGTGAGATTTCATGGCATGCCAGTATCCATAGTTTCAGATCGTGACCCAAGATTCACTTCACGATTTTGGGTTAGCTTGCAGAAAGCTATAGGCACAGATTTACGATTCAGTTCGGCATACCATCCTCAAACGGACGGACAATCAGAGAGGACTATTCAAACTCTTGAAGATCTATTAAGACTTTGTGTCCTAGATCTAAAAGGGAGTTGGGATAAGTACCTACCATTGGTGGAATTCTCCTACAACAACAGTTATCAGGCGAGCATAGGTGTGGCTCCATTCGAGGAGTTGTATGGAAGAAAATGTCGTTCTCCAGTATGCTGGGACGAGGTGGGTGAAGCAACATTGTTGGGACCAGAGTTGGTACGCATGACTACAGAGAAGATCCAAACGATTCGACAACGTATACAAACGGCACAGGATCGACAAAAGAGTTATGCGGATCTTCATCGGAAGGACGTGAAATTTAATATTGGGGATCATGTATTGTTACGTGTTGCACCATGGAAGGGAGTTACAAGATTTGGGAAGAGAGGAAAGCTCAATCCAAGATTTGTTGGTCCATTTGAGATTCTTGAGCGAATAGGAAATGTGGCATATAGACTCGCATTACCTCCAAACATGTCTCGTGTTCATAATATTTTTCACATATCTATGCTTCGTAAATATGTTAAAGACCCGAACCACATTATTGAGTTAGAACCAGAGGAGATAGCTGAAGATTTAACGTACGAAGAGGTACCTGTTAAGATCTTGGATAGGAAAGAGCATGTCCTACGCACAAAGGTTATACCACAAGTTAAGGTTTTGTGGAGAAACCATGCTATTGAAGAAATGTCCTGGGAGTTAGAATCAGAAATGAAAGCGAGGTATCCTCACCTTTTCGAAATATCAGGTACGTACGTCAATTTCGAGGACGAAATTTCATAAGGAGGGGAGGTTGTAAGACCCCAACTTATTAATGAATAAAATCAAATTTTCTCTAAATATTATTATGAATAATAAGGGGTTAATTTGATATAATACTTTGGTTATGGGTGAAATGTGCAAATTTTGTAAAATAAGCAAGTGGTTATAAAATATTCATTTTGTCGGGGAATATTCGTTTGGTCGTGGAATATTCTTGCTGTCGGGTAATATTCGTACGACGGCGCAGTCTTGTGTGGGCCCCATAACAGAAAGTGATTGGATGATAAAAACGACAAGTATAAGTTATTTATAAATAACGGCGTAGTTGTTACCGTTAATACTATTGGAATACCCGGTGGTTAAAATACAGTAGCACACGGTATTGCACCAATTATTGATTCTTACGAAGGAAGGCACTACTCAATAATTGTTACAGTAGTTACTGTTCAATATTTTATTGATTCAATAATTGCTGCATTGATATTTATATTATTGTTGTTTCAATAATTGCTGCTGCACAGTATTTTCTATTATCAGATCAATAATTCATATTATTTGAATAATATTATTTGATAACATTATTGGTAATGTCTAGAAAGTTCTGTCTAAGGAGAGGTTTGGTCATCTAATTACGCGCCAGTAAGGAGAAATCCTTATTGGAGAGCCCCCTCTTTCTTGGGAACGGCCTGGTTGTCATAAATGTGATTCTGTAATATTATTTGTGAATAATTAATTATTGATTCATATGATAAGGAAATATTTATTTTATGTGGATATAAATGAGAGATATATTTTTGTGGTTAAAAATGAAGGAGTTAATGTTGAGGTTTTTATCAGTATTTTTGTCGGAATGGAGGTATTAAAAATCAGGGTTTTTGAGATATTTTGCGGGGGTTATAATTTTTAATCCGACCGTTGGATCGTGGTAATTTTTGGATATGTTATACATTTATAAGTTGAGTATATGTCCACAAATTTTGAACCGTTAGAAATGAACGTATGATTTATTATGAATTTTACGAGATGACTGGTTCAGAAATTGTTGAATTTTCGGAGTTTATCATTTTGATGGAAAATTCTAGAATTGGTGGGCCCCACTCTTGGTTGGTGAAGAAATGTGCTGAGATTTTTATTCAAATGTGGTGGGTGGGAATAGTAGCAGGTAAAGCCATCAGGTTGCAGGTTAAGTCTGCTTCGGCGTGCTAGCATTTTCCTATAAATAGAGGGCTAAGTTAGAATTGAAAATCACACCAGAAACAAGTTTTCTCTCTTTCTCTCTCTAGATTATTGAGTGTATTTTGTGAGTATTTAGATACTTTGAGAGTTTCTATTCATCAGTGCAAGTTTCTTTCAGCCTTATACCGGTATTCCGACCAGAAGTACTGATATTTTGAGGTAAGGGATATTATTTTCTTCTTAAATGATATTATTTTCTTCAATATCATTATGCTGAAATATTAACATGAGTTTTTATCAAATTTGGAACTTTTTGTGTCGGGGTTACTATTCACGTGTACGTTACTATTCACGTATACGGTACTATTCACGAATACGACATTATTTACCGAAAAATAAAATTTTCCCTTTTTGTCCAAGATGTCTATTATGGTTACTATATTTGATTGTATCCATGTTTTGATCTTTATATTTGAATTCTGCTTCACAATTGATTATTATGAAGTATTATTGATCTTGGATAAACTGTTTTACGAATCCCTAATATTTGTCCTTCTGTCTCACTGGATTCGTTTCCTTTAAAATATTTTTCATCATCCTCAGTCCTAAATGATGATACTACTGAATATCTTTGGCTTGTAGTGCAAAGATGTATGATTACTTGATGAATATCTTTGGCCTGTAGTGCAAAGATGAACAGGTGTTGAGATGAACATGACTGACAGGTGATACAAATGAATATCTTTGGTCTGTAGTGCAAAGATGAATATTTGGATAAAGATGATTATTAATTGATGTTACAGGGATAAAATATTGATGATGGACTTTTAAATCTTAGAAGATAGTAGAATTCTTTCTCTACTTGACTCTTCTAATGGTTTGCTGTTTCCGCTGCAGTTGTTGATCTAAAACTTGTTGTCGATTATATTCTATCAGATTTTTCCCTGTTGAAGACTAACGATAATTTGTTGTATATTATCTTAGTCATAATATTCTTTACTGGGCTAGTTGAGCTCACCCTTTTCCTTTTTGTTCTATTTTTCTTCTCAGGAGGTGAGAAGATAGCAGGATCTAGTCGGGGTATGGAGTGATGGTTCTAGAAAGATGTTTTAACAGTCCTCACTATTTCTGTAAAATAGTGTTTGAATAATTGTAATGAGGACTTATTTGAGTGTGGATATTGTCTAGAAGACAATATTTGTATTTAAACTCACAGTATGTGTTGTCGTATTTTGCACGACAATTGTATTATTAAAGTTGTAGTTTGCTTTCTGTACCATGTATTTGGCGACTCAGAATGGGTGTTGTATACCTATTTTGGGGGCGTCACACTATGCCTCATGGCAACTCAAAGAATATGAGAGAAATTATCCTACTCATGATCTAGAGTTGGCAACTATCATTTTTGTGCTTAAGATTTGGAGGCATTACCTGTATGGAGAGAAAGTGGAGATCTATAAGGATCATAAATGTCTCAAATATTTCTTCACTCAAAAGGAACTCAACATGCAGCAACGACGTTGACTTGAGTTGTTGAAAGATTACGATCGTACCATTTAATACCATCTTGGAAAAGCGAACGTAGTAGCTGACGCATTGAGTAGAAGATCATATGCGTGTATGGGTGCGATATTGTCAATGTAAAGGCCCATTTTGTATGACTTACAAAGGATGGAGATAGAGTTAAAGACTCCAGGGACCCATGTGATGATGGAGAATATACGAGTAAAATCGACTTTAATCGATAAAGTTAAAGCTGCTCAAGCTACAGACCTGGAGCTGATGCGTATGAGGAAGAAAGTGCAAGAAGGTGCTATTCCGGAAGCAAGAATAGATGAAGAAGGAATACTTCGAGTCAACTCCAGACTTTGTGTTCCTAACGATTCTGACTTGAAGTATAAAATCATGATGGAGGCGCACAACACACCTTTTGCAATCCATCCTGGGAGTACCAAAATATTTCGTGATCTTCGACATACATTTTGGTGGAGCAATATGAAGAGAGAGATAGCAAGGTTTATCTCAAGGTCTAACTTATCAACGAGTCAAGGTGGAGCATCAAGTGCCAAAAGGTCCATTACAACCACTTAAAATTTTAGAATGGAAGTGGGAGCACATTACCATGGATTTCGTTACTGGTCTTCCCAAGGTTTCTCAAGGCATAGATGTGATTTGGGTCATTGTTGATAGATTGACCAAGTTTGCTCATTTCTTGCCAATACGAGAAATTTATACACTTGAACATTTTACTCGTATGTACATAAACGAGATTGTAAGATTGCATGGAATACCAGTCTCCATAGTTTATGATCGAGACCCAAGATTCACTTCAAGATTTTGGGTTAGTTTGCAAAAAGCTATGGGCACGGATTTACGATTTAGTTCAGCATATCATCCTCAAACGGACGGGCAGTCAGAGAGGACTACTTAAACTCTTGAAGATTTATTAAGACTCTGTGTCCTTGACTTCAAAGGAAGTTGGGACAAATTCTTACCATTGGTGGAGTTTTCCTATAACAACAGTTATCAAGCAAGTATTGACATGGCTCCATTTGAGGCCTTGTATAGAAGAAAGTGTCATTCTCCAGTATGTTGGGATGAGGTAGGTGAAGCAACGTTGTTGGGACCAAAGTTGGTACGTATGACTACGAAAAAGATTCAAACGATCCGACAACGTATAAAAACCTTACAAGATCGACAAAAGAGTTATGCTGATCTTCATCGAAAGGACGTGGAATTCAATATTAGAGATCATGCGTTGTTACGTGTTGCTCCATTGAAAGGAGCTTCGAGATTTGGAAAGAGAGGACTGCTCAATCCTCGATTCATTGGCCCATTTAAAATTATCGATCG
The DNA here is from genome assembly GCA_016801055.1 of Panax notoginseng. Taxonomy (NCBI): domain Eukaryota; kingdom Viridiplantae; phylum Streptophyta; class Magnoliopsida; order Apiales; family Araliaceae; genus Panax; species Panax notoginseng. The sequence goes on along the minus strand of CM029020.1, from coordinate 61,144,486 downwards.
AGTAGGAACTGTGGCCTATAGACTCGCCTTACCGCCAAGTATGTCTCGTGTTCATAACGTTTTTTACATATCTATGTTACGTAAATATGTGAAAGACATGAACCACATTATTGAATTAGAACTGGACGAGATAGCGGAAAATTTAACGTATGAAGAGGTAACTGTTAAAATCTTGGATAAGAAGGATCATATTCTACGCTCCAAGGTTATACCTCAAGTCAAAGTTTTGTGGAGAAACCACGATATTGAGGAAGTGACCTGGGAGTTAGAATCTGTAACAATCCAGAATTTTAAATTGTAATTTTAAATATTTATTGAATTATATAAATATTTATTTGAGGTGTTTATTGTGAAATAAATATTTTATTGATGTGATGGTTGTTAGTAAATATTTATGAATTAAATTTATTAGATAATATTCTAAATTAAATTAATTTATAATTTAGAGAGTTGTAAGATAACATGGGATGTTATATTATTGTTTTGATTTAATAATTAAAATGGTATATGAATTTATTAAGTGAAATTATAATGAGATTATAATTTTGGTGATAATTGCTTAAGTGGAAAATTATTTGAAATAAAGTATGTGTAATTAATTTATTTGATTAATGTTGGATATGGAAATCCAAATAAATAATATGTGGTTATAAAATATAAACTAAATTGTTTATTAAAATAAATTAAAGGAGTTTTAAATTGATTTAACCAAACAATGCTTAAAGTATTAAGTCTTTATTTTAAAGACTTTTTGCCAAATAAAACCTTATGGCTTTTGAATTTTTGATTTTTGAATTTTTTAGATAATATAAATAAAATAAATAAAATAAAGTAATTAATAAATAAAATATAATTATAACCTAAGTGTTATATCTTGTAACTGATATTATAATAAGTATATGTATTATGGCTAGCCTATCAGTTTATTAGTTGGTTTTACGTGATATTGAGAAAGAGGAGAATTCAGAAAACTTGAGAGAGAATTTGAGAGAAACCTAAGAATTTCACAGCAACTTCAGTGTTTAGCAAGGATTACTAAGCGAATTGAAGGTATTTTCTTTAACCTTAATATTATGTATGTATAAAGGTATATATATGGGTTTTACGACATAAAATCTCATGTTCTGTGAATTCAATTTGTTGAGTTGTTGATATATATAATTGGTAACAGTGACTGTATGTGTTATGATGTTGAGTTTGTATGTAAACAAGAATTTGTTATTCTAATTTCGTGTATAAAGAAACACAAGTAATTTACAGTGTATAATTTTTCATATGGCTTATGTAAGTACAAAAGTTAGTGGTCAATTTGTATGTTAATCTGTGAATTGGGTATTTATTATGCTAGTCCATTATGAAACGAAGAGAACGTAGTTTGAATGAGGTGATTTGAACAAGAATTGTGATCATTGTGATGATTTCTATAAAGAATGTCAAAAAAATGGAGTTTTGTGTAAAAACATAAAATTTAAGGAATTAAATTAGTTAAAGTGGTTGTTAAATTGTTCTAAGTGGTTGAATATGTTAGCAATCATGTTTGTGATAGTTCTATACCAATTATATATGTTAATTTCACTGTTTTGTGGGTGAAATTCGTGTTAGTTGGGCTAAAAACAGCTGCTGTTCTGTGCACCAGCGCAGCTGCACTGGTGCCAAGGCCAGAAACGACGCAGTTGCGCCGGTCCCAGGCTTGTGTGTGGCGCAGCTGCGCCATACCCTATCCTGAGACAGTGGTTTCTGCTGCTGCTGCAGATCAATTATACCATTGTAATTTAGTTCAATGATGTGTTAATGTGTCAAACATGCAATGTGGAGGTTTAAACATCATAGTGTCATGTGGTTAGCAATTCTAAAGTTATAAGAAGTTAGTTAACTATGAAAATGACATGTTGTGATTTATTGAACACGAGGATTAGTAAATAAGTGTTGTGAAGGTTAACACTTGGAATTTCTGATATTTATATAGTGGCATAAGACTCGTACTAAATTAACAAGTTTAGCTAGAAATGGGTGTTATTTTGGAAGTGGATGTTAACATGTCTAATAGATATTGTGATTCCGCTAAAATGTGTAGGTGAACGTGAGTTGTAATTTATAGCTTACGCGCGAGACAAGTTTCTAATTCTTAACTCTTTACATTGAGCAAGTTTCTAAACCTTATCTTTTTACATTGAGCAAGTTTCTTACTCTAAACTTTAATTAAGCAAATTCTTGTATTCCTAATCAATATTTGAGGAAGCTATAACTATAACTTTATTCGAACAAGTTTTGAATTCCAATAGTTATTGATGTATTCTAACTTGTTTATTGTTAGACAAGTTTCTTTAATGTCATTCTTGTAATGTGAATGCAATTTTCTTGAATTCCAATTCCTAATGTCGGATTGTCTTATTTCAATTACTTGACACAAGTTATTCTCATAATGAGCAAGTTTTACTTTTAGCTTGCTATTACTTAATATATATTCAATAATTCATAGCCCTAGCTTAATATTATTCAAGCAAGGTTTATTGTTATTCAATACTTATGCTTTGTGGTTGTTTCTAAGCATGAGTTCAATATATAATTAGTTCGCTTAAGATTATTCATTGTTCCATATTATGTTGTTAGTGATCAACTGGAGTGTTATCAAACTTTGTTGATTCAACTAATTCTTTAGTTGATGGTCGTTAAACTCTAAATTACCCTTGAAGTTTATCCAAACCAAAATTTCTTTGGTGCGAACTTATATTCTAAAACTGAGAAGAATAACCCTATTATAGGGGATACACAATGCGTTTAGATGTTTGTGCATAATACATGGTACGAAGGGCTGATCCCCCTAAGTACATGAAGTCCCTACAGTATAACTGTTAAGGTTAAAGTTGAAAGATTACTTGTAACCGTGGACATAGTTCGTGGTCTTATGACCCTCAGACATATTTCTTATTTTAATTCTCATTGTTGGTTATCATTGATAGAGTACTATTCAGTATTGATGAGCTTATTTATTGGCAGTTATTATTCTTTTGTTGATTTATTGTTATATCTAGTGAGCAATTGTTTTGCTCACTCTTGCATAAAAATAATTATTGCAGCTAAAGTTGAGAAGGTCGATGAGCCTTCAAATAGCAAAGGAAAGGGAAAAATGTACAATTGATGAAGACTTGTAATTTCATTTATTGTTATGATGTTGGATTTTATATTTAATGATGTGATGTAATTATTTTATTTCTGCACTTGATTTATGTTTAAGGTTAGACAACCTGGGAAGACTTTTTGGATTAATGATGTAACCTTTTAAAGGGAGGATTTCTGATTTAATTTCATTATATTTGGGTAGATAGATATGAATGAATGGAAAGTGAACACCAAATCTTAGGGGAATGAAGTACCTGGATTTGGGGGTGTCACAGAATCTGAAATGAAGTCAAGGTATCCTCATCTCTTCGACATACTAGGTACGTACCCTAATTTCGAGGACGAAATTTCATAAAGAAGGGGAGGTTATAAGACCCCAACTTTTATGAATAAAGATTAATTTTTCTCGAAATATATTTTTAAATATTATGGTGTGGATTTGATATAATGTTATATTTGTGGGTAATATTTATAAATTTTGCAAAGTAAGCAAGTGGTTTTAAAATATTCGATTGGTCGGGGAATATTCGTTTTAACAGGAAATATTCGTACGACGACATAATCATTGGTGGACCCCACAACGTAAGTATTGTCGTAGTTAGAAAACGACATAATTATCTTTTTATAAAAATAACGGCGAAAGTTTTACCGTTAAACTGTTGAACTACCCGGTGGTAAAAGTACAGTAATACGCGTGGTTGCATAGTAGCACACAGTATTGATTATTGATGCTTACGTAAGAAGTCACTCAGTTATACTCAATTATTGCTACAATAATTACTGCATAATATCTCTCATATTATTGATTGTCAGAGTATCAATATTTTATATTATTAAATAAATAATTGAGACGACAAAGTTATTCATATTATTATTTGTAATATTGACGATGTCTAGAAAGTTCTGTCGAGGACAGGTTTAGTCTCCTAATTGCGCGCCAATAGGGAGAAATCCTTATCGGAAAGCCCCCTCTTTTCTGGAAATGATCTGGTCGTTAAATATTGTGAGTAATAATATTAATTATGATTAAGTTCGTGTTGATTAAAGATGGAATTAATATTTTTATTGTGTTGGAATTATTTATGCTAGTGGAAATCGACATTTATTTCGATAATAATTAATTTCTGGAGGTTATATTAACCAATCGGGTAATTAATCGGATAAATGAGCAATTAATTGCTATTAATTCACATGCATATAACTATTTGCTCACATGAATGAAACTATTGGTTCACATGATGTACTATTAGGGGAGGTGGTGCAAGTTTGATAATACTTGCAGGATTAAATTAAAAATGAAAGAAAAGATGAAGGTATTATATTATAATATTTCGAGCCCCAAAACGTGTAATTATCGAAACTATATTTTCCTATAAATATAAGCTCATTCTTCTTTCATTCTCACCAATTCACTAAGACTCAGAAGAGTAAATATAGAGAGAGAAAGTATAGAGAGAAAGAAGAAGAGAAGTCTGCTACCTCACTATTCCAGTATCCAGTCTTCTTTGGAGGTAAGAGATATTATTTTGTTCAGTATTTATAAGAATAATATTTTCTTCCATACTCTGTAGTATGTGAGTAATATTATTTTGTCTCGTATTTGTAAGACCCCAACTTATTAATAAATGAAATTAAATTTCCTCTATTTATTATTTTGAAATAGAAAGGGTTGATTTGATTAATGTGGATAGTTATAGGTAAAATGCGCAAATATTTCAAATAAGCAAGTGGTTATAAAATATTCATTTTTGGTCAGTGAATATTTGTGTGGTCGTGAAATATTCTTTCTGTCGGGAAATATTCGTATGACGGCGCAGCTATTTGTGGGCCCAATAACGGAAAACGATTGGACGAAGATAACGACAAAAATTGAGTTTTTATAAATAACGGCGTAGTTGTTACCGTTAACACTGTTAGAATATCCGGTGGTTAAAATATAGTAATACACGTGGTTGCAAAGTAGCACATGGATTGCACAGTATTTTTGAATTATTGATTCTTACGGAGGAAAGCAGTACTCAATAATTGTTACAGTAGTTACTGTTCAATATTTTATTTTATTGATTCAATAATTGTTGCGCTGATATTTTATATTATTGTTGTTTCAATAATTATTGTTGCACAGTATTTCCCATTATCAGATCAATAATTCATATTATTTAAATAATATTATTAGATAGCATTATTGGCAATGTCTAGAAAGTTCTGTCTAAAGAGAGGTTTGGTCATCTAATTGTGCGCTAGTAAGGAGAAATCCTTATTGGAAAGCCCCCTCTTTCCTGGGAACGGCCTGGTTGTCATAAATGTGATTCTGTAATGTTATTTGTGAATAATTAATTATTGATTCATATGATAAGAAAATATTTATTTTATGTGGATATAATTGAGGGATATATTTTTGTGGTTAAAAATGAAGGAGTTAATGTTGAGGTGCTTTATCTGTATTTTTTGTCGGAACGGAGGTATTGAAAATCAAATTAGGATTTTTGAGATATTTTACGAGGGTTATAATTTTTAATCCGACCGTTGGATCGTGGTAATATTTGGATATGTTATACATATATAAGTTGAGTATATGTCCACAAATTTTGAACCGTTAGAAATGAACGTATGATTTTTTATGAATTTTACGAGATGACTGATTAAGAAATTGTTAAATTTTCGGAGTTAATCATTTTGGTAGAAAATTCTAGAATTGGTGGGCCCACTCTTGGTTGGTGAAGAAATGTGCTGAGATTTTTATTCAAATGTGGTGGGTGAGAATAGTAGCAGGTAAAGCCATTAGGTTGCAGGTTAAGTCTGCTTCGGCGTGCTAACATTTTTCTATAAATAGAGGGCTAAGTTAGAATTGAAAATCACACCATAATTCATAAGTTTTCTCTCTTTCTCTCTTTCTCTCTCTAGATTATTGAGTGTATTTTGTGAGTATTTAGATACTTTGAAAGTTGCTATTCAGCACAAGTTTCATTCAGTTTCATATCCGATATTCAGTTAGAAGTACGGTTATTTTGAGGTAAGGGATATTATTTTCTTCTTAAATGATATTATTTTCTTCAATATCATTATGCTGAAATAATGATATGAGTTTTTTTTTTTATCAAATTTGGAACTTTTTGTATCGGGGTTACTATTCACGTATACGACACTATTCACGTATACGGCACTATTCACCGAAAAATAAAATTTTCCCTTTTTGTCCAAGATATCTGTTATGGTTACTATCTTTGATTGTATCCATGTTTTGATATTTATTTTTGAATTTTGCTTCATAATTGATTATTATGAAGTATTATTGATCTTGAATAAACTGCTATATGAATCCCTACAATTTGTCCTTCTGTCTCACTGGATTCGTTTTTTTTAAGATATTTTTCATCATCCTCAGTCCTGAATTATGATATTACTGATATCTTTGGCCTGTAGTGCAAAGATGTATGATTACCTGATGAATATCTTTGGCCTGTAGTGCAAAGATGAGCAGGTGTTGAGATGAACATGACTGACTGGTGTTACAAATGAATATCTTTGGCCTGTAGTGCAAAGATGAATATTTGATTCAAGATGTATATTGATTGATGTTACAGGGATAAAATATTGATGATGGACTTTTAAATCTTAGAAGATAGTAGAATTCTTTCTCTACTTGACTTTTCTAATGGTTTGCTATTTTCGCTGCACTTGTTGATCTAAAACTTGTTGTCAATTATATTCTATCAAATTTTTCCCTGTTGAATACTAATGATAATTTGTTGTATATTATCTTAGTCATAATATTCTTTACTGGGCTAGTTGTGCTCACTCTTTTCTTTTTTGTTCAATTTTTCTTCTCAGGAGGTGAGAACATAGGAGGATCTAGTCGGGGTATGGAGTGATAGTTCTAGAAAGATGTTTTAGTTGTCCTCACTATTTCTGTAAAATAGTTTTTGAATTATTATAATGAGGACTTATTTGAGTGTGGATATTGTCTAGAAGACAATATTTGTATTTAAACTCACAGTATGTGTTGTCGTATTTTGCACGACAATTGTATTATTGAAGTTGTAGTTTGTTTTTTTTATACCATGTATTTGGCGACTCAGAATGGGTGTTGTATACCTATTTTGGGGGCGTCACAGTTGGTATCAGAGCTTAGGGATATGATCCATGGCTGAGATGTGAGACAAGAACTAGGAGGGGAGAGACGGGAAATTACTTCGCTAGTATGACCTGAATAAGTATATTTGGTAATTATTTGGTCGGTCAGATATAGGGATAATATGTGACATGTCAATTAACCCTTGTTTTATGGCAGTATTTGAGAATGGCAGTAGAGAACGTTAACAATTGAGTGAATGAGACTGTGGAGACACCTTTAATCACCACCCAGGGGAACGTGCAACAGGAAGTCAATATTCCTCCTGTAAACAACGTTACCGAGCAAACGATGAATGATGGAATGTTTAGGAGCTTTTTGCAGTTCATACAAAATCAGACGAGGGAGACTCGTGTGCAGAATACGGGTGGAAATGATAACAACGTGCGGTTTGTCACAGCCAAGCAGTTCAAAGAATTGGGACCACCAGAATTTAAGGGAAAGCCAGATCCGATCATGGCGGAAATGTGGGTCAAGCAAATTACCAAGATATTCGATGTCTTGGGATGCACGGAGGAACAGAAGGTTCCATTCGCCACCTTTATGTTCCGCGGTGAGGCAGACTACTGGTGGGAGTCTGTGAAGCGTACCCAGCCTGACGCACTCAACATGTTCTGGGAAACGTTTCAAAAACTGTATAATGTCAAGTACTTTCCTGAAAGTATTCGTCATATGAAGGAGGTAGAGTTTATTAGACTGGAACAAAACAACATGACGGTGTCCTAGTACGAGGCGAAGTTTGCAGAGTTATCCAGGTTTGTACCTCATTTGGTCAAGAATGAGGAATGAATGACAAGGATGTTTCTGAGAGGTTTAAAACCCGAGATTCGGCAATATCTTATCTCTCATAAATTTTCTTTATATTCAGACGTTATAAACAGGGCTCAATTATTAGAGCGAGATAATGAGTATGTTCAACCGAGGGACCACAACCAGGGTCATACTGGTGACAGCAGTCATCGGAGCAATGAGAACCAGCGTGGAGGGAAAAATACAGATAAAAGTGGTAACCACTCGGGTGGTCATCGTGGCCATGATAATAGGAGAGGTGAGTCAAGTGGAAATTTTAAGAAGAGAAGATTTAACGATGACAAGAAGACGTCGACAGCAGCACCAGCACCAGGAACAAATTCTAGGGGAGGAGAACGACCGCCAGTTAGATGTTACAGATGCGGAGAGGAGGGACATATAAGTCCAAATTGCCCACAACAATTCAAGGTATGTTATAATTGTGGAAAGGAAGGACATATCGCTCGAGATTGTACTATAGCGAAACTAAGTCCAGCTGGGACGGTGACACCAAAGGCGGATACAGACAAAATAAAGTCGACGGTTTCTGGAAGAGCGTTTGTCGTGACTGCCCAAAACGCGAGGAACCCGAACGAAGGTATAACGGGTTAGTTAATTATAAATTCTTGTGAAGTTTATACCTTACTAGATACCGGATCTACCCATTCTTTTATCTCTCCTTCTTGTGCTCAACGTTTAAATTTGACTCCGGATAAATTAGACTTTGACCTATCTGTGGAGACTTCGTTAGGAGAAACTTTCATTACATCTACAGTTTATAAATCTTGCTTAATCCAAGTTGGCACAATCACATTACCTGTTGACCTTATCTCTTTAAAGATACTTGCTTTTGATGTGATTTTAAGAATTGATTGGTTAACTACTCATCATGCCAAAATTGATTGTTTTCGTAAGGTTGTTAGTTTTCATATTCCTAACCAACCTGTTATGTGAATTCAAGCAACCAAACCACTAAAATCAATCGCTGTCATACCAAGCCACAAAGCCATTCGTTTATTGAAAAACGGATGTCAAGCTTTCTTAGCCCATGTCATGGACTTGAACAAAAATACGTCAGATTTGAATGATATTTCTGTTGTTAGTGAATCTCCTGACGTATTTCCTGAAGAATTTCCTGGCTTAACCCAGAGCGTGATATTGAATTTTTGTATTGATCTTCAACCCGATACAAAACCCATTTCTAAAATCTCATATTGAATAGCTCCTATTGAACTTCAGGAGTTAAAAACCCAACTATAGAAGTTGGTACCCGAGCCTCTATCTGGTCACTTCCTTTGTAGAATGCACCAAAGCCAGACTCTCCGTAAGGGACTCTATATTTGTGTGGTGGTAAAGCAATAGGTGCCATTGTGATGTGCTATCCAAAATTAGGATATGAATCACAATTGAGAGCAACCGAAGTCGGTGACCAAAGTGCGTAGCTTTCTGGGCTTAGCTGGTTACTATCAGAGATTCGTGGAAGGATTTTCTCGAATCGCTACTCCGTTAACTTAGCTAACTAAGAAAGATACAAAATTCGTATGGAGCGAGGAATGCGAGAAGATTTTCTAATAGCTCAAGAGGATACTCATTTGGAACCTGTTCTGACCATACCATCTTGGAAAAGCGAACGTGGTAGCTGACGCATTGAGTAGAAGATTGTACGCGAGTACGAGTGCGATATTGTTGAACACAAAGACCTATTTTGTATAATTTATAAATGATAGAGATAGAGTTAATGACTCTAGAGACCCACGTGATGATAAACGAGTAAAATTGACTTTAATCGATAACATTAAAGCCGCTCAAGCTACAGACCTGGAGCTGATGAATATAAAGAAGAAGGTGTAAGAATGTGTTATTCTAGAAGTAAGAGTCGATGAAGAGAAGAAAGCTCAAGCCTTCGATTTATTTGAAATCCTCGATCGAGTAGGAACTGTGGCCTATAGACTCGTCTTAACGCTAAGTATGTCGCGTGTTTATAACGTTTTTCACGTATCGATGTTACGAGAATATGTGGACGTCCCGAATCATATTATTGCGTTAGAACCAGACGAGATAGCCAAAGATTTAACATACGAGGAGGTACCTGTTAAGATATTGAATAGGAAAGAACATGTCCTATGCACGAAGGTTATACCACAAGTTAAGGTTTTGTGAAGAAACCATGCTATTGAAGAAATGACTTGGGAGTTGGAATCAGAAATGAAAGCGAAGTATCCTCACCTTTTCGAAACACCAGGTATGTACGTCAATTTCGAGGACGAAATTTCATAAGGAGGGGAGGTTGTAAGACCCCAACTTATTAATAAATGAAATTAAATTTCCTCTATTTATTATTTTGAAATAGAAATGGTTGATTTGATTAATGTGGTTAGTTATAGGTAAAATACGCAAATATTTCAAATAAGCAAGTGGTTATAAAATATTCATTTTTGGTCGGTGAATATTTGTGTGGTCGTGGAATATTCTTTCTGTCGGGGAATATTCGTACGACGGCGCAGCTATTTGTGGGCCCCATAACCGAAAACGATTGGATGAAGATAACGACAAAAATTGAGTTTTTATAAATAACGGCGTAGTTGTTACCGTTAACACTGTTAGAATACCCGGTGGTTAAAATACAGTAATACGCGTGGTTGCACAGTAGCACACGAATTGCACAGTATTTTTGAATTATTGATTCTTACGAAGGAAGTCAGTACTCAATAATTGTTATAGTAGTTACTGTTCAATATTTTATTTTATTGATTCAATAATTGCTGCGTTGATATTTTATATTATTATTGTTTCAATAATTATTGCTGCACAGTATTTCCCATTATCAGATCAATAATTCATATTATTTAAATAATATTATTAGATAGCATTATTGGCAATGTCTAGAAAGTTCAGTCTAAGGAGAGGTTTGGTCATCTAATTGCGCGCTAGTAAGGAGAAATCCTTATTGAAAAGCCCATTCTTTCCTGGGAACGGCCTGGTTGTCATAAATGTGATTCTGTAATGTTATTTGTGAATAATTAATTATTGATTCATATGATAAGAAAATATTTATTTTATGTGGATATAATTGAGGGATATATTTTTGTGGTTAAAAATGAAGGAGTTAATGTTGAGGTGTTTTATCTGTATTTTTTGTCGGAACGGAGGTATTGAAAATCAATTTAGGGTTTTTGAGATATTTTGCGAGGGTTATAATTTTTAATCCGACCGTTGGAACGTGGTAATATTTGGATATGTTATACATATATAAGTTGAGTATATGTCCACAAATTTTGACCCGTTAAAAATGAACGTATGATTTGTTATGAATTTTACGAGATGACTGGTTCAGAAATTATTAAATTTTTGGAGTTAATCATTTTGGTTGAAAATTCTAAAATTGGTGGGCCCCACTCTTGGTTGGTGAAAAAATGTGCTGAGATTTTTATTCAAATGTGGTGGGTAGGAATAGTAGCAGGTAAAGCCATCAGGTTGCAGGTTAAGTCTACTTCGGCGTGCTAACATTTTCCTATAAATAGAGGGCAAAGTTAGAATTGAAAATCACACCATAATTCATAAATTTTCTCTCTTTCTCTCTCTAGATTATTGAGTGTATTTTGTGAGTATTTAGATACTTTGAAAGTTGCTATTCAGCACAAGTTTCATTCAGCCTCATATCCGATATTCAGTCAGAAGTACGGTTATTTTGAGGTAAGGGATATTATTTTCTTCATAAATGATATTATTTTCTTCAATATCATTATGCTGAAATATTGATATGAGTTTTTTTTTTATCAAATTTGGAACTTTTTATGTCGGGGTTACTATTCACGTATACGGCACTATTCATGAATACAACACTATTCACCGAAAAATAAAATCTTCCCTTTTTGTCCAAGATATTTATTATGGTTAATATCTTTGATTGTATCCATGTTTTGATCTTTATTTTTGAATTCTGCTTCACAATTGATTATTATGAAGTATTATTGATCTTGGATAAACTGTTATACGAATCCCTACTATTTGTCCTTATGTCTCACTGGATTCGTTTTCTTTAAGATATTTTTCATCATCTTCAGTCCTGAATGATGATATTACTGAATATCTTTGGCCTGTAGTGCAAAGATGTATGATTACCTGATGAATATCTTTGGCCTGTAGTGCAAAGATGAACAGGTGTTGAGATGAACATGACCGACTAGTGTTACAAATGAATATCTTTGGCCTGTAATGCAAAGATGAATATTTGATTCAAGATGTATATTGATTGTTGTTGCAGGGATAAAATATTGATGATGGACTTTTAAATCTTAGAAGATAGTAGAATTCTTTCTCTACTTGACTCTTCTAATGGTTTGATATTTTCGCTGCAGTTGTTGATCTAAAACTTGTTGTCGATTATATTCTATCAGATTTTTCCCTGTTGAAGACTAACGATAATTTGTTGTATATTATCTTAGTCATAATATTCTTTACTGGGCTAGTTGAGCTCACCCTTTTCCTTTTTGTTCTATTTTTCTTCTCAGGAGGTGAGAACATAGCAGGATCTAGTCGGGGTATGGAGTGATGGTTCTAGAAAGATGTTTTAACAGTCCTCACTATTTCTGTAAAATAGTGTTTGAATAATTGTAATGTGGACTTATTTGAGTGTGGATATTGTCTAGAAGACAATATTTGTATTTAAACTCACAGTATGTGTTGTCGTATTTTGCACGACAATTGTATTATTAAAGTTGTAGTTTGCTTTCTGTACCATGTATTTGGCGACTCAGAATGGGTGTTGTATACCTATTTTGGGGGCGTCACAGTATTCCTGATTATACCCTCATTTTGTTAAAGTATTGCTTCTATACTCAGGTAAAATTAGTAGAATATCAATGAAATTTGTGCTTCATCTAGTATCATTTCACAAGGATATTTTCTGCACATTCTTATTAAATTTTAAGCTTTTCATGCCGGAGTACTGTCCATGAGTACTATTTATTTATACGGTACTATTCACAAAAGTACTATTCACTGGATACTATTCACAAAGTACTATTTACGAAGTACTATTCACGAGTACTATTCACAACTATTCATAAGATAATATTCACCTAAGTACTATTCACCCAGAGTACTATTCATGAAAAAAAATAATTTCTTTTCGGTCCAAATCATTTTTGATATAACATCATTTCTTGAATTTTACTCCACAAAGCAGTATCATGTTGGCAATTTGAACGTTATTGAATTCTGGATAAATTAAATTATAAATCTTTAAAAATTTATCATTTATTTCTTTTAATTGAATTCTTATATCATTGTCATCATCCTCACGCTTATATTATGATGAAAGTCATCTTTGGCCTACGTGCATAGATGGACTGTTGATTAGTATGATTATGACCAGGGATCATTCAGTATAATCATGACCCGTAATGTTACAAATGATGTAGTAAAAGTCATCATTGGCCCATAGTGCATTGATGGACAGTTGTTGGTATGATTATAACCAGGGATTATTCGGTATAATCATGACCATTGATGATTACATGAATATCCTTGGCCCGTAGTGCAGGGATGATTCGATGATGTAGTTTATTTATTAAGCTGAGTCTCAGCGATGAAATTGATGATAAACTTTTTAAATCATAGAAGATAGTAGACATCATGCTCCACTTGACTCTTCTAATGGATTGTTTGTTCCGCTGCAGTTAAACTTGATGTTTATTGTATTTTATTAGTTTAACACTGTTGAAGGGTAATGATAATTTATTCTGCATTATCTTAGTTATAATATTTCTTACTGAGCTAGTTGAGCTCATCCTTTTGCTTTCATTGTTTTCTTCAGAAAATGAGAACATAGCCGGGACTAGTCGGGGAATGGAGTGACGGTCCGAGATGGTTATTTTAGTAGTCCTCACTACTTGGTGTGATAATAAATGTAATGAGGATTGAATTTGAGTTTGGATATTGTCTATAAGATAATATTCATGAAAAAACTCAGCTATGTTTTGTCGTATTTTTACACGACAGTTTTATTAGAGAAGTTTGTATTTGATTTCTGTACCATGTATTTGGCGACTCAAGATGGGTGATGTATACCTATTTTGGGGGCATCACAGATATCACATACTCGACACCAGTCGAGAATCCATCCTCAAATCCAACTGTCAAATGGTCCCTAGAATAGGTAACCCAAGTGATGGTTGTCAACAACTCCAACTATAAGCGACAATGGGTGAAACCCTCAGTTATAGGAACCTCCGCCAATATGGGGTGATGCCATCGTCGTCCTCGTGGATAGGTCTCCAAACCTAACACACTAATAGGACACAAACAAGGGAGCCTTTCATAGGCCCAAAACTGCAAACACAAAGGCAAAACATCTGCTATCAGTCAACACTCTCAACCTGTACATGGGAAATCAAAAGAGAAATACTGTAATACCCGAGAATTTCCATGTCTTATGGATATACTAATGGAATAAATATTTATTTGAATATAAATGATTTCGTGTTTTGAGGCAAGTTAACTCAATTATATTAAAGTGATTAATGTGGAGTTGTAACAAACTCGTTGAAATGCCTTGTGTGGAACCGTGATAGTAGTGACTATATTAATTAACGAAAGAATTGTTAAGGCAAACAATTAATTGATAGTTATTAAAGAATATTGATTAATTGCAAATAATTGTGTGATTTCATGTAAGGAATACACTCTTAAACTCGTAATATCACAAATATGACAGTTATTTCATGTTGTGTAAAAAGATTGTGGAGATGGATGTGGAAACTGGCTCGAAGCTAAGCTAGTTTGGCACTGCCAGGGAACGGCGTAGCTGCGCCCTCCCAGCAGTACAAACTAGCGCAACTGCGCCACTGATCAGTTGAAGATATTAATTTTCTACTTTAGAAATTAAATGGAACACTTATGTGATATGTATGACATTAATAAACCATAGGATAAAAGTACGTTGTGTTGATATTAATCGACGAAGGAATTATTAAGTGAGCAATTAATTAATATTAATTGTTAATGGTTATTGTAGAATATTGATTAATTGATAATGGTAATTAATTAATGATATATGATTATTATTGTTAGCAATATGTCTATAAATATAATAAGAATTATATAAACAATTAATGGTTATAGAGATTCATAATTACATTAATCAATAAGGAGTGGATTAATTAATATTGGTGTTAATTAATCAAGAAAGTGAATAATTTATTTATTTGACATAAAACAAATAAGTAAGTTATTAATATAATAAGATTATATTGACTGTTATGTGCATGTGAGCAATATTAAAAATATAAAATATAATTATATTATATAGTGTAGTGTGACATTTATGTGACTATATATAACAACCCTATATTAAGTCTTATTAAACTATATTGTATGAAGCAATGTGATTAAGCATATTGGAACTATATGTTATAAATACATTATGAAATATCTATGTAACAATATGTATGTAGGTATACATTAAAATAAAATGTACATGGATTATATATATGTTGCATAACATCTACTACCTTGAAATATTAATTATGTAAATCATATTGTGACATTAAGTTATAACTAATGTATGGTTGATATATGTATAAAATATAACATAAGAGTAGGAATCGGTATAAGTGTTACAAGAATGCTGAGTTAATTGGCTTGTACCAAATTTAGTGTCCCATTTACTCCTTATTTCTCAGTCACGTGAATCACAAAAAGGCTAAGGCCTATTTTCTTTTTCTTCTTCCAAGCTTTTTTAGCTGATGATTATGGGGGGAGTGGTGATTATGATGATTTTCAACTACCATCTAACAACTCTTTGATAACCTTCATGCAATCCTTCAATCCATGAGTTTAATTTAGTGGGAAATTGCATTGTCTGTGTATTGGTTTTTCTATATATATGGACTCTCCTTCTCCAATTGCCATTGATTAGAATTGCTAAGTGTGAAATTGAGAGCATACAAGTATTCTAAGAATTGGGAGTCCATTTATCAGTAAGTTCATTTCATATTGTAGAGGTATAACCCCACTTCTTTGCTTTTCATTTCATTGTTCTTGAATTTCAAAATATTGATTATGTGGAGTTAGATGATAATAAGGATTGTATAATGATTACATAGTTGTTATATAACCATATAAGCATGTTTAAACTGATATATGATTGTTTAGAATCAAATTCATGAGTAATTTTTGTGGTTGGGCTGAAGTTCTGCTGAAGCAGACTGTTCCTGGCTCGAACCAGACATGGCACAGTTGCGCCGGATTAACACTAAGACGCAGCGCAGCTGCGCCGGCCTCTGAGTTCAGTTGAGCCTTCTGTTTTAAAACCTACTAAGTGATGATCAACTAATATGGCTTAAACTAGCATGCAAGCATGTGTAATGGGTATATATAAGTATATTAACCTAATGTGAGCATGTTTAGACTAGCATATATGATTAACGAAAGTATATAGTTTAAAATGGATTTAGAACTTTAGAAAGGAACTTGATATGTATGTATGCCATGTTTATATACTGACTTTGCAAGTATGTTGGTATGATTTAGAAATGCATGAATAACCCGTTAACTTATGTTTATATGATTCATAAGGACACATGAACATGTTGAACCTACTTGTAAGCTTTACAAATAAAAATACGAATTTGGAACGTGAATATTGACAAACTACCTTGAGGGTTAGAATCTGATAATTTTGATCATGTTTGATGATACTCTTAGACTCACTCATGTAACATAAACATATATATACCATGATTGTGTATCATAATTCAAGTGAAGCATGAACGAAGCATATTTTTAACCAAAGCGATGCTAACTTCACATATGTGCTATGAATACTCACAAGCATGCCTAATATGAGTTATATGACTACCTTGTATGTTTAGAAGGAAATCATGTTAGACTTTGAGGTTTTATTACCTTGAATGACCTTATCTTGTTGAAATGTTTAACTTATAATTATATTATGAAAGTGGGAAACCTAGATTGACTTAGGAAACACGAAGTGACATTTTACATGATAGTATATATGTTGTGTTCATGATGGACAGAAATCTCAAGGCAACATCTGAGTTTTGGCTGGGCCAGAGGGCTGCGCAGCTGCGCCGGTCCTAGGCTTAGCCATGGCGCAGCTGTGCCAGTCTGGAATCTGAGATTATGCAATATGATTTTGGATAGTTAACTTGTATGATGCCTATATTGCTAAAAATAGTTTAAAACCTATTGATGCGTGTACATATGTGATGATTAAGTAATATGATGGTGTTTGTCTTGTATAAGGAAAGTCCATGGGTAACAAGGTCTTAACCTTGAGCATTATAAATTTACTTATAAAGTAACTAGATACTTGATTTCATGATAAACCTATGAGCTGATCATGTAACATAAACATATATATACCATGATTGTGTATCATAATTCAAGTGAAGCATGAACGAAGCATATTTTTAACCAAAGCGATGCTAACTTCACATATGTGTTATGAATACTCACAAGCATGCCTAATATGAGTTATATGACTACCTTGTATGTTTAGAAGGAAATCATGTTAGACTTTGAGGTTTTATTACCTTGAATGACCTTATCTTGTTGAAATGTTTAACTTATAATTATATTATGAAAGTGGGAAACCTAGATTGACTTAGGAAACACGAAGTGACATTTTACATGATAGTATATATGTTGTGTTCATGCTGGACAGAAATCTCAAGGCAACATCTGAGTTTTGGCTGGGCCAGAGGGCTGCGCAGCTGCGCCGGTCCTAGGCTTAGCCATGGCGCAGCTGTGCCAGTCTGGAATCTGAGATTATGCAATATGATTTTGGATAGTTAACTTGTATGATGCCTATATTGCTAAAAATGGTTTAAAACCTATTGATGCGTGTACATATGTGATGATTAAGTAATATGATGGTGTTTGTCATGTATAAGGAAAGTCCATGGGTAACAAGGTCTTAACCTTGAGCATTATAAATTTACTTATAAAGTAACTAGATACTTGATTTCATGATAAACCTATGAGCTGATCATGTAACATAAACATATATATACCATGATTGTGTATCATAATTCAAGTGAAGCATGAACGAAGCATATTTTTAACCAAAGCGATGCTAACTTCACATATGTGTTATGAATACTCACAAGCATGCCTAATATGAGTTATATGACTACCTTGTATGTTTAGAAGGAAATCATGTTAGACTTTGAGGTTTTATTACCTTGAATGACCTTATCTTGTTGAAATGTTTAACTTATAATTATATTATGAAAGTGGGAAACCTAGATTGACTTAGGAAACACGAAGTGACATTTTACATGATAGTATATATGTTGTGTTCATGCTGGACAGAAATCTCAAGGCAACATCTGAGTTTTGGCTGGGCCAGAGGGCTGCGCAGCTGCGCCGGTCCTAGGCTTAGCCATGGCGCAGCTGTGCCAGTCTGGAATCTGAGATTATGCAATATGATTTTGGATAGTTAACTTGTATGATGCCTATATTGCTAAAAATGGTTTAAAACCTATTGATGCGTGTACATATGTGATGATTAAGTAATATGATGGTGTTTGTCTTGTATAAGGAAAGTCCATGGGTAACAAGGTCTTAACCTTGAGCATTATAAATTTACTTATAAAGTAACTAGATACTTCATTTCATGATAAACCTATGAGCTGATTTTGTACCATATGTGCATACTTGAATCATGTTAAACTTGAATGAAGAATGTGTTAGCTAATGAGCATCTTGTACTTATAATATGCTATAATAGGATTCAAAAGTGTTGATTTATTAACGTGGATAAACTACGCTTAAGGCAAGTATCTGAACTATCATTTACATTGTGCAAGTATCCTAAACCCTTGCTTTACTTTATTCAACGGATATCGTAAGCTTATCTCTTTGAATGCAAGTTATCCTACTTATTCGTTCAATTGAGCTAGTATGTTTAAACTCTTGTGAAAACTATTATTCATGTTGAACTTGGTATTATTCTTGAATATTGTGAAAGGGTCTATGTCATTGATTCGGCTAGAATATATGCATGTTTATAAAACTGTCCAAACCAATTGATTGGTGCGGAAATCTTGAAAACTGAGTTGAACAACCCTTATGGTAAGAGGAGTGTATGTTGTTGAAAACCCCAACACATGAGTGGATATTACTGTGGTGTTATGCATAACTTAGAGTATTGTAGACTGATCATATATTGTACTTGATTCTTTTGGGTTATCAGTTTAATATTGGTAATTCTAGTAGATGTTCAATAGTCCTTAGTGACTGCTCAGTATAAATTATTTTATCCAGTTGGATATGTTGATAGCCTTTGAATTCATATATATTTGTTGATCTATATTGAACCATCATTTTTTTATTCCAAAGATTTGATTCGAGAAACGTTGATATTCATTGATTCATGATATTATTCTAATACCCTGAACTATCTTGGAGACTATACTTTGATATTTCAAACTTGTGATATAATACTCATCACCCTTGTTGTATATTACTTGCTGGGCAATTTGTGCTCATTCTTGCTTATTTAAAACCTTTCAATTAAGGCGAAACAGGGAAGTGTCTTTGCGAAAGACAAGGGCAAGGGCAAGGCTACCGACTAGCTTGTTCCTTTATGTTTTAAGATTTTTATGTTGTCTGAAGACTGTTTTCAGACTATGTTTAAGCTTAAGTAGGATTATGTAATAACTTTTAATTTGATATTATTATGTAATCTATTAAGTACTGTAAGTTGCGAGACTTGAGGGAATAATTATAATAAATCATTGTATATTATTCTAAATTCGATCTTCCGTTGTGAACGTGAAATTTTAGTTATTTTGCATGCCATAAGCACGTGACGAATCGAATTCGAGTGACCAAGTGGCGGTCCGAATTTGGGGGCATCACAAATACTCACCAGCAGAAATGGGTAAAATCATAGCCAAGCCTCTATCAAGCCTTGTGAACGCATGCGCATTCCCCTGAGGAAATAGGAAAAGGTGTAGGAGCCCCAATCATACTCTCCAATACGGTGTACCTCCCGAGTGGCGCTGATCAAAGTGAATGACACCGTGGAAGAATTACCTGCTATGAAACAACCCCTGATAATAACCAGGAATAATCGCTGAAGAATGTGATCCCTGACTCTCACATCAGCGGGCATGGGCTCACTCAACAGCCCACTCATAACATCTACGCTCAAAGGACCTGTACGGACGGTCCTGCCCTTGATCGCCTCAGCCAAACTCATAGCAAGGATCTGACGGCAGTAGGGGTAATGTTCGCTGCACATGGCACTGGCGCCCCTCCAAACTCCATACCGGTGATAAACTGCCAATCCATCGACATCATCATCACCTCTCAATCCAACAAATAGAGAGACTGAGTCTAGTGAAACCAGCGCTCAGACAATGCCATGAGGTAACCCTAGGGACAACGGCGGGGGAGGATAGAAAGAACGCCTCAAACCCCTACCATGCACAATACCTCGGTAATCTAGATGCAGAGCCTGATATAAAGAGTGTATGTTGAACTAGTTCCCTCGAGGCTGTGTAAAGCCGGGAACCTACATCAAATGCAAAAAAACATCAGAATAATTGATCCTCATCAATAGGAAAAAGGAAGATTCAAATCCAGCTTTTACCTCATTTGCCTGCAAGTAAATCGAGGGGTGGCGACTCAAATCATCCAGAAGCTCTAGAATCGCCACAACGATGCCTGGAAGATCTCTGTGGGGAATATGAGCAGCAAGAGCTGGAGCCGCAACCGGTACATCCTCCTCCTCGTCCTCAACATCTGGTACATCAACCCGGATAGGACGTATCACCGCCTCTGCCGAACGACGAGGTTGTCGGACTGAACGTGGTCGAGGTACATCAGAAGCCCTCCTCCGCACACCTGAAGTGGTCCTACGGGAACTACTCACCTGATCTGGATCCATATATATCTGGACACAAGTCTCCAAATCATGTATGCATTACTTTAACTTACGCTTACATTAGATTTAAAAATGCATGTCTACTCAATGCCTAAACTTTTGAAAAATTTTGCTAGAGCCTCCTTTGTAAATAGGACTATCCACATGCACATAGGCATGACTAGGTGGCCATTTAGTAGCACACCTACCCACAGTCATAAACATCCTATATGCATACAAATGTCAAAGTCACAATCCATGGTGGTAGGCTAATTACCAGGATTACTTTTGTTCTACAGCCTTTGCTCATTTGTCCTCAAATAAGATAAGAAATAGCAGGATAAGGTGCCAATTTGACTGTTTCAAAAGTTAAATTTTTTCACATCATTATGTTCAGCATGGTGAAATACTAACATTTACTATGTTGAATATTTTTTATCAAGTTATATAGGCATGCATATTCACTACTATGTGTTTAAACTCATTTCATATGATAACTTTTTTTCCAACTGACAAAAACTGGAAAAGAAGACATGTATACGTTACCAGGATAGTGTGAAACACTTGTACGGTGACATAATTTGCAGAAAGACGCCCGAACTCAGCAGATTTGAAGAAGAGCTCTCAGATTTCCTGTATGGCGCAGTATGAAAATAACTTGTGAAAGCAATAGGTGCCTTAAAACCACCCACGGTTAGCCGCAGGTGTACCTGTGGCTCACCTGGGTGGCTCCCACCCCTCCAGCTCAGTCCAGTTTGAGTTGCAAAGGAGGTCTCACATGCTGGAAAAGTCAGATTAGGAAAAAGAATGCTACGCGATTAAGCGAAAAAGCCTAAGATCCTAGTTTTCAAAGACCAAACTGCGAGTCTACACATCAATCATTGGTATTCGCCCAAACATAGGGTTCACTATACCGATGATCATAACTATTTTAAATTACACTCGGTAATACCTCACAAAGGTCCGATGCCGTCATTTCGGGGTCGTCACTCCAAAACACTTCTCCCCAGCGGAAACTACATACACTCCAGCCGTTGAAGCACATTTCAACGAAGGTCAAGAAATCTTGACGTTACTTTATTCGTTGGAAAGTAAATCCAGCGAAGCATTGGAGTTCATCCGTTGATGCACACGTCAATGAAGGTCAAGCAGCCTTGACATTATCCCCAGCAGGGATCTCGTCCGTTGAAGAACATTTCAGCGAAGGTCAGGCAACCCTGACAAACACAGACTATTGGCAGTAACTCCGATAGATCACTGGAAAGACCTGGCGATACAAACCAGGGAATGACATCCTCATCGGGGAGGACCGATGATAGAATCTGTTATACACATCTTCCTCAAACAAAACACAATCCCCCAGAGTCTCTTGCACATGATAGGAACATCTATGGTGGAAAGTCTGTACCAAGGATTAAAGAATTTGGTGATAACCCCAACATCCTGGTATTTTCGGGGAACTTTGGAAAACACATCTAAGCAGTTCTTCAGAAACATCAATGCTCACTCCCGACCCCATCAGAAGTCATGGGAATGAATAGTCATCACATCCTGTTGGAAAATAGTCCAACAAACCATATGCATCATTTGCATCATGCTGTAGTACATTACATCATGAATATCTTGTCATATTTCAAGTGTCTTGTGTTCTTTATCATATCCATGTCATTACATTGCATGAATATGATAAAGAGGGGCATCTGTAGACACTCAAAAATTTTTGCATTTCTATTACTAACATTGCAGAAGGGCAAAGTTATTTTTCAGAGATAACCCTGGAAGTCAAAGCAGCACAGTTCTGGAGACAACCCCGGGATACTCAATTTTCCATCTCAGAGACAATCCCGAGATATTCAGTTCAGTCCTAGAGACAAACCTGGGATCCTCAGTTCCATCTCGGAGATAACCCCGAGATCTTCAGCTCCAGTCCCAGAGATAACCCCGAAAGATATAGTTCAAACCTTGAAGACAACCCCGAGGCATGCAGTTGCAGTTCGGAGATAACCCCAGAAATGCTTGTTTCAAACTCTTGCAAACAGCTTCAACACTCGGTGATAGTCCCGAGGCACTCATTCCCAAGCCCGGAGATAACCCCGGAAGGACAGACACACGTCAGAGATAACCCTGAGGATGTTCAGCACGTGCAGTAGCCCAATCTCAGAGATAACCCTGAGCCACGACTGCTAAAATAGCCCAGAACTGGAGATAACCCTGGTCAAGGGGTAAAATCATCATTTTGCAACCTCAATTCCATAAACGCACCACCTCAGCAACATTTCAACATACATTCTACACAGCAGTGTCCTACAAGAACCATAGCTCCAATCCCGAGTGAGTAATACATAAGACAGCACACCGGGAATTTGAAGCCTGAAGATATGGGTATGAACTCATCTTCTCGACTTCATACAACCTTTTATCCCATGTCATTATGTATCTCTCGACAACAACATTCTGTAAAAGGTTTTAAACACCTCGATCGGATGCCCGAATTGAAGTTATGAAGATTCGAGCAGACAACGTGTTGCACGAGTATACGCATTTCGAGACGGCAAGACCCACGGAGCCCGGGGCACCCCGGGCAGCCGTAGGTACATCTGCGGCTGTCGCAGGTACACCAGCGACTCCCCCCTCTAAAAATAGAGGGCTTGGGGTGGCCATTTTGTAAGAGAAAAAGGCGTGGAAGTCCTGTCCAATTTACTCTGTACACACTATAAATTGATTGGTTTCTCATTTCAAAAACTTGTGAGCTTATATTTGGCTACTTTCTACCGGTGGTAACCGAGTGTTTATCCATTTAAAGCTATTGAAGTCTTCTTTGGCAGTCCAATGTAAGCCTTCTTACATTACTTAAAGCCTTTTCTCCACTTTTGACACACAGTCATTCACGTTGAGAGTCGTGTTGTGTGTGTATGCCCGAACTTCGGTCCATGGCTTTTTATTTCTTTTGTATATATATATATATATATATATATATATATATATATATATATATATATATATATTTGTACTAACATCATCAAGTTATGCCTCGATTGAGCGTGGATTTACATCCTAAGTTTTTATTGCTTATATATATATATAATGTGAAAGCCCCGAACCCGGGTCCCAAAACCCCATGGATCCGGTACAATCAATCTAACACTATTACAATTATTCTATAACTATTGCGGAAGATATAAACATAAATTATTTATACAATAAACTTTACACATTATTTCCCCAAGGTCGAGTAACCTTCAAATAAACACAATTCATAACATGTCTAACATATAACCTTATTATCATACTATACTATTACAATTTAGCTGCACATCAAATCCCAAGCTGAACTTGGGTTTATCTTTTCCTGTATCTGACGTATGCTTCTTAATCTGCAATGTTAAATCATGATATAGCAAGGGTGAGCATGAGGGTTGCCCAGCAAGTTTAAATTTATAATTTAACGATATATCATGATTAAAAGAATCTGACTAATAAGCTGGCTATAATTCAACAATATAATTGTGAACTAGCAGGAACAAACTTTTGACTGAACAAGTATTAAACATGAACAAATATATCTGGACCGAATGGTAATGAAGGTGATCAGCCTTTCATACCTAACTTATACATGCAATATGTACAGAGTACAATTCTACAATGGCAATCAACAATGATTAACCATAAGCATATCTGAATGAAACAACTCTTAGTAGAGTTAAGTAAAACTTGCCTGAACCGTTGATTACCGTTACGCAATTTAATAAGCATTGTCTGAACCTAATATATACATAATATCGATATATAAATTAGAATAATATCATCATAATATTTAAAATAACCTAAACACAGTATCACATAATCCTATCAGTCTATAAAACACAGAAAACTTAACCCCAAGTCAAAATATTACAGTATGAGTCAAGTTCGGTATAATTTTGACATCCCGTCGGTCTAGTCGGACAAAATTTCGAGTGTAAGTTCAATTAAACTCTATATAAACACTTAACCATTATCTAAGATAATTTATAAGTAGTCAAAACATTTTTCATAAGCCCGTAATAATTTTCAGATAATTAGTATCATTTATTATAATTTTTTCAATCATTAATAACGTATTTATATGAATTAAATACCACATAATTCCTTTATCATTAATATTTATTTATTATCAAATATTAATGAAATACATATCATAATATTATAATATATTTATAATATCACAAAGTATTTTTTTAATACTTTAAAATCACCTTTATATAATTTTTAAACCATTAAATCCATTATCCAATAATTGCTTTTTATATTAAAATATTAATATTTTTATGACAAAATATCAAAAGTTATATCTTATAACTTAAAATATTTTTATAACACTTAAATTATTTTTATATGATTTTTAAATCATTAATTCTATTTTTCCATAATTTATTTATTACATTTATTAAATAAACTAATTATCATTAATATTGATTAATTAATGAAATTCATCCTAAAATATTAAAAGTCATTAAAAATAACTTAAAATATTTTTTTATACCATAATATTATTTTTCATGCATTAAAAATCATTTTTAAATAATTTATTTAATATTATAATTAAATACCATTTATATTCTAAAAATATTAAATATTTATGAAATATACTCAAAATAATTAAAAACTATTTTTCAGACTTTAAAATAATTTTTCGAAATTTATTTTGTTCTTGGGCCTATAGTGACAGACCTGTCGCTATAGGTGTTCTTGGGCCTGTTCTTGAGCTACCCAGAACTTCAAGTCAGTGAACAAGGCCGCTAGTTTGACCGGGGATTGATGTAGGTTCTAGTTGATTCTGGGCTTCTAATTTGTATTAAGGTTATAGTATCCATGTAATACTACATTTGAAATCAAGTTTCAAGGTCATTACACAACATCACAGCAAGATCTAAGCTAGCAAAATGACTGACAACGCTGTTATTCATTTTCTGGGTTTTCCAGAAAATGAAGAACAGACGTAGGTGCTACTTTGGCCCTTTTAATCTTCACATCCCCGGCTTGGTTAGGGTGATATGAAGGTTCAATAATATAGTCTTGATGTCAGGGTACATCAAAACATCAACAGATCGGTCTAACAACAACAACACATTAAAGAAATCAAGGTCGGTCAAAGTAGTAGTCAGAAAACGGGTCTTGAAGATTCTGGGTTACCCAGAATCTCCTTCCGGCCAGTTGGTCAACGTGGGTTTGACCACGATTAGCTATAATTCTGTTATAGATCTGAGTGAACTAAAGACTTCAGAATGTAGTCTTTATGTCAGGCTACACGATCAAACCAACAACGTGACATAATACATAAAAGACAAGCAAGATCAAGGGCTTCGAAAAGCATGTCAGACCACCTGGAAAAGTTCTGGGTTGCCCACATTCAAAATTCCGTGCTCAATCAACGCACTTTGACCGATCATATCTTGCTATATACTCATGATCTGAGCTTGATTCAAGTCTCAGATCAAAGAGCTAACAAAAAAAAACAGATACATAACATAAAATACACCAAAATATTAACAGGTAAAGATCTAAGGCCCACATATGGCTGTCAGGCCATATTTTTCAAGTTTTCCAGATTTCTAAAAACCTCAAAATCGTGCATCTAGATGTTATGGATCCATGATCCAACAACCCAGATCATTAAAAGACACCCTATAACACATATCTAGCTAATCATTAACAACATTTAACATCAAATCAAAGATTTTCAAGATTAGGGGTTTTTATACCTTTTTAGCTTGAATTTTGATTTCTGATCATGGTTCTGTTCTTGGAAAGCTATAAACTGAAATAGTCTTAACTTTACACTCCCTTTCACTCTCCATTTCAAAAAGTTAGAGAGAGAGAGTCTTGGAGAAAAATGAAAATGAAAGTGTGTAAGACCCCGAATTTTATGAAATAAAAGTATTCAATTTTTCTTATAATTACAATTCAGTAAATGGTTAAATTGATAAAAAGTTAAAGTTATGGATGAAATGTGAAAATTTTTCAAAATAAACAAGTGGTTATAAAATAATCATTGTTGTCGGGGAATATTCGTTGGTCGTGGAATATTCGTACGACGGCGCAGCTATTTGTGGGCCCCATAACGGAAAACGGTCGGATGAAGATAACGACAAAAATTAAGTTTTTATAATTAACGGCGTAGTTGTTACCGTTAACACTGTTGGAATACCTGGTAGTTAAAATACAGTAATACGCGTTATTACACAGTAGCACACGGTATTGCACAGTATTTTTGAAATTATTGATTCTTACGTAAGAAGGCACTACTGAATAATTATCACAGTAATTACTATTCAATATTTTATTTTATTGATTCAATAATTGATGCGTTGATATTTTATATTATTGTTGTTTCAATAATTGTTGATGCACATCATCTCCATTATCAAATCAATAATTCATATTATTTGAATAATATTATTAGATAATATTATTGGCAATGTCTAGAAAGTTCTGTCTAAGGAGAGGGTTGGTCATCTAATTGCGCGCCAATAAGGAGAAATCCTTATTGGAAAGCCTCCTCTTTCCTGGGAACGGCCTGGTTGCCAGTACTGTGATTCTGTAATATTATTTGTGAATAATTAATTATTGATTTATATGATGAGAAAAATATTAATTTTATGTGGATATAGATGGAAAAAAATTTTAAAGTGACAATTGTTAAAAAATGATATTTTATCTTTTCTAATAAAATAATTTATTATTATATTTAATAATATAATAATAGTGATAGTTTTACAATGAATGTGGGATATATGAGTATATGAGGAGGAAGAGTATTTTTGTTGTATTAAATGATTAACACATGTTTTGTGTGTCGGTGGACCCCATTTCTTGACTGAAATTTGATTATAGCCTATAAAATCGTCCGTTTATGGATTTCGGTTAATTTTTGTTTGGAATTTGGAAAAACTTTCTTCTGCAAAGTTGTAGAGAATTGAATTTCCTATCAAAAATCGCGAGATTCGAATTTTCTGATAAAAGGGCTATTTTCTATGAATTATTGAAGTTTCGGAAAATAAAATAATTTTTATTAATTTATGGGTGGGACCCACTTTGGTTGTTGAACACATGTGGGCTGTTGGGATCTTTTTTTCAGCCTTGCCATGCTTTGATTGCTGATGGTTGGTGTGTAGAAAATAGAGAATAAATAATATTAATTTATTATTTTAGTCTCCTTTGACGTTCTAGTATTTTCCTATAAATAGGTGCTTAAGTTAGAATTGAAAATCACACCAGAAATAAGTTTTCTTTCTCTCTATATTATCAAGCATATTTTTGTGAGTATTTTGATATCTTGAGTGTTGCTCAGCGTTATATCCAATATTCAAGTCAGAAATACTGCTCTTTTGAGGTAAGGGATTTTAATGGTTATTATGTTTTTCAGTTCGTAATTCTCCTGACCTTCAGAAAATTCTGAAAAAATTTAAAATGATATTTTGATGAGTTTTATTGATTGTGTCCAAAAATGATAATTTTTGGATATATAGATTAAGAGTTATGAATTTTACGGGAAAAAACTATTTTAAAAGTAACCGCTTATAACTCCTTGTGATTAACTCTAAAATTGATAAAAATTTTATTGGAAGTATATCTATATAATATTAGTGTACTCTGTGAATTTCAGAATTTTTGGATAAAAATATAATTTATGATAAATGTCTAAATATTCGGCGGTTTTGGCCATATGAAAAATAGTAAATGAGTTTTAAAAATTCTGAGAAAAATATATGTTCAATATGGGACTATATTCTGCTAAATCCCAGAAAAGAAATATTTTTGGAACTGATTTGATATTTTTCATGAAAATAGACTAGTTATGAGTAAATGAATTAAATATGTTATGTGAAGTAAGAAAATTAGAAAATAGGATTGTATGGCTTGAGAATCCTATATGATGCAGATTTTTAATGAGGGTTTTAGTTATTGGTAATAAAATCTTATGAATTTGGCATTTTAGGATGATTAAATGCATTATTTAGTAAAGTGTAAACAATTAAAATAAATTATTTATAAGCTTAAGAATTATTATTCTTTCAATATCATTATACCGAAATATTGGTATGTATTTTATTATAGAATTTCTACCTTTTTGTGTCGGGTTTACTAGTCATGAGTTACTATTC
This sequence comes from Panax notoginseng, assembly GCA_016801055.1. Lineage (NCBI taxonomy): Eukaryota > Viridiplantae > Streptophyta > Magnoliopsida > Apiales > Araliaceae > Panax > Panax notoginseng. The sequence continues at coordinate 61,115,400 of CM029020.1, read as the reverse complement.
ACGAGTTACTATTTATGAGTTACTATTCACGACAAAATTGGTTTCTTTTTCTAAATAAATTATAGTTGATTTATGAATATTACTCTTAAGATTAAATCTAGATGTTTTGATTATATTGATTTTACTATTATATATGATATTTTTATAATCCTGGTGAAGAAATTTATCTTTGACTTAAGTGCAAAGATGGGTAAATTTTTGGTATGATCATGACTATGGGTTCCCTTTGGCCAGTAGTGCAAAGTTAAATTATTGACTGGTATGATCATGACCATTGAATTTATAATTGAATATCTTTAGCTTACGTGCAAAGGTGAAATGATCAACATGGTTATAATTATTATTTATATAAATTCTGAAATGATTATATATTTCTTTGAGATATTAATATCTTTGGCCTGTAGTGCAAAGATGAATTATTGATGAATATCTTTGGCCTGTAGTGCGAAGATGAACTGTTGTTGAATATCTTTGGCCTGTAGTGCAAAGATGGTTTGTTGATGAATATCTTTGGCCGTAGTGCAAAGATGGATTTATTAGCATGATTATGAACAGGAACTGTGATTTGGTATAACCATGATCTTTGATATTTCAGGTAAAGACATGTGATGAAAATATTCTTCGTCCTAGGTGCGAAGAAAAATTTAGAATCACAATTATGATTATGGGTTATTCATATGATTGTGGAAAGGAACTGTTGAGTGATGTTACAGGGATAAAACATTGTTGGTGGATTTTTAACATGGAGAAGATAATAGACTTTATGGTCTATTTGACTCTTCTAATGGATTGCTCGTTCCGCTGCAACTATGGTTGAAATTTTTTTATCATCTACCATATGTTCTAAATCTCTATTTTATTACTGTTAAAGGCTATTGATAAATTATTTATCTTTAGTCATGATATTCTTTATTGGGCTAGTTGTGCTCACCCTTTTGTTTCACAATTCCTTTCAGGTAATAAGAGTGTAGTTGGGTCGAGCGAGAGTAACGGAAAAATAGAACGGTGGACTCTAGCTGTGGAGGTTCCCCCTAAGCAGTATATAAAAGTGTTGTATACATCATTTATTAGTTATATTTGGTGAATCAAATAGGGTGAGGCGAACCCAACGTTGGAAGGGTATTTTGCCACTATCATACAAGATGTCTAATGATATACAACCTCGTGTCATCATAAGACAGGGATGTGCTCATCCACTTGCTGAGTATATTTACGAGCACTACCTATATAATCTTGGTATTTGTTTGAAGTATAATTCTCAATTAGAGACAGTGGAGATAATGATATGTCAAGAGAAGACTCCCCATTGGGAAGAATATGATAGTAATCTTCTCGTTTTTCTTTGGGGTCTATTGGGTCACCCAAGGATAATTCTGTGGCCATATGATATCTATCATAACCTAGAAGCATGGCCTCCCATGTACGAAGGTTTCCTTGAGCACTTCCCAAAGATTCTAATTTCTAAAACAGTTTTTGACTATACCTTTATGTAAGGTGTCATTGTGAGGTGATGTCCACGGTTGAGACATGAGTCACATTTGGTATATATTTGTATCCAAACTCACAGCATATGTGTTGTTGTATTTTGCACGACAATTGTTGTAATAAAATTGTAATTGTTTTCTGTACCATGTATTTGGTGACTCGGAATAGGTTGGATGGAATGGACCTATTTTGGGGTTGTCATAAAGTGTGCATTTTCTCTCTTTTAATCTATATAAATGGCATGATTCAATGTATTTGCTTGAACTTGAAGGCCGATAATTGACACTTGGCTAGGGCTAGGGTTAGGGTTAGTTACCAACCTAAAGATATGGCAAGATTTTGTAAGCTAACTTATAAAAATACAAAAAAGGGCAAAATGGTCATTAGACTTTTAATTTTAATGGCATTCATGTAATTGGTACAAACCCTTAGGGTTTAACCCTAAAATATTTGAAATTTAATTTCTAGGATTTCCAAATTTGGGTTTTCGAAATAGAAAATTAATATTTCAAAATTATAATTAGGATTTTCTAATTATATTAAAATTTACTAATCATTATTCAAGCTTGCTAATTATGATTAATATTTCCTAATTGAAATTTCTAATTTAGCAATTACATTTCATCATCATGCATTAGGGTTTATAACCCAAGAATTATGGTTTCTAAATTATTAAAAAATCTAATTAATCATTAGGGTTATCCCTAATTAGATTTGTAATTAAAATACATTAACCTTATACATAGCATTTAAATTCCCAAATTAGGATTTTAATATCCGAATTAGGGTTTTAAATTCCCGGAACTGAAATTAGGGTTTCCAGAACCGGTTTCTAGGGTTTCTTACAATACGTTAGGATTTTCTAACTGAACGATGACGTTCTTAATATAATATTAGGGTTTGCCACTAATATAGTTTATCTGGTCAACCCTTGACCCTTAACCACATACTGTACTCATATACAACCATATACACAGAACATATACACTTATATACTTAATCCTGAATAATTCACCACAAAGATTTTTAAATCCAAAAATTTCTTTTCAGAAATGTCAAATCCATACACTTATTTTCTGTCTAGATTTATTATTTAATCTTTATTCAATAATTTAAGATTTAAATAATTTTCTAAATTCTTGGGTCATCACACACACACACACACACACACACACACACACACACACACACACACACACACACACACACATATATATATATATATATATATATATATATATATATATATATATATATATTTACATTTCTGTCAGGCCTGGAGTTTACTTCGTGGCATTTTACTACTTTATTTACATTTCGTCCCGCCTAGAGTTTACTTTGAGGCGGTTGAGCATTTCTATATATATATTTACAGCTTTTATATATTTACATTTCGTCCCGCTTGGAGTTTACTTCGTGGCAGTTGATCGTCTCTATATACATATTTACAACTTTTATATATTTACATTTCGTTACTTCGTAGCGGTTGATCGTTTCTATATATATATATATATTTATAGCTTTTATATATTTACATTTCGTTTCGCCTAGAGTTTACTTCGTGGCGGTTGATCATCTATATATATATATATATATATATATATATATATATATATATATATATATATATATATATATATATATATATATATTTTCAGCTGTACAGGGCTTGTAAATTATTCACGGTGTTTGAATTTCCTTAGACGGCTCTCATGCCCACAAGAAGTTCGGCACTGCTATGTATCTTATTTTCTCGAAGATGCTTTGCATCTCGAAAATAAAAGCAACTAAGTCGAACACACAATAAAATGGAAGTATCAAAGGCCTCAATTACTATTGAGCATAAGGATTTGAAAAACCTCTTTTACAAAATATCATTGCTATATCTTGTTAAAACTGAACTTTTATACAAAATTCTAACCCTTTGTATATAGGTGCAAACGAGGCATAGCACTACTTTCAGATAATTGCACATTGACCCACACATACACACATTCAGATAACAGTTGAATTGAAAAGTGGCAGTCATCGTGATAACACGGATGTCGAGGGATGCCTAACACCTTCCCTCCACATAATCAAGCCCCCGGACCCTAACGAATCTCGGTTTCACAGACCAGTAAAATAGTGTCGCATCACTTGGTCAATGTGCAAACCTTTTCTCGGTTGAGTTGGTGCAACCATTTAAAAATACCAACTGACGACTCTTACAGTCCAATCGTCGACATATACATGTCGGACCTTTTCACAACTTGGTTTTTAAAACAAATCTCACCTAACATGAGAATACCAAAAGGCAAGAACAGAAAAAGGACAAATAAAAATCCAGACGTCGACAAAAGTTAAGGGTGATATGTGAAAATTTTACAAAGTAAGTAAGTTGTCATAAAATATTGGTTTGATCGGGGAATATCCGTATGACGGCACAATCATTGGTAGACCCCACAACGGAATAACTGTCAAATTTAGAAAGCGACAGAAATAACATTTTTATAAAAATAATGATAAAACTTTTATCGTTAACTGTTGAATTACCCGGTGATAAAAGTACAGTAATACGCGTGGCTGCATAGTAGCACACGGTATTATACAATATCTTTGATTATTGATGCTTACGTGAAAAGTCACTTAGTTTTACTCAATTATTACAATAGTAATTGATGCATAGTATCTCACATTATTGATTCAGTTATTGTCACTGTGACGAACGAGATTTTGTAATTAATTTCTAATATTTATTGAATTAAATAATTATTTTTCGATGATTTAATTATTGGATTAAATAATTATTTGATGCAATTGTGGTAGATTAATTTAATTATATGTGTTACATTTATTAAATTAATGTAAAGAATTTTTATTGTCAAAGTATGTGATTATGTGAGCTTATTGTATTAAAAGAAATATTTAATAAGCATATTGGTATTTTAATTAATTTAATTATTAATTAGAGATTTAATAAGTTGACATTATTTATTAATGAGAAATTTAATTATGTGACTATGAGAAATTATTATATTTTATTTAAAGTAAATTAAATAAAATATGAGATTTATTTTATAAAGAGTGTGACATTTTCAAAACTATATGATAAAGGTTTTATTTAATTAAATGAGATTAAGTCTTTTGAAGCTAGCCAAACAAGCCCCTAAGAGGAGTTGGTGCAGTTAACCCATGATTGGGCCAACTGACCACTCTGCGCTCAGTTATCTGATCATTATATACGACATTTTTTTTTCTTTTTCATTTTTGCCTAAGTCTAAGAAATATTCAGAGAGAGTCTGAGAATTTCCAAGGAGAATTAAGATACTGTGGAAGAGAATTGAGAGTGAGGAAACTAAGCCTACTAATTATATTCTGCAGGGTAATCTCCTCCTTCCCAAATTCTACTTTACGTACTTAGTTTTCATAAAATGGGTTTCATAGTTTTTGGCTTTCAAAACCTCTGTTATGTTTCTGTAATTGAGAAATTGTGCTATTATATGGATATATGTAATAATAAGAGTAGCATAACATGTTTTATATATATATATATATATATATATATATATATATATATATATATATATATATATATATATATATATATATATATATATATATATATATTGCATGATTCCATATCCTAAGTGTCGTTAATATGATGACTTGCTACTTCAAAAATATAAAGAGTTTGGATTTTTTTTTGGCCTTATGGCCTTATACGTGATTTTAGTATGTCAAACATAAATGTTTTCGTAGATTTTACACTCGTATATTATTGTGCATGTTAATACGAAGAGACCAAACTTTAAATGAATGAATTTGGCTTTATAACGAATCCGTGGCGTTGAATTTTAGGAATTTATGTTAAAAACTTCAAGAACATCAAGAACAGAGGAAAATTTTATATTTTAATTCTGTGATTATATATTTCAATGGGTTAAAATTACTCTACAGATATTGGGTAATGATTATATGTGAATTCTAACATGTGGGTATGTTAAATTAGTGAAATTAAGGATTATTTAGTGTCCTTTTCGCTGAACTCTGTGTTCTTTGCGAACTGGGAATCGTAGTCTGGACTCTCGCGCCGCGGCGCCAACTCTAGAACTGAAGTCCTGCGCCGCAGTGCCACCGCGCCACAGCGCCAAGTCTCAAGTCGTAGCGCCATGGCGCCTCAGCTCCAAGAGTTCGGCCGCAGCGCCATCGCGCCGCAGCGCAAAGGTCATGTATAACAGTGGCGCCGCAGCGCCACTCTCCAGAAAGTTCAAGAATGAGATTTTTAAAATGTTTAAGCCTAACAATGTGTTAGTGAATTAATGCACTGAACATGTAAACATGTTAGAAGTATATGTGATGATAAAATAGTTGTTTAACGTGCAAATAACATAATTACATGTGGATTGAATTATTGAATTCATAATTAGATTATTATTCATGAAGTGATATTATGTGGCAGTAAATGTGATAAATTGACTAAGTATAGTCAATAATTAAAGTAGACAAAGAAAATGAGTTTATGATGATTAGTTAAGTTTTAATTAACTAGTATTGTGAATGTGATTGGTATGTAGGATTAAATTCAAAGAACGAGTTTAGTTAAAGTGTAATCTACGCATGAGGCAAGTTCCCTAACCCTACTTGTCATTATTGTTCAAGCTTATTATTTACCTTGAATAAACTATCGTTACTATTATTCAAGTTCAAATGATTTATCAAAGATTGATTATCTTTTCAAAGTATGATTTAGTTATACAATAATTGTTCTACTGTATACTTCTTGAGATTATTATTAAAATTAAATATCATTATTGTTGAACCTTATTAGACTAGTGAAACCTTAATGATTCAACTAGTCCATAGTTGATGAGCGTTCTAAAATTCAGAACCCTTGATGAATTATCCAAACCAAACTTCCTTTGGTGCGGACTCGAATGTCAAACTGAGATGAACAACCCTGTATAGGGGATTATTTACGCTTTAGCGTTAAGATATTGTGCACAGTATGGTACTAAGGGCTGATCCCCTTAAGTACGAGAAGAATGTCCATAGTCTTATGACTGTTAAAGGTTTCAAGTATAACCCTTGTTAACCTAGGACATAGTTCAAGGTCTTATGACCCTCAAAATTCTTTTGATTCTTGTTATTCACTCTTGATTCAAAAGTTGAGTTTTTATTCAGATGTCTTTGATTTATTCACATGTTATTATACTGTTATTTCATTTTTATACTTGTGGGTATTTGTGCTCACTCTTGCTTGATAATAACATTGCAGTTAAGAACGAAAGAACTGATGAACCTTCCACTAGTAAAGGCAAGGTCAAAGTTAGCAAGTGAAGAAGACCTGTTGTTTTATTTGACGATGTATTTGTTTAAGACTTGAGTTAATGTTATTGTTTAAGACTTATTTATTTATGATTCCGCACAGATGTTTAAGGTTAGTTTAACTTGGGATTGTATTATTATTCAGATGTTGTAACCCTATAAAGGGAGGATTTTAATTCTATTTATTGAAGGGTTGTAATTATTATGAGTAGATAGATAGATGATATTTATACAGTGAACACCAAATCCCGTGGAATCGAAGTACCTGGATTTGGGAGTGTCACAAGTTGGTATCAGAGCCGTAGGTTATGAACCTTAGGTGGGGGAACAACCTTAGGTAGTAGCCTTATAGAAAGAAGATAGTAAAGGAAAACTCTTATCGAGTTTTAAGAAATGAATTTTTGGTAATTCATTGAAGATAATAAAATACATTATGTGTTTATGTGTTAATTTATGTGCTCGTTAGTATGACTTAGTAACTAAAACTTAAAATTTTGTTGTCAGGATGACGAATGTTGGAGAAGCTAGTCAAGCTGGGGAGGAAAAACCCCGATTACCTATAGTACCTACAGAGGAGGAGCCCCAAGACATACATGTTGTTAGGGAACAGTTAGTTCAGAGGGAGTCATCTCTATTGATCACAGTTGTTGGTCAGGAGCATGAGCCCGAGGCTGATCCTGAGAAGGATCCTGAGGAGGAGTTTGATGAGGAAGAGGAAGAAGAGGAGTTACCACGGTACACCGTTGATGCAGAGATGTATGACACGTTATACGACCGTAACGTGGAATTACAAGACGAGGTTCAGGAATTGACTGAGCGAGCGACTGTTCAGCAGTCTACTTTAGAGGAGAAGGAGAGGGAGATTTCAACTCTTTACACACGATTGGGAAATGTAGAATGAGATTTGGTCCATGAGAAGGGTCAAACCGAAGATAAGACCGAGGAGATAGAGAAGCTGAAAAAGGAACTGAAAGAAACCTCCGGAAGACTGAAAATAGCAGAGGAAGGATGGGTAAGAGAATCACGTCGAGCTGATCGTGCAGAAGATGATAGTCGTGCAAAGAAGGTTAAGCTTGAAGAGACATACTCCACACTTAATCATGCAATGGATGAGGCTCAGGAACGAGTTTTGAGATACCCTATTCAATTCGAAGGACTTCCGTCGTATATGCTGGATCGCAGGACGATGTCTCGTATCATGGATGAGGAGCGTGGCAAGGCTATTCAGCACCTTGATAGACAGTATTAGAATCTGTTTAATTATGTGAAAGACTTAATTAGTTTTTATATGTAAATTCTGATGTGTTTATGAACGAAGTAATATGTTAATATTTTAAATCATGTGGATTCTTTATTCCAGGATAGTTGATGTAAATAGCAGTTATGCTATAGTTTGATGTTAAAACTTTGAGTTGAATTAAATATATTAAGTTGTTTGAGATGATGTGTTGAATTGTTGAGTAATGCCTTAACTATTTAGAGAAATAAATAAAGTTCTAATAAGCGTTTATTTTATCAGAAATATGCCGCCAAGGAGAAAACAACAACGTCAACCGGCTCAGGAAGAGTCAACCAATAATAACAATAACGCCAATGCTAATCATGTTCAGAAGTTGGTGAACTTACTGACGGGAGTAATGAACAATCAACCTCAAGCTCCACCAAACACAACATTTAAAGACTTTAAGGCGGTGGGACCGCCAGAGTTCAAAGGTTCCAGGAACCCAATCGAGGCTCAAACGTGGGTCGTGGAAATGGAGAAAGTATTCGACGTTGCTAGGGTTAGAGAGATCGCTTTCGCAACGTTTATGCTGAAGTTTGAGGCTAGCTACTGGTGGCAAGCAAACAAAGTGCGAGGAGGTGAAGGTGTAATTACATGGGAAAGATTTAAAGAAATGTTTTTCGAAATGTACTTCCCAACTAGTTCGCAGAATCAGATGGAAATTCAACTTCTGGAACTGAAGCAAGGAAACATGAGCGTACCTGATTACGCGGCTAAATTCGATGAGTTGGCAAGGTTTGCCCCGTACCAAGTACACACTGACGAAAGAAAGGCCAGAAGATTTGAACAAGGACTAAAGCCTTGGGTTTATAGTAAGGTGTCAATGTTTTAGATAAACACATTTGCCGGAGTACTGGAAAAGGCCATCCTCGCTGAAGGTGGAAGCGATGCGGTGACCAAGTACAATCAAGAGCAAAAGAAGAAGAAGAGTGCAGGTGAAGGAAACAACAAGACTGGTAGGAGTAACACTGGGGGTAGTCATAATCAGAAGAGGAAGTGGACGGATAACTCGTCAGCTGGAAATCAACAAGGAGGGTAGAAGAAGAAAATTGAAGCGTGCTCAAACTGCAAAAAACCTCATCTGGGAGTTTGCATGAAAGGGAAGCGAGTGTGCTACAATTGTGGTCAGGAAGGCCACATAGCACCAAACTGTCCAAACCCAAAGAAAGGTGCTTGTTTCAGCTGTGGTTCTAAGGATCATCTAGCAAGCGACTGCCCCAAGAAGGGATCAGGAGGAGCAGTGCAAGGAGGTAACCGTGGAAATAGCAATGGAAATACCTTAACCATTACCGGACCACCTGCAACAAACTGACCGACTGCCGGAACTTTCAATATGACAGTGCAGGATGCAATCCAGTCTCGTGATGTGGTGTCAGGTATCATTTCGATCAATGAAATTAATGCTTATGTTTTATTTGATTCGGGTGCTACTTGTTCCTTTATATCCGAAGACTTTGCTAATAGCTTAGATTTGCTTATGGATGAGTTGGAATATCCCATGAATATAGAAATTGCGAATAGAGAGATAATTCCTGTTAAGTACGTGTTTAAGAACTGTAGGGTGGATATTAAGGGTAATATCATGAACGTAGATCTTATCCCTATTCGGCTTGGGAAATTTGATATTATTTTGGGTATGGATTGGTTATCCAATTGTGGGGCGGTAATTGACTGCCAGAAGAAACGTATTAACCTTATGACTCCGTCAAAGGTTGTATTTTATTGTAGCAAGTCGCCTAGACAAGCGAGTTATCTGACGATGATGCAGGCCAGGAAGTTATTAAGACAAGGCTGTGTAGGATACTTAGCTTACATAGTCGACAATCGAAAAGAGAATTCGAAGATAGAAGAAATACCAATTGTGAGGGACTTCGTCGACGTATTTCTAAACGATTTGCCAGGACTTCCACCAGATAGAGAGGTAGATTTCGTGATCGATTTGGCGCCCGGAACCGCTCCAATATCGAAGGCACCATACCGAATGGCACCAGTAGAGATGAAAGAACTGATGGTCCAACTACAAGAATTGTTGGACAAAAAGTACATTCAACCGAGCGTATCGCCGTGGGGAGCGCTGGTGTTGTTTGTGAAAAAGAAGGACGGATCGATGTGGCTCTGCATTGACTACAGAGAACTGAACAAGGTTACGATTAAGAATAGATATCCATTACCAAGAATCGACGATCTGTTTGATCAATTAAAGGGAGCAAGATACTTTTCCAAGATAGACTTGAGGAGTGGTTATCACCAACTGAAGGTGAGGCTAGAGGATGTACCGAAGACAGTGTTCAGAACGCGATACGGTCACTACGAATTTTTAGTAATGTCGTTTGGTCTAATGAATGCTCCTGTAGCATTTATGGGACTAATGAATGGTGTGTTCAAGCCATTTTTGGACAAATTCGTGGTGGTATTTATAGACGATATTCTGGTATATTCCAAAACCAAAGAAGAACACGAAGAACATTTGAGGTTAACATTGGAGGTATTGAGAAGGGAGAAGTTGTACGCTAAATTTTCAAAATGCGAATTCTGGATCGAGTGAGTACAATTTCTTGGTCAGGTGATCGATAAAAACAGAATTTCGATAGATCCATCCAAAGTAGAAGCCGTGATTAACTGGGATCAGCCGAGAACACCGTCAGAAGTAAGAAGTTTCCTTGGATTAGCAAGATATTATAGAAGATTCATTCAAGATTTTTCCAAGATCACAACTCCGTTAACGAATTTAACTCGAAAAGCTGTAAAATTTGTTTGGACGGAGAAGTGTGAGGAGAGCTTTCAAGAATTAAAGAAGAGGTTGAGTACGGCACCTGTGTTATCTCTTCCGGATGATATAGGCAATTTTGTTGTTTTTAGCGATGTGTCGCATAAAGGACTTGGCTGTGTATTCATGCAAAATGGTAAAGTCATTGCGTATGCATCATGACAGTTGAAGGATTACGAGAAGGGATACCCGACCCATGATTTAGAGTTAGCTGCAGTTGTTTTTGCTTTAAAAATTTGGAGGCACTATCTCTACGGGGAGAAGTGTGAGATATATACGGACCACAAGAGTCTGAAATATATTTTCACACAGAAGAATTTGAATATGCGTCAAAGAAGATGGTTAGAATTAATTAAGGATTATGACTGTGAGATTTTATACCATCCGGGTAAAGCGAATGTAGTTGTCGACGCCTTAAGTAGAAAGGGTCGTGAGAAATTGATGATGCTGACTGCTCAAGAGGAGCTAATCACAGAAATGGAGAAACTGGAGTTGGAAGTGAAGTATCTAATGGAGATTGATGAGAAGCTATTTCAGATGCAATCTGGTACAACTTTACTAGATAAAGTGAAGGAGGCACAGCTTCAGGATGATGAATGCAAAAAGGTGGCAAAGAAGATATCCGAAGGGATCGAACCGAGATTTAAGATGGATAAGGAAGGAATACTGAGATTTGAGAGTAGAATTTAGGTACCACCAGTACAAGAGATTAAGGAAGATATTTTAAGCGAGGCTCATAGTTCACGATATTCGATTCACCCTGGTAGTACCAAAATGTACCAAGATCTTCGATACCATTTTTGGTGGCCGAATTTGAAGCGTGATGTTGCAGAATGTGTTGCCAAGTGTCTGACCTGTCAGAAAGTGAAAGCGGAACATCAGAGACCAAGTGGATTGCTACAACCGTTAGAGATCCCAGAGTGGAAATGGGAACATATTACAATGGACTTTATGGTTGGCCTTCCGACGACTCAGAAAGGCTACGACGCAGTATGGGTTATCGTTGACCGATTGACGAAATCTGCACACTTCCTTCCAATCAAAATAAGATTCAACTTAGATCAGTTGGCCAGGCTATACGTAAAAGAGATTGTTTCGAGGCACGGAGTTCCGGTATCAATTGTTTCAGATAGGGATCCGCGCTTCACATCAAATTTTTGGAAACGTCTTCAGGAATGCATGGGTACGCAATTGCGAATGAGTACAGCTTACCACCCTCAAACAGATGGACAGAGTGAAAGAATGATTCAGACATTAGAAGATATGCTAAGAGCCTATGTGATGGATTTTAAAGAAAATTGGGATGATCACCTACCATTAGTAGAGTTCGGCTACAACAACAGTTACCACGCTAGTATTGGCATGCCACCTTATGAAGCTTTATACGGCAGAAAGTGTAGAACTCCACTTTACTGGGATGAAGTTAGTGAAAGACAATTGCTAGGGCCAGAATTGGTACAGCAGACGACAGAAATAGTCAAAGTAATCCGAGCACGACTGGTAGCGGCTCAAGATCGACAGAAGAAATACGCTGATCCACAGCATAAAACTATCGAGTTTGAATCAGGTAGTTATGTTTTCTTGAAGGTCTCTCCCTGGAAAGGGAAGATCAGGTTCGGAAAGAAAGGGAAATTGAGCCCAAGATTCATTGGACCCTTTGAAGTACTGAGAAGAATCGGAGAAGTTGCGTATGAGGTAGCCTTACCTCCAGCACTCAAGAATATCCATAACGTCTTCCATGTTTCTGTGTTGCGACCCTACAAGCCTGATTACAAGCATGTAACTGAATATGAACCCCTACATTTTGAGAAAGACTTATCTTACGAAGAAATTCCTGTCCAAATTGTCGACCAAAAAGAACAAGTTCTGAGAAATAAAGTTATACCTTCAGTTAAGGTAATTTGGAGAAACCACAACGCTGAAGAAGCTACGTGGGAACTGGAAGAGAATATGATGAAGAATTACCCTCATTTATTTACTTAATTATTTGTAAGCGATTCTGGGGATAAAATCTTTGTAGGGGGGGGGAGAATGTAACGGGTCAAAATTTATTGAGTCGTGATTCTGGGGACAGAATCCTTTTAAGGGGGGAAAGATGTGACGGACGAGATTTTGTAATTAATTTCTAATATTTATTGAATTAAATAAATATTTTTCGATGATTTAATTATTGGATTAAATAATTATTTGATGCAATTGTGGTAGATTAATTTAATTATATGTGTTACATTTATTAAATTAATGTAAAGAATTTTTATTGTCAAAGTATGTGATTATGTGAGCTTATTGTATTAAAAGAAATATTTAATAAGCATATTGGTATTTTAATTAATTTAATTATTAATTAGAGATTTAATAAGTTGACATTATTTATTAATGAGAAATTTAATTATGTGACTATGAGAAATTATTATATTTTATTTAAAGTAAATTAAATAAAATATGGGATTTATTTTATAAAGAGTGTGACATTTTCAAACTATATGATAAAGGTTTTATTTAATTAAATGAGATTAAGTCTTTTGAAGCTAGCCAAACAAGCCCCTAAGAGGAGTTGGTGCAGTTAACCCATGCTTGGGCCAACTGACCACTCTGCGCTCAGTTATCTGATCATTATATACGACATTTTTTTTCTTTTTCATTTTTGCCTAAGTCTAAGAAATATTCAGAGAGAGTTTGAGAATTTCCAAGGAGAATTAAGATACTGTGGAAAAGAATTGAGAGTGAGGAAACTAAGCCTACTAATTATATTCTGCAGGGTAATCTCCTCCTTCCCAAATTCTACTTTACGTACTTAGTTTTCATAAAATGGGTTTCATAGTTTTTGGCTTTCAAAACCTCTGTTATGTTTCTGTAATTGAGAAATTGTGCTATTATATGGATATATGTAATAATAAGAGTAGCATAACATGTTTTATATATATATTGCATGATTCCATATCCTAAGTGTCGTTAATCTGATGACTTGCTACTTCAAAAATATAAAGAGTTTGGGTTTTTTTTGGCTTTATGGCCTTATACGTGATTTTAGTATGTCAAACATAAATGTTTTCGTAGATTTTACACTCGTATATTATTGTGCATGTTAATACGAAGAGACCAAACTTTAAATGAACGAATTTGGCTTTATAACGAATCCGTGGCGTTGAATTTTAGGAATTTATGTTAAAAACTTCAAGAACATCAAGAACAGAGGAAAATTTTATGTTTTAATTCTGTGATTATATATTTCAATGGGTTAAAGTTACTCTACAGATATTGGGTAATGATTATATGTGAATACTAACATGTGGGTATGTTAAATTAGTGAAATTAAGGATTATTTAGTGTCCTTTTCGCTGAAGTCTGTGTTCTTCGCGAACTGGGAATCGAAGTTTGGAGTCTCGCGTCGCGGTGCCAACTCCAGAACTGAAGTCCCGCGCCGCAACGCCAAGTCTCAAGCCGCAGCGCCATGGCGCCGCAGCTCCAAGAGTTCGGCCGCAGCGCCATCGCGCCGCAGCGTCGCAGCGTGAAGGTCATGTATAACAGTGGCGCCGCAGCGCCACTCTCCAAAAAGTTCAGAAATGAGATTTTTAAAATGTTTAAGCCTAACAATGTGTTTGTGAATTATTGTAATGAACATGTAAACATGTGAGAAGTATATGTGATGATAAAATAGTTGTTTAACGTGCAAATAACATAATTATATATGGATTGAATTATTGAATTCATAATTAGATTATTATTCATGAAGTGATATTATGTGGCAGTAAATGTGATAAATTGACTAAGTATAGTCAATAATTAAAGTAGACAAAGAAAATGAGTTTATGATGATTAGTTAAGTTATAATTAACTGGTATTATGAATGTGACTGGTATGTAAGATTAAATTCAAAGAACGAGTTTAGTTAAAGTGTAATCTACGCATGAGGCAAGTTCCCTAACCCTACTTGTCATTATTGTTCAAGCTTATTATTTACCTTGAATAAACTATCGTTACTATTATTCAAGTTCAAATGATTTATTAAAGATTGATTATCTTTTCAAAGTATGATTTAGTTATACAATAATTGTTCTACTGTATACTTCTTGAGATTATTATTCAAATTGAATATCATTATTGTTGAACCTTATTAGACTAGTGAAACCTTAATGATTCAACTAGTCCATAGTTGATGAGCGTTCTAAAATTCAGAACCCTTGATGAATTATCCAAACCAAACTTCCTTTGGTGCGGACTCGAATGTCAAACTGACATGAACAACCCTGTATAGGGGATTATTTACGCTTTAGCGTTAAGATATTATGCACAGTATGGTACTAAGGACTGTTAAAGGTTTCAAGTATAACCCTTGTTAACCTAGGACATAGTTCAAGGTCTTATGACCCTCAGAATTCTTTTAATTCTTGTTATTCACTCTTGATTCAAAAGTTGAGTTTTTATTCAGATGTCTTTGATTTATTCGCATATTATTATACTATTATTTCATTTTTATACTTGTGGACATTTGTGCTCACTCTTGCTTGATAATAACATTGCAGTTAAGAACGAAAGAACTGATGAACCTTCCACTAGTAAAGGCAAGGGAAAAGTTAGCAAGTGACGAAGACCTGTTGTTTTATTTGACGATGTATTTGTTTAAGACTTGAGTTAATATTATTGTTTAAGACTTATTTGTTTATGATTCCGCACAGATGTTTTAGGTTAGTTTAACCTGGGATTGTATTATTATTCAGATGTTGTAACCCTATAAAGGGAGGATTTTAATTCTATTTATTGAATGGTTGCAATTATTATGGGTAGATAGATAGATGATATTTGTACAGTGAACACCAAATCCCGTGGAATCGAAGTACCTAGATTTGGGGGTGTCACAGTCACAATATTTTATATTATTAAATCAATAATTGAGATGACAAGTTATTCATATTATTATTTGCATTATTAACAATGTCTAGAAAGTTTTGTTGAGAAAAGGGGTTTGGACACCTAATTGCGAGTCAATAAGGAGAAATCCTTATCGGAAAGCCTACTCTTTCCTAGGAATGATCTGGTTATTAATATTACGAGTTATAATATTAATGATTAAAAATATATTATTAAAAATATGTTTAGTGAAGCCAAGTGAATTGACATAAATATAGGGATTTTTTTTACGAAGTATTTGTTGTAAATTTGACTTATTATATAGACACATACCTACTCATTTTTCAAAATAGTGTGTTATGAGTGTGATAATATACATATATATATGATGATTGTCACGGGGGGGGGGAACTAAGGAATCACAGGTGGAATGGTGGAATGGATTATATATATATATATATATATATATATATATATATATATATATATATATATATATATGTATGGAGGTGATGACTCGTCGGGGAAGACGATCAGCAGTTCCATCCGGCACCGGAGGAGACGGATCAGTTAACCGGAGAAGCCGCCGGAGAAGACGACGGAACAGTCGCCGGAGTCAACCGGAGGAGTCACCGGAGAAGACGACGCAACAGTCGCCTTCAGTCAATAATGATGGCCCACGCCATCATCAGTCAGATCTGATGGCCGTCTAGTCCGCATAAGGTCACTGATATTTCCAGTTATTCTAGCTCTCAGTTAAAAGTTCTTACCGATGCCATTCAGGCACGCTTAAATCAGTTAGATGAAAAGTCGGATGCCCTTTCTTCTCATTCCAGAGGAGAAAATGATAGTCAAAATTTATCAGATAGTCAAAACTTATCAGATGAGGAGGAAGATCGTGAAGAGAAGCTTGGAGCTATCATCGTTGGCATAAATAGGTTTGATGAATACTGACTCTGTTTCAATAAGAATATCCTTATAAAAGACCAAAGATTTATAAGGAGCGAGAGAACTATTGCAGTCATTGATCAAATAAGTCAGTTAAACATCTCAGCTGAAGACACTGAGCATATACTTGAGTTAATGAGAATTGAAAATAACGATAGTAAAGACAGTTCTTCTATTCACTCATCAACCTCTCACTTTAATGAACAGCTAAATAAATTGAATAAAATATATGAATGGAATATTGATGGATTTAGTGAACAAGAAATCCTTAATAAATTAAATCATATGTCAATGGTAGCAAATAGTTATATCACTAAGTTCAACAATTTATCCCAACCGGACATAGTTGAATTAATAGCTAGTGGATTTACTGGTATTCTTAGATCTTGGTGGGAGAAGCATCTCACAGAAGACATTAGGATATCAATAGTTCATGCTATCCAAAGAGATGATGATGGTAATCCCATCTTCAATGAGGAAGTTGGTATGGGTTTACCTGATGGAGTTAATACTCTAATCTTCACTATAATTAAGCATTTTATTGGAACCCCCAGTAACATCACAGAACGAATTCATGACCAATTAAGTAATCTTACTTGTCCCACTCTAAGTGATTTTAGATGGTACAAGGATGTGTTCACCTCTAGAGTTATGATGCGAAATGACAGTAATAAGCCATTCTGGAAAGAAAAGTTTGTTAATGGCTTACCATCGTTATTTGCTCATAAAGTTAGAGAAGAATTAAGTAAAAATTTAGGATATATTGATTACGATAATTTAACTTATGGAGACATTATAAGTTATATTCAGAAAATTGGATTAAAAATGTGTATTGACTTTAAATTAGCTAAACAAGCCAATAAGGATAAAAAGAAAGCTAAATATGAGTTAGGAACCTTCTGTGAACAATATGGTTTACCGCCCGTTGCTCCCTCTAGAAGAAAGCACCGGCATCCTCATAAACATATTGAATCACAAAAGAGTCACAAACATCGTAAAAGACGGTATACTCAAGATAAGAAAATAATTAATAAAGACTCTTACTATAAAAAACCTCAGTCAACACACAAGAAATCAACTAAAAAATCAAAACATTTTGATAAGAGTAAAATTGTCTGCCACAATTGTGGGCAGAAAGGACACTTTAAGAGTGAATGCAGAGTTAAGCAAAAATTGAGTCAGTATCTTCCCAGAGCCACTTATGGTTCAGTTAGAACATTTTTGTCATCGTAGTAACTATCTCCCAAAATATGAGGAAATTCCTGCATTCCTTATATTTTGTAGTAAATATAAAATCCCTTGGATCCTTAAATGGCAATATGTCATTACGGCCACCCAAGAAGTCACAGTTTTCCAGCCTCCTTCTTCCATAGGAATTAGGTCAGCCCAAACAGTTATCTCCCCAATTTCTCAGGTCTCTCGCCGTTTTTATATCAAATGGTGGGATAAATTTGGTGTCGATAGGATAGTTGGTCAAGTTCAGAAGGAATTCCCTCCTTCTCCATCTACTCCCTTGACCCCTCCAGTTACCAAAAATCCAGCCATTGATTCTTCCAGTAAATCTTCAGTTAAAGCACCTGAAAAATTAAAGTCAGTCGCTCCGTCTAGTCCGCATAAGGTCACTGATATTTCCAGTTATTCTAGCTCTCAGTTAAAAGTTCTTACCGATGCCATTCAGGCACGCTTAAATCAGTTAGATGAAAAGTCGGATGCCCTTTCTTCTCATTCCAGAGGAGAAAATGATAGTCAAAATTTATCAGATAGTCAAAACTTATCAGATGAGGAGGAAGATCGTGACCCTTATGGCACGATTAATCTTCAGGATGCTCAGGATCCTTTTGCCTGAACATTTCAGTCAGCACCTGCTCCGGCAGCCTAGTCAGCTCAGTCAGTTAACCAGCACATGCACCTGCTCCGGCAGCCCAGTCAGCACGGCAGCTTTGTCAGCAGCATCTTTTGCTCCGACAGCCTCGCCAGCAGCATCTGCTTTTCCACCGAAAGCAGCCCTCAGTCAATCATCTGGCCCCACGGCCCCTTTAGTCAAAAGAAGACGTCTGCTTTTCCACCGAAAGCAGATTCTTTTCCTTCTTTTACTTTACTTTACCTTTAGTAAATGTAATATGTTTTTTACTTTTACTTTACCTCAGTCATTGTAATAGTTCGTTTCCTTGATCTATAAAAGGAATACGAATTCATTTATGTGAGGCAGACTTAGAAAGACTCAGAGTTCCTTCTCTGACTAATCTTTAGCCTCTACCGCTGTTTAGCCTACCTAGCCCCTCTTCTTCTCATGTTCTTAATTTAATCTTCTTGTAAGTTAACCTGTAAATTAATTTTATTTCTGCACTTGTAAATAGTTTGAATCAATAAAATTATTTTTAATCAAGTATTTAACTTGTGTTTGTATGCGCATCTACTCTCTGTTCATCTATTTCCTGCTTCCTCCCCAAATGGTAAAGATGAACCTGATCTTTTTATTCAAGGTCTTTCACTTAAAAGAATTAAAGACATTACCATTCAAAAGTGGTACGTCTCTATTAAGTTAGTTATTGATAAAACCTTCTCTATTCAGCTCCCTGCTTTGGTTGATACTGGAGCAGATTTGAACTGTATTCAAGAGGGTCTTATTCCCACCAGATACTACAGAAAAACTACTGAAAAACTTAATTCAGCTAATGGTAGTAATATGGAAATAAAATATAAATTACCTAGAGTCCATATCTGTCAAGATGAAATGTGTTTTAAAACTTCTTTCGTTTTAATCCGCAATCTTACAGATAAAATTTCCAATCTAGCAGGAAATTTTGCTAAGGATAAGGATAAGAAAGTTACTGATAAGGTTCTTAAAGCCAAAGACAAGCCAGTCTTTAGTCTTAATAAAACACTTGAGAGATTTAAATCACCAGCTAGAGAAATTACACTCCCTGAATTAAATCATGAAGTCAATAAACTAAAGAAAGAAATTTCCAATCTAAAATTAGATATTTCTAATCTAAGGAAAGAGATTGATGATAAAAAGTCAGATCTTCAAATACACGATTCTTCTTCCAGTGATGAATGTCATGAAGAACCAGAATCATCAGGTGTTAAAGATGAACCTGATCTTTTTATTCAAGGTCTTTCACTTAAAAGAATTAAAGACATTACCATTCAAAAGTGGTACGTCTCTATTAAGTTAGTTATTGATAAAACCTTCTCTATTCAGCTCCCTGCTTTGGTTGATACTGGAGCAGATTTGAACTGTATTCAAGAGGGTCTTATTCCCACCAGATACTACAGAAAAACTACTGAAAAACTTAATTCAGCTAATGGTAGTAATATGGAAATAAAATATAAATTACCTAGAGTCCATATCTGTCAAGATGAAATGTGTTTTAAAACTTCTTTCGTTTTAATCCGCAATCTTACAGATAAAATTATTTTAGGTTTACCATTTATTTATTTATTGTATCCATTCACTACCAGTAATAAAGGATTAAGCTGTGAGCATTTAGGAAAGAAAATTACATTTAAATTCCTAATCAAACCTAAAGAACGAGATTTAAAATTTATTCAAGAAGAATCAATCTCTAAGTCAGTAAACCTGTTAAACTGCAAAGTTACCCACTTAAGTTTCCTCAAAGAAGAAGTTAAGTATCAACAAGTTGAAGAACAACTTAAAAGTAACAGGGTTCAAGAAAAAATTAATGAATTAAAAGATTATTTAACAAAAAATCTGTGTTCTAACTCTCCCAATGCATTTTGGCATAGGAAGAAACACACAGATAGATTACCATATGCAAAAGAATTTAAAGAACACTTAATTCCCACTAAAGCCAGACCAATCCAAATGAGTCATGAACAAATGGAATTATGTAAAAAGGAGATTAATGATCTTCTTAGTAAAGGATTAATTAGACATAGTAAGTCACCATGGTCTTGCCCAGCCTTCTATGTTAATAATGAAGCTGAGAAAGAGAGAGGTGTCCCTCGTCTAGTTATTAATTACAAACCATTAAACAAAGTTCTTGAATGGATTAGATACCCTTTACCTAATAAGGAAGACCTTCTTAGCAGGTTAAGTGTTTCAACCATCTTTAGTAAATTTGACCTTAAATCAGGATTCTGGCAAGTAGCCATTCATCCCGACGATAGGTATAAAATAGCATTCACCACTCCGTTCGGTCATTACGAATGGAATGTTCAGTCATTTGGACTAAAAAACGCACCTAGTGAATTTCAGAATATTCTCAATAATATTTTGAATCCTTTCAGTCATTTTATTATTGTATACATCGATTATATCCTTGTATTCTCCAAGACTATTGAAGAACATACTAAACATTTGAATTCTTTCTTCAAAACAGTTAAAACAAATGGTCTTGTTCTTTCACCTTCCAAGTGTAGTCTGTTTCTGACAAAAGTCAGGTTTCTCGGTCTAATCCTCTATCACGGACTCACTCGGCCTATTGACAGAGCTATTCAATTTGCCGACCGATTTCCAGATAAGATTACCGACAAAACTCAGCTACAGAGATTTCTTGGCTCGCTTAATTATATAGGCAAGTTCTACAAGAATCTCAGGAAGATTTGTAAGCCTCTTTTTCAGCGCTTACAAAGTAATCCCCCTCCATGGACTGACATTCATACTTCTGTCGTCCAACAAGTTAAAAAATATGTCAAGGTTTTGCCTTGCCTTGGCATCTCTAATGATTCAGCATTCAAAATAGTTGAAACAGATGCCTCAGACATTGGATTTGGTGGCATTCTCAAACAGCAGTTAACACCCACTTCTGACGAACAAATTGTTCATTTCCATTCGGGCGCATGGAACCCTACACAGTTAAAATATAGTACTATTAAAAAAGAAATTTTGTCACTTGTATTATGTATTAAAAAATTTCAGAGAGATTTACTAAATCAGAAATTCTTAGTTAGGATAGATTGCAAATCAGCCAAATTCATTCTTGAAAAAGACGTTGAAAACGTCGCCTCTAAGCATTCTTTCGCTAGATGGCAAGCTATATTAAGTATTTTTGATTTTGATATTGAATATATTAAAGGTAGTAACAACTCAGTTCCTGATTTCCTGACACGTGAATTCATTAACACAGGTACTATTGCAGCACCATGAGTGTTCGAGGAGGATCATCTTCTCGAGGTCATGGCCGTTCCTCAGGCCCAGTCAATCAGTCAAAAGGAACTATTGTTCCTCATCCAGTAACTCAAACACATAATAAATTCCAGGTGCTTGGTACAGTCCCCAAGCCCTATGCGTCAGTTCTTGCTAGTCAGCCTAAACCGTTTGACATTTTTGCTAATCAATCCAAAGCAACTGCGTCAAACCCTAGTAACCCAGCTTCGGAATATCGTGCTAAGTATGATCAGCACTTATTCCACATCGAGTTACCAATGAAACCAAAAAATGACCCAGTCAAATTAGCTGCCCAGTATTTTCCTGCTGGATGGCATTTTCTTCCTCTCGCTCCTTATAAATCTTTGGTCTTTTATAAGGATATTCTTATTGAAACAGAGTCAGTATTCATCAAACCTATTTATGCCAACGATGATAGCTCCAAGCTTCTCTATCATTCGTTGTATATTAAACAGGTTCTCAATCTTTCTGATTGGGGTAGTCATCCTTCCGATCTCAAGTCGCTCTCTAATCATTCTAGCCCCTATTGCTATTATGATTATATTGAGGCTTGGTTTAAAATCATGCTTCACCAGAATGATGATCATAGTCATTCTTGGTTTTTCCAGTTCGATCAAAAGTTCAAGAGTCAATTTCCCAAGTGGTTCATTCTCTGGTGGACTAGGCATGGCCTTGATCATGCAATCTTCCCAGAGCCACTTATGGTTCAGTTAGAACATTTTTGTCATCGTAGTAACTATCTCCCAAAATATGAGGAAATTCCTGCATTCCTTATATTTTGTAGTAAATATAAAATCCCTTGGATCCTTAAATGGCAATATGTCATTACGGCCACCCAAGAAGTCACAGTTTTCCAGCCTCCTTCTTCCATAGGAATTAGGTCAGCCCAAACAGTTATCTCCCCAATTTCTCAGGTCTCTCGCCGTTTTTATATCAAATGGTGGGATAAATTTGGTGTCGATAGGATAGTAGGTCAAGTTCAGAAGGAATTCCCTCCTTCTCCATCTACTCCCTTGACCCCTCCAGTTACCAAAAATCCAGCCATTGATTCTTCCAGTAAATCTTCAGTTAAAGCACCTGAAAAATTAAAGTCAGTCGCTCCGTCTAGTCCGCATAAGGTCACTGATATTTCCAGTTATTCTAGCTCTCAGTTAAAAGTTCTTACCGATGACATTCAGGCACGCTTAAATCAGTTAGATGAAAAGTCGGATGCCCTTTCTTCTCATTCCAGAGGAGAAAATGATAGTCAAAATTTATCAGATAGTCAAAACTTATCAGATGAGGAGGAAGATCGTGACCCTTATGGCACGATTAATCTTCAGGATGCTCAGGATCCTTTTGCCTGAACATTTCAGTCAGCACCTGCTCCGGCAGCCTAGTCAGCTCAGTCAGTTAACCAGCACATGCACCTGCTCCGGCAGCCCAGTCAGCACGGCAGCTTTGTCAGCAGCATCTTTTGCTCCGACAGCCTCGCCAGCAGCATCTGCTTTTCCACCGAAAGCAGCCCTCAGTCAATCATCTGGCCCCACGGCCCCTTTAGTCAAAAGAAGACGTCTGCTTTTCCACCGAAAGCAGATTCTTTTCCTTCTTTTACTTTACTTTACCTTTAGTAAATGTAATATGTTTTTTACTTTTACTTTACCTCAGTCATTGTAATAGTTCGTTTCCTTGATCTATAAAAGGAATACGAATTCATTTATGTGAGGCAGACTTAGAAAGACTCAGAGTTCCTTCTCTGACTAATCTTTAGCCTCTACCGCTGTTTAGCCTACCTAGCCCCTCTTCTTCTCATGTTCTTAATTTAATCTTCTTGTAAGTTAACCTGTAAAATAATTTTATTTCTGCACTTGTAAATAGTTTGAATCAATAAAATTATTTTTAATCAAGTATTTAACTTGTGTTTGTATGCGCATCTACTCTCTGTTCATCTATTTCCTGCTTCCTCCCCAAAAAATTTATCAGATAGTCAAAACTTATCAGATGAGGAGGAAGATCGTGACCCTTATGGCACGATTAATCTTCAGGATGCTCAGGATCCTTTTGCCTGAACATTTCAGTCAGCACCTGCTCCGGCAGCCTAGTCAGCTCAGTCAGTTAACCAGCACATGCACCTGCTCCGGCAGCCCAGTCAGCACGGCAGCTTTGTCAGCAGCATCTTTTGCTCCGACAGCCTCGCCAGCAGCATCTGCTTTTCCACCGAAAGCAGCCCTCAGTCAATCATCTGGCCCCACGGCCCCTTTAGTCAAAAGAAGACGTCTGCTTTTCCACCGAAAGCAGATTCTTTTCCTTCTTTTACTTTACTTTACCTTTAGTAAATGTAATATGTTTTTTACTTTTACTTTACCTCAGTCATTGTAATAGTTCGTTTCCTTGATCTATAAAAGGAATACGAATTCATTTATGTGAGGCAGACTTAGAAAGACTCAGAGTTCCTGTTAATATATATATATATATATATATATATATATATATATATATATATATATATATATATATATATATATTAGTCTTTGTTTTTATTATTATTATAATAATAATAAAATAGAAAACTTTTTATATAAAACAGGATACTTTTTATATAGTTATTCATTTTATTAGATTATAAATAGAATATATTATATTTTATTTAAAATTTTTATTTTATTAGAATATTTTATTGCATATTGAAAATTAAATTTTCAACAAAAATTTTAGCCAGTGCGCACCCATGGCTTTCCTTTACTGTGCGTCCAAATAATGCCTAACCATTCTCCTATAAATAGGATACTCAATTTAGAAATGAAAATCATACCAGAATCAGAGAAGTTTTCTTCTATAATATTGAGCGTATTCCTTTTGAGTTTAAGGAAGCTTTAAGTGTTGAATATAGTGAAAGTATTCTTCAAGAATATATCCGCTATACCAGTCAGAACTACTCTCTTTTTAAGGTAAGGGGTATTATTTATTTAATATTCACTTACGATATTATTTTTAGTATTCGTAAGAAATTTTATTTTCGTTAAATATTCATAAGGAATATTATTTTCGTGCAATATTTGTAAGGAATATTATCTTTGTTCAATATTCGTAAGGAATATTATTTTCGTTCAACAGTTGTAAGGGATATTATTTTTGTTCAATATTCGTAAGAAATAATATTTTCTTTCATACTCTGTAGTATGTAAGTAATATTATTTCGTTTCAGATTTTGAATTCTACACTTATTTTGTTAAGTATTGCTTCTATACTCCTTGAAATTAGTAGAATATCCTAGAAATTTGCGCTTCATCGAGTATCTTTTTACAGAAATATTTTTTTGAACATCCTTGTTAAATTTTAATCTTTTCATGCTGGGATACTATTCACGGGGTACTATTCACGAAGTACTATTCACTCGGGATACTATTCACCCGGGGTACTATTCAGGACAAAAATTGATTTCTTTTCTGTCTAAATTATTTTTGATAAATAACTATTTTTCTTGAATTTTACTTCACAAAGCAGTATCATGTTGACAAGTTGGATATTATTGAATTCTGGACAAATTGAATTACAAATCTTTAAAATTTATCATTGCTCTCATTTAATTGAATTCTTATATCATTGTCATCATCCTCATGCTTATATTGTAATAAAAGTCATCATTGACCCGTACTGCATTGATGGACAGTTGTTGGTATGATTGTAACCAGGAATTTTGTATCGGTATAATCATGACCCGTAATGTTACAAATGATGTGGTAAAAATTCTCTTTGGCCCGTAGTGCAAAAAAGAAATGTTGATTGATATCTTTGGTCATAGTGCAAAGATGAACTGATGATTGATAGCTTTAGCCTGTAGTGTAAAGATGGACATGTGTATGACATGATCATGACCACTGGTAATACTAACGAATATCCTTGGCCCGTAGTGCATGGATAATTCGATGATGTGTTTGGCAGGATCATGACCATTGGTTTTACAGTTGAATATCTTTTGTCGTAGTGCACTGACAGACAATTGATTGGTATGATCAATACCGTTGGTTTTATAGTTGAATATCTTTGGCCCGTAATGCAAAGATAGACAACTGATTGGTATGATCATTGTTATTACATTTGAATATCTTTAGCCTTTGGGGTAAGGATATTGAGCAAACGTTCTATTAAGCCTTTGTGGCAAGGATCGATGGACTGTTGATTTATATGATTATAAATATAAATTATGAATTTAACCATAATCTTTGGTGGTTCAGGTGAAGACATGTGATGAGAGTTCTCTTTGTCTTGAGTACAACAAAGAACTGTTGATGAGTATTACATGAATGAAATATTAACGATGAACTTTTAATTTAGAGGAGATAGTAGACATTATGTTCTACTTGACTCTTCTAATGGATTGTTGATTTCCACTGCAATTATGGTTGAAAACTTTTATTATCTACCATATGTTTTAAATCTCTGATTTATTCTGATGAAGGCTATTGATAAATGAATTATCTTATTCATAATATTTTTTACTAGGCTATTTGTGCTCACCCTTTTGCTTCACAATTCCTTTCAGGTATTAAGAGTGTAGCTGGGTCGAGTGGAGATAACAGGGGATTAGTGTGATGGTCCGAGACTGTGGAAGTTTCTCAATACATTATAAAACTGCATGACATGCAATATATAATTGTATTGAGGACCTAAGATGGGTGTGTCGTATATTATACGTCACTTAATAATTGATTTTGGTGAACAACAATAGGGTGATCAGAACCCGACTTTGAAAGCGTCAAAAGTGCACCTCATTAGAATGAACAGGATTGTAATCTTCTCGTTCTTCTTTGGGGTCTTGAAATATTTACTGCTGTATTTTATATGGCATTGTAATAATTTGAGTTTGGATACTGTCTACGAGACAATATTGTATTAAAACTCACAGCTTATGTGTTGTCATATTTTGCACGATAGTTCAACAGTTGTATAAATGAAGTTTGTATTTGAATTCTGTACCATGTATCTGGCGACCCAAGATGGGTTGTGTATACCTATTTTGGGGGCGTCATATTTGGTATCAGAGCTTATGGATATGATCTCTGGAGGAGATTCGGGATTAGAACTAGAAGGAGAGAGACGAGTAATATCCTTCGCTAGTATGTGTCCTACCTATGCTGAATTTTCTTACTTAAGTTGACAAATTGTGATATGTCAATTAACCTTTGTTTTGAAGATATATTCTAGAATGATATCTGAAATAAAAGAGATGAGCAATGAAAAAATCATGATACAGAAGAAATAACCGGGAAGATACAATCCGAAAAGAAAGCAAGGTATTCTCATCTCTTCGAACTATCAGGTACATAAATTTCAAGGGTGAATTTTCATAAGGAGGGGCGATTGTAAGACCCCGAATTTTATGAAATGAAAGTATTCAATTTTCTTATAATTATTATTCTATTTAGTAAATGGTTAAATTGATAAAAGGTTAAAGTTAAGGGTGATATGTGAAAATTTTATAAAGTAAGCAAGTTGTCATAAAATATTCATTTGGTTGGGGAATATTCATACGACGGCACAATCATTGGTGGATCCCATAACGAAATAACTGTCAGATTTAGAAAGCTACAGAAATAACCTTTTTATAAAAATAATGGCAAAACTTTTACCGTTAACTGTTGAAATACTCGTTGATAAAAGTACAGTAATATGCGTGGTTGCATAGTAGCACACAATATTGTATAGTATCTTTAATTATTGATGCTTACGTAAGAAGTCACTCAGTTTTACTCAATTATTGCAACAGTAATTACTGCATAATATCTCACATTAATGATTCAATTATTATCACAATATTTTATATTATTAAATCAATAATTGAGATGACAAGTTATTCATATTATTATTTACATTATTGACAATGTCTAGAAAGTTCTGTCTAAGAAAGAGGTTTGGTCACCTAATTGCACACCGATAAGGAGAAATCCTTATCGAAAAGGCCTCTCTTTCCTGGTAATGATCTGGTTGTTAATATTACGAGTTATAATATTAATGATAAAAAATGTTATTAAAAATGTGTTTAGTGAAGTCAAGTAAATTGAGATAAATAGAGGAATTTTTTTATGAAGTATTTGTTGTAAATTTGGCTTATTATATGGACCCCCCCCCCACCTTCTCATTTTTCAAAATAGTGTGTGGACTAAGGAATCACGGGTGGAATGGAGTATATATATAATATAGTTTTTGTTTTTATTATTATTATAATAGTAATAAAATAGAATACTTTTTATAAAGTTATTCGTTTTATTATATTATAAATAGAATATATTATATTTTATTAGAATATTTTATTGCATAGTGAAAATTAAATTTTCAACGAAAATTTCAGCCGGTGCGCGCCCGTGACTTTCTTTTACTGTGCGTCCAAATAGTGCCCAGCCATTCTCCTATAAATAGGATGCTCAGTTTAGAAATGAAAATCACACCAGAATTAGATAATTCTTCTTCTATAATATTGAGCGTATTTCTTTTGAGTTTAAGGAAGCTTTGAGTGTAGAAAATAGTAAAAATTTTCTTCAAAAAAAAATTCGCTTTACCAGTCAGAAGTACTCTCTTTTTAAGGTAAGGGATATTATTTATTTCATATTCGCTTACGATATTATTTTTCGTATTTGTAAGGAATTTTATTTTCTTTCAATATTCGTAAGGAATATTATTTTCGTTCAATATTTGCAAGGAATATTATCTTCGTTTAATAATCGTAAGGAATATTATTTTCGTTCAACAGTTGTAAGGGATATTATTTTTGTTCAATATTCGTAAGAAATAATATTTTCTTCCATACTCTGTTGTATGTAAGTAATATTATTTCGTTTCAGATTTTGAATTCTACACTCATTTTGTTAAGTATTGCTTCTATACTCCTTGAAATTAGTAGAATATCCTTGAAATTTGCGCTTCATCGAGTATCTTTTCACAGAAATATTTTTTTGAATATCCTTGTTAAATTTTAATCTTTTCATGCCGGGGTACTATTCACAGGGTACTATTCACGAAGTACTATTCACTCGGGATACTATTCACCTGGGGTACTATTCAGGATAAAAAATTAATTTCTTTTCTGTCTAAATTATTTTTGATACATAAATATTATTCTTGAATTTTAATCCACAAAGCAGTATCATGTTGACAAGTTGGATATTATTGAATTCTGGATAAATTGAATTATAAATCTTTAAAATTTATCATTGCTCTCATTTAATTGAATTCTTATATCATTGTCATCATCCTCATGTTTATATTGTGATGAAAGTTCTCATTGGCCCATAGTGCATTGATGGACAGTTGTTGGTATGATTATGACCAAGAATTTTGTACCGGTATAATCATGACTCGTAATGCTACAAATGATGTGGTAATAGTCCTCTTTGGCCCGTAGTGCAAAGAAGAAATGTTGATTGATATCTTTGGTCGTAATGCAAAGATGAACTGTTGATTGATAGCTTTAGCCTGTAGTGCAAAGATGGACATGTGTATGACATGATCATGACCACTGGTGATACTAATGAATATCATTTGCCCGTAGTGCATGGATAATTCGATGATGTGTTTGGCAGGATCATGACCATTGGTTTTACAGTTGAATGTCTTTGGTCGTAGTGCACTGACAGACAATTGATTGGTATGATCAATACCGTTGGTTTTATAGTTGAATATCTTTGGCCCGTAATGCAAAGATAGACAACTGATTGGTATGATCATTGTTATTACATTTGAATATCTTTAGCCTTTGGGGTAAGGATATTGAGTAAACGTTCTATTAAGCCTTTGTGGCAAGGATGGACTGTTGATTTACATGATTATAAATATGAATTGTGAATTTAACCATAATCTTTGGTGGTTCAGGTGAAGACATGTGATGAGAGTTCTCTTTGTCTCGAGTACAACAAAGAACTGTTGATGAGTATTACATGTATGAAATATTAACGATGGACTTTTAATTTGGAGGAGATAGAATACATTATGTTCTACTTGACTCTTCTAATGGATTGTTGATTTCCACTCCAATTATGGTTGAAAACTTTTATTATCTACCATACGTTCTAAATCTCTGATTTATTCTGATGAAGGCTATTAATAAATGAATTATCTTAGTCATAATATTCTTTCTTGGGCTATTTGTGCTCACCATTTTGCTTCACAATTCCTTGCAGGTATTAAGAGTGTAGTTGGGTCGAGCGGGGATAACAGGGGATTAGTGTGATGGTCTGAAATTGTGGAAGTTTCTCAATACATTATAAAACTCCATGACATGCGATATATATTTGTATTGAGGACCTAAGATGGGTGTGTCGTATATTATACGTCACTTAATAATTGATTTTGGTGAACAACAATAGGGTGATGAGAACCCAACTTTGAAAGCGTCAAAAGTGCACTTCATTAGAATGGACATAATAGTAATCTTCTCGTTCTTCTTTGGGTTCTTGAAATATTTGCTGCTGTATTTTATATGGCATTGTAATAATTTGAGTTTGGATACTATCTACGAGACAATTTTGTATTAAAACTCATAGCTTATGTATTGTCGTATTTTGTACGATAGTTCAACAGTTGTATAAATGAAGTTTGTATTTGAATTATTGATAAGTAGGTTATAACTTATTAGAATTATTCTCAACTTTAGTAGTTTTATTATGTTTTATTTGTTTTTTGTGTCTATTTTGTAGTATGCATTGATGGAACTCCGATAGCAATATAAGGCGTGGAATGGCATGGATTGGCATGGATGGCATGAAGCTAGCAAGAATATGGCAAAGTGGACTTGAGCAAGTGAAGAGGAGAATCAGTGAAGTGATAAAGTGAAGAAGAAAAGAGATGAAGAAGAGAGGAAATGAAAAGTAAGCAAGCAGCAGAATGAAAAGTACAGCAGCAGCGCGGCCGCGCTGCTATAAAGTATAATCATGGCGCGCCCCCGCCACAGGAATACAGAGGTAGAATTACACTATTGTGCGGCTGCGCTTCAAAAATAAAGGCCCATGGCGCACCCGCGCCATGCACTCGATACAGATTACTACAGCGCGCCCGCGCTCAATCCAGAGTACATTATTGCGCGGCCGCGTGAGTCTTATTCAGTTTAAAACTGTTGAATTTCTGTAATTTGAATTTGACCGTGTTTTACTCATCTGAGATTGATTCATGATTGTTCTGATGTTTAGACTACTCGAGGGAGAGAGTATTTTCATTACTATTTTTAGCTCCTCTTTTATCTAGATTGCATTATAATTATAGTTTTCATTTCTGGAGATTTCATTTGGATTTGAACAAGCCTGAAAACAAACTTTGCAACAAATATGATCATATTTGCTCTATCATTTCTCTTATATCTATTGATTGCATTTCTTAATTCTATGTTTTGCTTCAATCCCATAATGGCTTTTGGTTCAGAAATGAACTAATTTCCATTATGGGATTCTAATATATTTTAATGCGTAGTTTAAACTTGTATGATTGATTGTGATGTTACATATTTAATATTAGATTGGCCATTATGGTTGTGCTAAATGTTTGAATGCTTGATCACCATTCACACTAATTGCTTGTATGGATTTGGAAAATAAAATATAAGTATAGATTAGACCATAATGGCATATGTTCATAAGGCTTATTTATGTTAGGCTTTGTGATTCGTGACCCGGATAGGCATATACCATTTCACCATTTGTAGTCATTAAGAGAGTTTGAGCTTAATCATATTTGCTGTAAATTCACATAGACATATAGTGAGTTTAGTAATTATGATGCTTACATGAATTCTATCAAATGTGGATTTTGTGTAAATTGGGCATAGTTTATTAAAAAATGGATGTGTTTCACTTATGTGCTCTCGACTAGCTTTCCATATTTAATTAGTAGGCAAAACATGAGGCATACAGTTTAGATGAGGCATTAGATGATATTAGAATCCCATATCTTTCCAATTTGATTACATCTTTTTAATAATATTTATTTATTGTGTTGATAATTAATTTAGATATAAATTCATCTATTGATTAATAGTTTGAGCATATAGAAATAGTGATTAAGTTATTGCATGATAAATTAGATTTAACACCTTTCTCCGTGGATCGATACTTTTCTTACTCTGTACTACTTGTTGACCCATGTATACTTGCATGAGTTATAGTCCATTTTGTTAAACCAAAAAGGAGGCAACAAGTTTTTGGCGCCGTTCCCGGGGAAAGGCGTTTATTTTTAATATTGTCGTCATCAATTAAAGCTAGATTTGTTTGACTTAAACAACTCTTATCTTATCTTATTTCTATTTTATTTTTGTTTTCATTTCAGGTACTTGTGCATAGTATATGCACACTCGATCGTCGCATCCTGAGTTGATTCCTGTACAGGAAAATATTAACGGTAGTGCTTGGAGATCGAGAGCACGAAGGAATATACAAGTAGATTTTGAAACTTTATCATCCATCATGGCAGAAGAGCCTCGAGAAGAGCAGCATAGAGCCTTAAGGGATTATTCAATGCCCAAGATTAATGAGTTGCAGTCGAGCATCGTCAGGCCAGCTATAGCAGCCAACACATTTGAGATCAAGTCGGGAACTATACAAATGGTTCAGAATATGGTTCAATTTGGGGGTGCTACTGCAGACGACCCAAATGAGCATCTATTGAGCTTCATAGAGATATGTGATACTTTCAAGTACAATGGGGTGTCAGAAGATGCAATCAGACTCAGACTGTTCCCATTTTCTTTACGGGACAAGGCTAAAAGTTGGCTCCACTCTTTACCGTCAGGTTCTATTACTACATAGGAGGACTTAGCGCAAAAGTTCTTAGCCAAATTTTTTCCAATGGCTAAGACTGCGAAAATGAGGACAACAATTTCCCAGTTTGAATAACTGCAGGGTGAAACATTGTATGAAGCATGGGAACGCTATAAAGAGATGCTAAGGAAATGTCCCCATCACGGAATGCCGGATTAGATGGTGATAAATACTTTTTATAATGGATTGAGATGGTAGTCAAGGCCAATTGTAGATGCTACAGCGGGAAGAGCTTTGTTGGCCAAGAGTTATGAAGAGGCTTATAAACTCATTGAGACAATGGTAGCAAATGACTTTCAAAATTTATAACCAGAATGCCACAGCCTAAAGTTGCGGGATTGTTAGAGGTGGATGCTATTACGCAGTTATCAGCTCAAATTGCATCTATGGTGAAGAAGATTGATTCTTTGTCAAAAAATAAAGTAAAGCCAGTTGATTATGTATGCGAGATATGTGCGGGGTCACATCAAACTGACCAGTGTGCAATCAGTTCAAAGTCAGTGCAGTATGTGAGCAACTACCAGAAGAACCAGAATCAGTTTCAGAATTCCTATAACCCCAACAACCGCAACCATCCAAATTTTAGCTGGACAAACAATCAAAATCAACAAAATCAATAGTTTCAACCTCAACATCAGTTTCAGTCACAACCATCTCACCAACAGTATGCACCAAAACCACCCTACCCTCCAGGATTTCAGCAACAACCACAACATCATCCACCACTTGCACCTCAGCCAGAGAAGAAGTCAGAGATGGAAGAGATGATGCTTAAGTACATGGCAAATACCGAGGTAATGATCAAGAGCCAGGCAGTGGCTATTAAAAATTTGGAAACTCAGATGGGTCAACTGGCCAGTATGCTGAACAACAAACCACAAGGGACCTTGCCAAGTATAACAGAAGTTAATCTAAGAAGAGAGGGTAAAGAACAGTGTCAGGACATAACTTTAAGATCAGGGAAGCAGACTGCAGGATTGTAGCATGGCGCGCCCGAGCCACTTTTACAAGAGGAAACCGTGTGGCCGCGCGGTGATGAAAATTATTCTGCTGATGCTTTGTTTTAAGAAGGTTCAAAATAGAGGGAAGAAGAGAAAAATAGTAAAGAGTCACCTAAGAAACTAGTGACCAAGACACCGGTTGTTTATCCCCCTGTTCTATATCCATAAAGATTACAGAAGCAAAGGGAGGATAAGCAGTTTAGCAAGTTTTTAGAGGTGTTTAAGAAGCTACAGATAAATATACCTTTCGCTGAGGCATTGGAGCAGATGCTAAGTTATGCAAAGTTCATGAAAGGTATCTTGTCAAGGAAGAAGAGATTAGAAGATTTTGAGACAGTAGCTTTAACTGAAAAGTGTAGTGCAGTGCTCCAACGCAAGTTACCTCCGAAGCTAAAGGATCCGGGCAGCTTTAAGATACCTTGTTCAATCGACAAGATGTGTTTCAACAAATGCTTATATGATTTAGGGGCAAGCATCAACTTGATGCCACTGTCAGTTTTTAATCAGTTGGGATTGTCGGCTCCGAGGCCGACAAGTATTTCTTTACAGCTTGCTGACAGGTCCATTACCTATCCACGGGGTATTGTAGAAGATGTACTGGTTAAAGTAGATAAATTTATCTTCCCGACTGATTTCATCATCTTGGATTATGAAGAAGATAGAAGCATACCTATCATCCTTGGGAGACCGTTATTAGTCACAGGACGAACTTTGATAGATGTTCAGAAGGGTGAGTTAACAATGAGAGTTCATGATCAAGAAGTCACCTTCAACGTGTTCAAGGCTATGAAGTTTCCAACAGACGAAGAAGAATGTTTTAGGATTGATATGGTGGAAAAGGTGTTGAACGATGAAGTAGGGAATTTGGTGGAAAATGAGCCTTTGAAGAGTGCTAGTTTGGGATGTTCAGAGATGGAAGATGAGGATATTGCAGAGTTTATTCAAATACTTGACACAGCACCACAATTTAGAAAATTCAAGACTTCGATCGAGCCACTCAAAAATGCTGGAGAGACATCAGAAAAACTCAAGCCTTCTCTTGTGATGCCTCTAGAACTTGAATTGAAACCTCTTCCAGACCACTTGAGGTATGCATTTTAAAATGATAATTCAAAACTGCCTGTTATTATTTCTTCTGCACTAACATCTTGTCAGGAAGAAAAGATGGTAAGAGTTCTAAGAGAGTTCAAATTGGCTATTGGATGGACCATATCAGAAATCAAAGGGATTAGCCCATCATTCTGTATGCACAAGATCCTGCTAGAATATGATAGTAAACCTTCAGTGGAGCAACAGCGGAGGCTAAATCCAATTATGAAGGAAATGGTAAAGAAGGAAGTTTTGAAATGGATAGACGCATGAATAATATATCCGATTTCAGACAGCTCGTGGTTGAGCCCGGTGCAGTGCGTGCCAAAAAAGGGGGAATGACCGTAGTCTCCAACGAGAACAATGAATTGATACCGACCAGGACAGTGACGGGGTGGAGAGTCTGCATGGACTACCGCAGACTTAATAAAGCTACAAGGAAAGATCATTTCCCACTACCATTTATTGATCAGATGTTGGATAGACTAGCAGGTCATGAGTATTATTGCCTTCTGGATGGGTATTCAGGCTATAATCAGATTGTGACAGCTCCAGAAGACCAAGAAAAGACAACTTTCACATGTCTATATGGAACATTCGCTTTCAGAAGGATGTCTTTTGGGTTGTGCAATGCCCCGACCACATTTCAGAGGTGTATGATGGCAATTTTTTTGGATATAGTGGAGCACAATGTGGAAGTGTTCGTGGATGACTTCTCGATATTTGGAGATTCGTTTGATTTGTGTTTAGAGAATCTAGTGATGGTATTGAGAAGATGTGTTGAAACAAATTTGGTTTTGAATTGGGAAAAGTGTCATTTTATGGTACAAGAGGGTATCATCTTGGGACACAAGGTTTCAAAGAAAAGATTAGAGGTGGACAGGGCCAAGTTAGAGACCATTGAGAATTTGCCTCCACCTACTTATGTTAAAGGTGTTCGCAGTTTTTTAGGGCATGCAAGCTTCTACAAGAGGTTTATTAAAGACTTCTCCAAGATCACAAAGCCACTTTACAGGTTATTAGAGAAGGATGTGCAGTTTAAGTTCAATGAAGAATGCATGTCTGCATTTGAGCATTTGAAGAGAAAGTTAACTACAGCACCAGTGATCACAGCACCAAGCTGGGACTTGCCATTTGAATTGATGTGTGACGCAAGTGACTTTGCTGTGGGAGCTGTTTTGGGCTGGCGAAGGGACATGATTTTTCATGTGATATACTATGCGAGCAAGACCATCAGTGATGCTCAGTTGAATTACACCACCACAGAGAAGGAACTTTTGGCAGTTGTGTATGCTTTTGACAAGTTTTGTGCCTATTTGATTGGGACTAGGGTGATAGTGTACACAGATCATGTAGCAATTTGGTATTTGGTGGCAAAGAAAGATGCAAAGCCTCGTCTAATCAGGTGGATACTTTTGTTGTAGGAATTTGATTTGGAAATCAAGGACAGGAAAGGGACTGAGAATCAAGTGGCGGACCACTTATCTAGATTGGAAAATTCGGGAAGAGATGTAAATGACAGAGTTTTGATCAATGAGTCCTTCCTAGGTGAGCAATTATTCGTGGTGCAAGGTGAAGTGCCATGGTTTGCAGATTTTGCTAACTTCCTAGTAAGCAAGATCATCCCTTCTGACTTAACTGGGTATCACAAGAAGAAGTTTTTGCATGATGTGAAGTGATTTATATGGGATGAACCATACCTGTTCAAGCAGTGTTTCAGATTAGATGATAAGATGGTGCATTCCATACAGCGAGACATAGGGTATTCTACAGGATTAGCATACATCATTGTATGGAGGTCACTACGGTGGTGAAAGGACATCGGCTAGAGTTTTGCAAGCAGGATTCTGCTGGCCGACAATTTTTAAAGATGCTTATAGTTTTGTTCAGAAGTGTGATAGATGTCAGAGAGTTGGGAATATATCCAAGAGAAATGAGATGCCTTTGAACACAATCCTCGAGGTTAAAATTTTTGAAGTGTGGGGGATAGACTTCATGGGGCCTTTCATTTCGTCATGTGGGAATCTATATATCTTATTGGCAGTCGACTATGTTTTTAAGTGGGTGGAAGTGGCAGCTCTTCCAACAAATGATGCTAAGGTGGTCTTGAGATTTTTACAAAGGAGTATTTTCACAAGGTTTGGGACTCCAAGGGCCATTATTAGTGATGAGGGTAGCCATTTCTGTAATCGTCAGTTCACAACTCTGTTAGCTAAGTATGGGGTGAGTCATCACATTGCTACAGCTTACCATCCCTAGACTAATGACCAAGCAGAGGTTTCGAATCGTGAGGTTAAGAGAATTTTGGAGAAGATCGTAAACCCCACAAGAAAGGACTGGTCATTGAAGCTAGATGTTGTTGTATGGGCTTACAGGACCGCTAATAAGATAACTTTGGGAATGTCACCATTTCAGCTTGTATATGGAAAGGCTTGTCACCTTCCCATGGAACTCGAACACAAGGAATATTAGGCTATATGGAAGCTGAATTTTGACTTGAAGGCTGCAGGAGAAAAATGTCTACTCCAACTCAATGAGTTGGACGAATTTAGATTGCAAGCCTACGTGAACTCCAAGCTATACAAAGAAAAGGTGAAGAGATGGCATGACCGCAAGATTATGGAAAGGGTGTTTGAACTGGGACAACGAGTTCTATTGTTTAATTCAAGACTTAAACTTTTTCCCGGGAAGCTAAAGTCCAGATGGTCAAGGCCATTTACTGTGAAGACGATTTATCCACATGGTGCAATCGAGATATTTGATAAGTTCCTAGACAAGCCTTTCAAAGTTAATGGACAGCGGCTTAAGTATTATTATGGTGTTGAGGTTGACAGGCAGAAAGTCACCTCAATTCTTTCTTCTATATGAATCAAGAAGAGATAGTCAAGCTAATTGACTATAAATTAGCGTTCAATGGGAGGCACCCCATTATTTCTATCCTTACCTCTTGTTTAATTCTTTTTGAATCATGTCTCTCTTTTTTTTCTTCATGTTTAATTCTTGATAGCATAAAAAAAATTTGACATAAGTTTTGTTGGAGCTGAATGTGCATATCATGTTAGTTTGAAGTAGCATGTAGAGCATTCTTTCGAATATCTTCATTCTCATATGTTATTAGTACATATTTTGATTTGAGAAGTTATTATATCTCATATTTGTAAATGATTTATTTGCAGGTTTAGTGCAAAATGTCATTAGCTACTGGATCCTACTTCAATTGTAGCTCAATTCTTGTCAGGATACAGGGCCACGCGGCCGCGCAGCTAAGCAGTTCAATTGAAGTGTGACCACGCCTGATTTCTTTGCAATTTGAATCACAGCGCACCTGCACCATAAGCAGTTCTAAAAACCGCGCCCAAGACCGGAGTCAGAAAAAATTTTAAGTTTTTAAAAACAAATCTCATTCCATCTCTTTATTCAGTTGTAACTCCTTGTGAACGTGCGCCTCCCTATCTCTCTGTCACAAATCAACACCGCTATCTCTTCTCCTCATCCAAAACTGTTTCTTTTCAAATTTCTAACTCCTCACCCCACTACCAATTTATACGCCTTCGATTTCCTTCCTATATTCAACCTCTCATACATATCCTCGTTGCTTTAGTTAGGGTTTCTTCATAGTGTAGAAAATATCAAGTTTGGGGGAGATAATATACAGAGCGTATACTTTCAGTCACATTTCTCTTTTCAATTAAGGGTTCTTCTTCATCAATTACAATGGGACCAAAAAGAGCACGTTCACTCACTCTAGACTCATCATCTTTAAGCAGCCAAAGCGAGGATGTAGTGGACCATACAAAGTTTATCAGCCTTGATGCCCCAAATAGAATACTACAGGATAGTGGCCAAGACTTTTGTGAGGGAACGAGGTTTCAAGCCTGAGAAGCAGGATGGCCAGCTTTGGGAAATGATCCGAGAAAGAGGATGGGGTGGAGTGACTTCTACTCCAATGCCTGCACCCATGGGGATTATTCGGGAGTTTTATGTCAATGCCAAAGAAACCATGAGTGGGCAATCTTTTGTCAAAGGAGTTCAAGTGGACTATCGCCCACAAGCAATTAGAGAAGTTTTCAGGATACTCGACGCACCACCAACTAGACGTGTTAACTGGGTCGAGGCTGCATGCTTCGAGACTGATTTGGACAGAGTTCTTACTGACTTGTGCATACCGGGTACACAGTGGACTTATAAGCCAGGCACGAATCAGCCTAGAACTTTTCAAGCCTCAGCCCTCAATCACTATGCCGAGGCTTGGAATTTATTTATCTGTGCAAAGCTTATGCCATCATCACATCAGCATGAAATCACAACTGAGCGGGCAATTATTTTGTGGGGAATAGTCACAGGCATATACATCGATGTGAGCCACCTTATTCATCAGAATATGTTACGCTACATGAGAGGGAGCACCACAGGAAGCATCCCATATGCGTCTGTTGTAGCTAGTCTTTGTGCACGACAAGGGGTCAATTGGGATAATGAACAAATGCAGTATCCAAGCCAAGATATCACCCATGCTACTATTTTCAAGTTCGATGATTGGGCGGGAGGTATGCCATACCCGAGGGGCAAAGGCTTCATTCTTTCAGCCGCATCATCGGTGTCATCTCTGCAGCCTACGCGAATAACTGAAGCAGGCACGTCAACCCAAGCCATTGCTGCAAATGATGATCGTCGTCTCTGAAGGTTGGAGAGAAAAGTAGATGTGATGTATGATAATTTTTCAGCATTTGCAAATGGTTTAAGGTAGACCCTAGCGGAGGCTTTTGTGCAGCAAGGAAAAATGCTCGAGTGGCCACAGTTCGGGACAGCAGTGCCTTTTCCACCGCCGGATTCACCACTCGAGGAGGGTGGTACAGCTGATAATTAGGGGAGTTCCTTATAACCCTTTACCTTCATTCATCAGGGACATTGAATATTATAAGTTTGGGGGTATTGAGTGTTTATTAGTGTAGAGCATTTGCATATAGTTTAATTTGCATCATTTTTGCATGTTTAGTATTACTTTTAAATGTTTATGTGTTTAGCATGTGTTGAGTTTAATTATGCAAATTTTTTTTTGCATTTTAGTGATTTTTATATGTTTTAGTTGTGTGTTAAATTGCATATCCCAAGTATCTAGTTTTATGGAATTTTAATCTAGCCAATGATGAATTTAAAATTTGATAGATTCTTGAATTTGGTGTATAACATGAGCTCAGTTATAAAGTTTTATATGATTTAATTCATGCTTGTTGTTTAGATGCTTTCGGTTAGCACATAAGTGTTCGAGTCTACTTGTTGGTAAAAGAATAACATGTTTTGCTTGCTGAGTAGAAAATGTTGTTTTTAAAAATAGAATTGTCTAGAAAGTGGACTTAGACTATGAATATACTGATAATCAAACTTTGGGAACACATGGGTATGCTTGTTACATAAAAAAAACAAACAAACAAACAAATAAACAAGAGAAAGAAAAGAAAAAGGGAAAAATAGAATATTCGTGACTAGTCTTGTTTCGGGTGTGACACCCCCAAATTCGGGTACTTCAATTCCCACGGGATTTGGTGTTCACTATACAAATATCATGTGTCTATCTACCCATAATAAATGAAACCATAAAATAGATATAAATAAACCCTCTCCTTAAAAAGTTACATCATCTGAAAATAAATGCATCAATCCCAGGTCATACTAACCTTAAATCTCAAATGCGGAATCATAAACAAATATTAAGTCTTACACAATTTAAACAGAAGTCTGAAATATAACATAACAATAAACAACAAGTCTTCATCACTTATTAATCTTGCCCTTGCCTTTGCTAGTAGAAGGCTCGTCGGACCTTTCGTTCTTAACTGCAATGTTATTATTATGCAAGAGTGAGCATGATTGCCCATAAGTATAATAATATAACCACAATATAATAACATGCGAGTGAATCAAAGACTTCTGAAATAAGAAACTCAACTTTTGAATCAAGAATGAATAACAAGAATCAAAAGACTTCTGAGGGTCATAATACCTTGAACTATGTCCTAGGTTGTCAAGGGTTATACTTGAAACCTTTAACAGTCATAAGACTATGGACTCTTCTACTCGTACTTAGGGGGATCAACCCTTAGTACCATACTGTGCACAATATCTTAACGCTAAAGCATAAGTAATCCCCTATAACAGGGTTGTTCATCTCAGTTTGACATTAGATTCCGCACCAAAGGAAGTTTGGTTTGGATATACTCAACAAGGGTTCTGAATTTTAGAACATTCACCAACTATGGACTAGTCGAATCAATAAGGGTTCGCTAGTCTTACAAGGTTCAACGATAACTGATATTCAATTTGAATAATAAACTCAAGAAGTATACAATGGAATAAGTATTGTATAATAGGAATCATGCTTTAAAAGATTGATAATATCTACTATGAAATCTTGAACTTAATCAATGGATGACAAGAACTCGATCGATAAATAATATAAGTCTAAAAATTGCTCATATAAAGAGGTAAGGTTTAGAACTTGCATGACGATAACAAGTAGGGTTAGGAAATTTACCTCGTGTGTAGGTTACACGTAAATTATATATGTTCCTCGATTTAATCCTATATATCATTTACATTCATAATACCAGTTAATTACAACGTAACTATCACAAGTTCATTCTCTTTTATCTAAACTCTGATTATGATTATACTAATCAAATCATAACACTTGTTTTCACATAATATTAAACTTCACGAATGGCAAGCTAACTACACGCTCAACAATTTAAGTAAACATGTAATTACTTTATAGACATGTTAAGAATCTATTTTAACATCACATTATATGTCTAACACATTTTTATGTTCATTAGATTAGGTTACAATTACATTCCCTAAAATAAAACAATTAAAATGCTCATTCTTGGACAAACTGCATAGCGGCGCTGCGGCGCCACCCTACAGGCTAACCCTGGCGCTGTGGCGCGACTGGCGCTACAGCTTAGCTAATGGCGCTGCAGCGTGGCTGGCGCTGCGGTGTGGGCTATAGGCCTGGAACAGGCGCTGCGGCATGACAATTTAGTTTCGAAAAACAGCAGTTCGTGAAAAATGCAGACCAAGCCAAAATCTACCGATTCCTTTATTCACATATGAATTTAAACATACCCAGACATTATAATACACACATAATCATTACCCAACCTTTCTAGCCTAATTTTAACAAGTTAAAACATACAATTACTTGAATCAATTCATGTAATTTCAGTGTTCTTGGTGATTTTGAAAGTTTTAAAGATAAAACATGAAAATTGACATTACCGTTCGTTATAACTCTGAATCTGTTCGTTCAAAGCTTATTTTCTTCGTTTTAACATGTGCTATCACAATCTACTATTAAATTTTAAACAACAATTTGTAGCCTATCATTTCCCATAAGGGCATATATATGACACATTTATACTCTATAACTTCAAAAGTCTATTTACGACATATTTGTATGCAATTGATGTTATGAAAACATGCGTATATGGTAATAAAAACATACTATGATTATATATTATCATGTTTTTACACCTAAATCATCAATTCATGCATAGATCACAGAAATTTGTTAGAGATAGTTTTTCACAAAAAAATAATAACAACGTAATTATAAATTGGGTTGAAGAGATTACCCTAGAGCAGGTTCCTTTGATTCTTCACTTTCTTCTTCAATCTCTGAACTTTTCTCTAAATTCTCTTTGAATTCTCTCTCAGTTAAGACTAATGAATGAGTTATGTAAAAGAGAAAACTGAAGAAGGCGCACAGATAACCAGCAAGTTGTGGTCAGTTAATCCATATGTGGTTTAACTGCTCCCAACTCCTCATAAGGCCTTGTTTAGCTAGCATCATAAGTACCCTTTCTAGTTACTTTAATTAATCTCTTATAATATAGTTTAATAATGTCACACTCATTTAAGCAATTAATCAAATATCTTATTTAATTTAATTTAAATAAAATATAATAATTTCTCATAAATTCACATATTCACATAATTAAATTTATCATTTCTTAATTATGTCAAATCATTAAATCTCTAATTAATTATTAAATTAATTAAAATAACATTATGCTTCTTAATAACACATTTAATTCAATAAGCTCACTTAAATACATACTTTGAATAATAAAATTTTTCACATTAATTTAATCAATATAACACATATAATTAAATTAATCTACCCCAATTTTATTAATTAATTATTTAATCCAATAATTAAATTATCAAAAAAATATTTATTTAATTCAATAAATATTCAAATTAAATTGTAAAATCTCGTTCGTCACATCTTTCCCCCCTTAAAAAGATTCTGTCCCCAGAATCACGACTTGAATAATAAAATTTCTCACATTAATTTAATCAATATAACACATATAATTAAATTAATCTACCACAATTTCATCAATTAATTATTTAATCCAATAATTAAATTATCGAAAAAATATTTATTTAATTCAATAAATATTCAAATTAAATTACAAAATCTCGTTCGTCACATCTTTTCCCCCTTAAAAAGATTTTGTCCCCAGAATCGCTTACACATAAATTAAGTAAATAAATGAGGATAAGTATTCATCATATGCTCTTCGAGTTCCCACATAACTTTTTCAGCATCGTGGTTCCTCCAAATTACCTTAACAGAAGGTATTACTTTATTTCTGAGAACTTGCTCTTTCCTGTCAACAATCTGAACAGGAATTTCTTCATAAGATAAATCTTTTTTCAAATTGTAGGGGTTCATATTCAATCACATGCTTGTAATCGGGTTTATAGGGTCGTAAAACTGAAACATGGAAGACGTTGTGGACATTCTCGAGCGCCGGATGTAAGGTTACCTCATACACAACTTCTCCAATCCTTCGTAATACCTCAAAGGGTCCAATGAACCTTGGGCTTAATTTCCCCTTCTTTCCGAATCTGATCTTTCCTTTCTAGGGAGAGACTTTCAAAAATACATAACTACCCGATTCAAACTCAACATTTTTACGATGTGGATTGGCGTATTTCTTCTGCCTATCTTAAGCTGCTACCAGTCTTGTTCGAATCACTTTGACTATCTCTGCTGTCTGCTATACCAGTTCTGGACCTAGTAATTGTCTCTCCCCAACTTCATCCCAGTATAGCGGAGTTCTACACTTTCTGTCGTACAATGCTTCATAAGGCGGCATTCCAATACTAGCGTAGTAATTATTGTTGTAGCCGAACTCTACGAGTGGTAGATGATCATCCCAATTTCTTTTAAAGTCCATTATACAAGCTCTTAACATATCTTCTAATGTCTGAATCGTTCTTTCACTCTACCTGTCTGTCTGAGGGTGATATGACGTACTCATTCTCAACTGCGTACCCATGCATTCCTGTAGTCATTTCTAGAAGTTCGATGTAAAGCGCGGATCCCTATCAGAAACAATTGACACCGAAACTCCGTGTCTCGAAATAATATCTTTTATATATAATTTTTCCAATTGGTCTAAGTTAAATTTGATTCTAATCGAAAGAAAGTGTGCAGATTTTATAAGTCGGTCAACGATAACCCATACTACATCAAAGCCTTTCTGAGTTGCCGGAATGTCAACCACGAAATTCATCGTAATATGTTCCCATTTCCATTTTGGGATCTCTAACGGTTGTAGCAACCCACTCGGCCTTTGATGCTCCGCTTTCACTTTTTGACATGTAAGACACTTGGCAACATACTCTGCAACATCTCGTTTCAAATTT
Organism: Panax notoginseng; assembly: GCA_016801055.1. NCBI lineage: Eukaryota > Viridiplantae > Streptophyta > Magnoliopsida > Apiales > Araliaceae > Panax > Panax notoginseng. The sequence continues at coordinate 61,071,038 of CM029020.1, read as the reverse complement.
GGCCACCAAAAATGTTGTCGAAGATCTTGGTACATCTTGGTACTACCAGGGTGAATCGAATATCGTGAGCTATGAGCCTCGCTTAAAATGTCTTCTTTAATCTCTGGCACTGGCAGTACCCAAATTCTGCTCTCAAATCTCAGTATTCCTTCATTGTCTATCTTAAATCTCGGTTCGGTTCCTTCGGATATCTTCTTTTTCACCTTTTCACATTCTTCGTCTTGAAGTTGAGCTTCCTTAACTTTATCCAGCAAAGTTGTACCAGCTTGCATCTAGAACAGCTTCTCATCAATCTCCGTAGGTACTTCACTTCCAATTCCAGCTTCTCCATCGCTGAAATTAACTCCTCTTGAGTGGTCAACATCATCAATTTCTCCCAAACCTTCCTACTTAAGGCGTCGGCAACTAAATTTGCTTTACCCGGATGGTATAAAATTTCGCAATCATAATCCTTAATTAACTCCAACCACCTTCTCTGGCGCATATTCAAGTCCTTCTGTGTAAAAATATATTTCAGACTCTTGTGGTCTTTATATTTTTCACACTTCTCCCCATAGAGATAGTGTCTCTAGATCTTCAAAGCAAATACCACTGCAGCTAATTCCAAGTCGTAGGTCAGATACCCCTTCTTATATTCCTTTAATTGCCGTGATGCATACGCAATGACTCTGCCATTTTGCATAAGCACACAGCCAAGTCCTTTATGCTACGCATCACTATAAACCATAAAATTTCCTATGTCATCCGAAAGAGATAACACAGGTGATGTACTCAACCTCTTCTTAAGTTCTTGAAAGCTTTCCTCACACTTCTCCGTCCAAACGAATTTCACAGCTTTCCTAGTCAAATTCGTCAGTGGAGTTGCGATCTTAGAAAAATCCTGAATGAATCTTCTGTAATATCATGCCAATCCAAGAAAGCTTCTTACTTCTGACGGCATTTTCGGCTGATCCCAGTTTATCACGGCTTTGACTTTGGATGGATCTACCGAAATTCCGTCTTTATCAATCACATGTCCGAGAAATTGTACTCGCTCAATCTAGAATTCATATTTCAAAAACTTGGCGTACAACTTCTCCTTTCTCAACGCCTTTAACGTTACCTTCAAATGCTCTACATGTTCTTCCTTGGTCTTCGAGTATAACAAAATGTCATCAATAAATACCACCATGAATTTGTCCAAAAACGGCTTAAACACTCCATTCATTAAGCCCATAAATGCTGCAAGAGCATTCGTTAGACCAAATGACATCACTAAAAATTCGTAGTGACTATATCGCGTTCTGAACGCTGTCTTCGGTACATTCTTTGATCTCACCTTCAGCTGATGATAACCACTCCTCAAATCTATCTTGGAAAAGTATCTCGCTCCCTTCAATTGATCAAACAGGTCGTCGATCCTCGGTAATGGATATTTATTCTTAATCGTGACCTTATTCAGTACTCTATAGTCGATGCAGAGACACATCGTTCCGTCCTTCTTCTTCATAAATAACACTGGCGCTCCCCACGGCGATACGCTTAGTTGAATGTACTTCTTATCCAGTAACTCTTGCAGTAGGACCATCAATTCTTTCATCTCTATCGGTGCCACTCAGTACAGTGCCTTCGATATTGGAGTCATTCCTGGCGCCAAATCGATCAAAAACTCAACCTCTTTGTTTGGCGAAGGTCTTGGAATATCGTCCAGAAATACGTCTGCAAAGTTCTTCACTACTTGTATCTCCTCTATTTTTGGATTCTCTTTACGACTGTTGACTATGTAATCTAGATATCCTACATAGCCTTGTTTTAACAACTTCCTGGCCTACATCATCGTTAGACAACTTGCTTGTCTAGGCGACTTGCTGCCATAAAACACAACCTTTGACAGAGTCATCAGGTTAATACGTTTCTTCTGGCAATCAATTACAGCCCCGTAATTGAATAACCAATCCATTCCCAGAATAACATCAAATTCCCCAAGTCTAATCGGGATAAGATCAACGTTCATAGTGTTACCCTTAATATCCACCCTACAGTTCTTATGTACGTACTTAAGATAGATTATTTCTCTATTCATAATTTCTATGTTCATGGGGTATTCTAACTCATCCTTAGGCAATTCTAAGTTCTTAGCAAAGTCATCAGATATAAATGAACAAGTAGCACCCGAATCAAATAATATATAAGCATTAACTTTATTGATCGAAATGATATCTAACACCACATTGCAAGACTGCACAGCATCTTGCACTGTCATCCTGAAGCTCCTGGCGGTTGGTCTGTTGGTTGCGGTTGGTCCCGTGATAGTTAAACCACTTCCACCGTTGTTTCTGTTATTCCCTCCTGATCCTGCCCCTCCAGACCCCTTCTTGAGACAGTCCCTTACCAGATGGTCCTTTGAGCCGCAAGTGAAGCAGACGCCTTTCTTTGGGTTAGGACAGTTAGGTGTTATGTGGCCTTCCTGAGCACAATTGTAGCACACCCGTTTTCCCTTCATACAAACTCCCAAATGAGCTTTCCTGCAGGTCGAGCATGCTTCGATTCTCTTCTTCTGATCTCCTTGCTGATTTTTAGTTGACGAGTTATCAGACTACCTTCTCTTCTGATTGTTACTTCCTCCCGTGTTACTTCCACTGGCCTTATTAATTCTCTCATTTTCACTCTTCTTCTTCTTCTGATCTTGATTATACTTAGTCACCGCATCGCTCCTACCTTCAATGAGGATGGCCTTCTCCAATACTCCAGTAAAAGTTTTCAACTGAAAAATTGACACTTTACTATATAACCAGGGCTTTAGTCCCTATTCAAACCTTCTTGATTTTCTCTCATCCATGTGCACTTGATATGTGGCGAACCTAGCCAACTCATTGAATCTTGCCGCATAATCTGGCACAGACATATTTCTTTGCTTCAATTCTATAAATTGTACATCCATTTGGTTCCATGAGCTTGTTAGAAAGTACATCTCGAATAACATCTCCTTAAACCTCTCCCAAGTGACCACACCATCTCCTCCATGGACCTTATTTGCTTGCCACCAATAACTAGCTTTTGTTTTCAGCATGAACGTTGCGTAGGTAGTTTTCTGGTCCTCTCTGACTCTGGCGATGTCAAAAACTTTTTCCATCTCCATAACCCAAGTTTGAGCTTCTATCGAGTTCATGGAGCCTTTAAACTTTGGCAGTCCTACCGCCTTGAAGTCCTTGAATGTTGTATTCGGTGGAGCTTGAGGTTGATTATTAATCGCTCCAGCTAATAAGTTCACCAATTGCTGAACGGGGTTAGCATTGGCATTGTTGTTGTTGTTCGTCGATTCTTCTTGAGCTGGTTGACGATTTGGTCTTCTTCTCGGCGGTATATTTCTGTTAAAATATATGCTTATTAGATCTTTATTCAATTCTCTAAATATTTAAGGCTTAACTCAAACATTTTAACATAATCACTTAACACATTTTCTCAAATAACTAGATATATTTATTTAATCAGTGTTTTAACAAATTACAATAGCATCACTGCTATTTACATCAACTATCACGAGATAAAGAATCTACATGATTTAAAACATCAAAATATTCCTTTGTTTATAACCACATCGGAATTTACACTTTAATTACCAGATAGGTTTTCACATAATTAAATTATTCCTATCACTGCCTGCTAAGGCATTGAATAGCCTTGCTACGCTCTTCTTCCATAATACGAGACATCGTCTTGCGATCTAGCATGTACGATGGTAGTCCTTTGAACTAAATTAGGTATCTCATAACTCGATCCTGGGCCTCATCCATCGTTTTTTGAAGTGTAGAGTGCGTCTCCTCAAGCTTAGCCTTCTTCGCCCGACAGTTCTCTTCTGCAAGATTTGCACGCCGTGATTCCCTAACCCAGGCCTCCTCCGCTATGGTCAGCCTTGCTGAGTTCTCTTTCAGTTCATTCTTCAAATCCTCTATTTCCTCTTATTTCTACTCGATTTTACCCTTCTCGTGAATCAAATCCCATTCTACGTTTCCCAGACGTGTGTGAAGAGTTACAACCTCCCTATCCCTCTGTTCGATGGTAAACTGTTGAAAAACTGTCCGCTCCTTCATCTCCTGAACAGTATCTCGTAACTCTATGTTAAGGTCATGTAGCTCGTCGTACATCTCAACACTGATAGAGTTCGATGGGAACTCATCTTCTTCCTCTTCTTCCTCAGGATCCTCCTCTAGATCAGACTCAGGCACATTCTCCTGACCAACAACAGTGATCAACAGAGATGGCTCTCTCTGTACCAACTGCTCCCTGATGACATGAATGTCTCGGGGCTCCTCCTCTGTAGGTACTCGAGGTTCCTCCTCCCCAGCTCGACTAGATCCTCTAACATCCGACATCATGACAACACAGTTTTAAGTTTTAGTTACTAATCGATGCTCGCGAGCACATAAGTTTATCACATAAGCACATAAAGTCTTTTATTATCTTCAATGAATTAAGGAATTCATTTCTTAAAACTTGATAAGAGTTTACCACCGCTATGTTCTCAATCTCCTATAAGGCTACTACCTAAGGTTATTCCCCCACCTAAGGTTCATAGCCTACAGCTTTGATACCAACCTGTGACACCCCCAAATCCGGGTACTTCAATTCTCACGGGATTTGGTGTTCACTATACAAACATCATGTGTCTATCTACCCATAATAAATGAAACTATAAAATAGATAGAAATAAACCCTCTCCTTAAAGAGTTACATTATCTGAAAATAAATGCATCAATCCCAGGTCATACTAACCTTAAATCTCAAATGCGGAATCATAAACAAATATTAAGTCCTACACAATTTAAACATAAGTCTGAAACATAACATAACAATAAACAACAAGTCTTCATCACTTGTTAATCTTTCCCTTGCCTGTGCTAGTAGAAGGCTCATTGGACCTTTCGTTCTTAACTGCAATGTTATTATTATATAAGAGTGAGCACGATTGCCCACAAGTTTAATAATATAACCACAATATAATAACATGCGAGTGAATCAAAGACTTCTGAAATAAGAAACTCAACTTTTGAATCAAGAATGAATAACAAGAATCAAAAGACTTCTGAGGGCCATAATACCTTGAACTATGTCCTAGGTTGTCAAGGGTTATACTTAAAATCTTTAACAGTCATAAGACTATGGACTCTTCTACTCATACTTAGGGGGATCAGCCCTTAGTACCATACTGTGCACAATTTCTTAACGCTAAAGCATAAGTAATCCCCTATAACAGGGTTGTTCATCTCAGTTTGACATTAGATTCCGCACCAAAGGAAGTTTGGTTTGGATATACTCAACAAGGGTTCTGAATTTTAGAACGTTCACCAACTATGGACTAGTTGAATCAATAAGGGTTCGCTAGTCTTACAAGGTTCAACAATAACTGATATTCAATTTGAATAATAAACTCAAGAAGTATACAATGGAATAAGTATTGTATAATAGGAATCATGCTTTAAAAGATTGATAATATCTACTATGAAATCTTGAACTTAATCAATGGTTGACAAGAACTTGATCGATAAATAATATAAGTCTAAAAATTGCTCATATAAAGAGGTAAGGTTTAGAACTTGCATAAAGATAACAAATAGGGTTAGAAAATTTGTCTCATGTGTAGGTTACACGTTAATTATATATGTTCCTCGATTTAATCCTATATACCATTTACATTCATAATACCAGTCAATTACAACGTAACTAGCATCACAAGTTCATTCTCTTTTGTCTAAACTCTAATTATGATTATACTAATCAAATCATAACACTTGTTTTCACATAATATTAAACTTCACGAACGACAAGCTAACTACACGTTCAACAATTTAACTAAACATGTAATTACTTTATAGACATGTTAAGAATCTATTTTAACATCACATTATATGGCTAACACATTTTTATGTTCATTAGATTAGATTACAATTACATTCCCTAAAATAAAAAAAATTAAAATGTTCATTCTTGGACAAACTGCTTAGTGGCGCTGTGGCGCCACCCTACAGGCTAACCCTGGCGCGGCTGGCGCTGCAGCTTGGCTAATGGCGCTGCAGTGTGGCTGGCGCTGCGGCGCGGGCTTTAGGCCTAGAATCGGCGATGCGGCACGATAATCCAGTTTCGGAAAACTACAGTTCGTGAAAAATGCAGAGCAAGCCAGAATCTACCGATTCCTTTTATTCACATATGAATTTAAACATACCCAGACGTTATAATACACACATAATCATTACCTAACCTTTCTAGCATGATTTTAACAAGTTAAAACATACAATTACTTGAATCAATTAATATAATTTCTGTGTTCTTGGTGATTTTGAAAGTTTTAAAGATAAAACATGAAAATTGACATTACAGTTCGTTATAACTCCGAATCTGTCCGTTCAAAGTTTATTTTCTTCGTTTAACATGTGCTATCACAATCTACTGTTAAATTTCATGTTTAACAACAATTTGTAGCCTACCATTTCCCATAAGGGCATATATATGACACATTTATACTCTATAACTTCAAAAGTCTATTTACGACATATTTGTATGCAATTGATGTTATGAAAACATACGTATATGGTAATAAAAACATACTATGATTATATATTATCATGTTTTTACACCTAAATCATCAATTCATGCATAGATCACAGAAATTTGTTAGAGATAGTTTTTCACAAAAAAATAATAACAACGTAATTACAAATTGGGTTGAAGAGATTACCCTAGAGCAGGTTCCTTTGATTCTTCACTTTCTTCTTCAATCTTTGAACTTTTCTCTAAATTCTCTTTGAATTCTCTCTCAGTTAAGACTAATGAATGAGTTATGTAAAAGAGAAAACTGAAGAAGGCGCACAGATAACCAGCAAGTTGTGGTCAGTTAATCCATATGTGGTTTAACTGCTCCCAACTCCTCATAAGGCCTTGTTTAGCTAGCATCATAAGTACCCTTTCTAGTTACTTTAATTAATCTCTTATAATATAGTTTAATAATGTCACACCTATTTAAGCAATTAATCAAATATCTTATTTAATTTAAATAAAATAAAATATACTAATTTCTCATAAATTCACATATTTACATAATTAAATTTCTCATTTCTTAATTATGGCAAATCATTAAATCTCTAATTAATTATTAAATTAATTGAAATTACATTATGCTTATTAATAATTCATTTAATTCAATAAGCTTACTTAAATACATACTTTGAATAATAAAATTCTCCACATTAATTTAATCAATATAACACATATAATTAAATTAATCTACCACAATTTTATCAATTAATTATTTAATCTAATAATTAAATCATCGAAAAAATATTTATTTATTTCAATAAAAATTCAAATTAAATTACAAAATCTCGTTCGTCACATCGGGGCCTTTGTTACTTGAGCAAGTACGCCCGTAGGGGTGTCTCAACACCTAGCACCCTAAGGTCTTTTATGGTCTGGGAGTCATTGGTTGAAAGCTCGCTAAGGGGTAGGACTGTTGTTCGCCTAATGGAATGAGGCATTGCACAGTCATGGAAAAAAGAAAAGAAATCAATAAACACCGCTAGAAAGTGCGAAAATCGCCCTCGTGAGTAAAAATAAAGTAAAATAAACCCATTGTTGAACCTTAGTTTGTATTGATGTGTTGAAGTAGTTTTTGTTTCATTAGTATATGTGATTCTTGATTTAAACTTTAATTTTCTGTCTTTAGCAGTATAACATGTGTAATCTTTATCGTGGTAAAGCTTATTGGTGAACACATCACACACACACAACCTCTTTATAGCGAGGTTGGATTATTTGATTGTATGATGTTATATCTGTAGTTTAGTTTGATACTTTATTCTTGAATCTGGATAATTCTCTGAGGCACAATTGATTGGAATTCCAATTTGGCTGGAAATCTTGGGACTCATTTGCATCATAGTGTAGTTTGCATAGCATGTAGTTGCATTGTTTATTTTATTTATATATGCATTGCTTGAGGGCAAACAATAATTCAAGTTTGAGGGTATTTAATAAGTAGGTTTTATACCTACTTATTGGTTACCAACTTATTAGAATAATGCTCAACTTTAGTAGTTTTATTATGTTTTATTTGTCTTTTGTATTTATTGTGTAGTATGCATTGATGGAATTCCTATAGCAACATAAGGCGTGGAATGACATGGATTGGCATGGAGCTAGCAAGAACATGGCAAAGTGGACTTGAGCAAGTGAAGAGGAGAATCAGTGAAGTGATAAAGTGCAAAAGAAAAGAGATGAAGAAGAGAGAAAATGAAAAGCAAGCAAGCAGCAGAATGCAAAGTACAGCAGCAATGCGGCCGCGCTGCTATATAGTATGATCATGGCGCGCCCGCGCCATAGGAATATAGAAATAGAATTACACTATTACGCGGTCGCACTTCAAAAACAAAGGCCCATGGCGCGCCCGCGCCATGCACTCGGTACAGATTACTACAGTGCGTCCGCGCTCGATCCAGAGTACATTATTCCGCGCGCGAGTCTTATTCAGTTTAAAAGTGCTAACTTTTTGTAATTTGAATTTGAGCGTGTTTTACTCATCTGAGACAATATGGTTGGTTACCAGACGTGGTTTTATGAGATTGATTCATGACTGTTCTGAGGTTTAGACTACTCGAGGGAGAGAGTGAAGAGCACTATTTTCATTACTATTTTTAGCTCCTCTTTTATCTAGATTGCATAATAATTATAGTTTTCATTTTTGGAGATTTCATGTGGATTTGAACAAGCCAGGAAACAGACTTTGCAACAGAGATTATTAGATTTGCTCTATCATTTCTCTTATATCTATTGATTGTATTTCTTAATTCTATGTTTTGCTTCAATCCCATAATGGCTTTTGGTTCAGAAATGAACTAATTTCCATTATGGGATTCTAATAGATTTTAATGCGTAGTTTAAACTTGTATGACTGATTATGATGTTACATATTTAATATTGGATTGCCCATTATGGCTGTGCTAAATGTTTGAATGCTTGATCACCATTCACACTAATTGCTTGTAAGGATTTGGAAAATGAAATATAAGTATAGATTAGACCATAATGGCATATGTTCATAAGGCTTATTTATGTTAGGCTTTGTGATTCGTGACCCGGATAGGCATATACCGTTTCACCATTTGTAGTCATTAAGAGAGTTTGAGCTTAATCATATTTGTTGTAAATTCACATAGACATATAGTGAGTTTAGTAATTGTGATGCTTAAATGAATTCTATCAATTTTGGATTTTATGTAAATTGGGCATAGTTTATTGAAAAATGGTTGTGTTTCACTTATGTGCTCTCGACTAGCTTTCCTTATTTAATTAGTAGGCATAACATGAGGCATACAGTTTAGATGAAGCATTAGATGATATTAGAATCCCATATCTTTCCAATTTGATTACATCTTTTTAATAATATTTATTTATTATGTTGATAATTAATTTAGATATAAATTCATCTATTGATTGATAGTTTGAGCATATAGAAATAGTGATTAAGTTGTTGCATGATAAATTAGATTTAACACCTTTCTCCGTGGATCGATACTTTTCTTACTCTGTACTACTTGTTGACCCATGTATACTTGCATGAGTTAGAGTCCATTTTGTTAAACCAAGAAGGAGGCAACAATTATGTACCGTGTATCTGACGACCCAAGATGGGTTGTGTATACCTATTTTGGGGGTGTCACAATTACCGTTGCTTTTATTACTGTTGGCCTTTTATAATTTTATTAAAAATATATATAAGAATGGTGTTGCCATGACTTGAACCCAAGTCCTTAATATCAACACCTCTATCTTATCCAACTGAACCAATATTAATTGTTAGTTACATGGATAACATATAATATATTTATTATATACTTTTAGATAATTAAAATATCCAACAATCCTCCCCTATTTTCATAATCCTCCAGTCCTTTTCCTTTGACATTATTCTTTCTCTTATTAACTATAGTATACATATGTAATAGGTGTCTTTGGACTTGAACCTTTACATAATCTATTTTACAAAGTATCTGAATTTTTTAGTAGCGTTAGCTTTGAACTAAAAAATCTTAAAGTGATATCTTGCTCTATAGACATATACTATATCTCTTATAGTTTAAGGAAACCCAAATCATTTATGCTCTTGTGTTTACCTCTTGGGTTCCGTAAGTGACTTAGAGATAAGCCTTCACTCTTCACTTATATAGGTGAATCTAATTAGATGCACTTTTATGATCTGCATCATCCAAACCGGACATAGTTTCATTAAAGGTTTACCCTACCCTCTTTATTCTCCATACAAGCATACACTATCTTTGAGATGGTTTTGAAGAATTTCTTCTTCATACTTGTCTAGTGTATAACTGGTTCTTACTATAAGTATTTTTCTATTAAACTAATATACCAGATGTTACTCTAGTATTTAGTTGGGTTCCACTTATAGATTACCTCTCATTTAAAGGCTTTAAACCCATCTCCCTAGAAGTCTTACATATTACATCCTTGCCTATGCCTTTTGTAAAAAGATCTGCCAAATTTCCCTTTGACTTAACATAGTTAAAGGTAACAACCCCTTTATTGATTTGCTCCCTTACATAACTATGTCTTAAACTTATATGTCTATACTTCCCGTTATAAACCTTGTTATAAGATCGTGATAATGCTGCCTCATTATCACAATATATTGAGATAGTTGTCATTGGTTTGGGCCAAAGTGGTATCTCAAATAATAAATCCTTAAGCCATTCGGCTTCTTTTACAACAATTGATAATGCAACTAACTCAGATTCCATAGTTGAATGTGTTATCAAGGTTTGTTTCTTGGAACCACAAGGAATTTCCCCTCCTCCTAAAGTGAATATCCATCCACTTATAGACTTTATTTCATCTGAATCTGTTATCCAGTTTGCATCTGTGTACCCTTCTACCATAGCTGGGTATCCTGTATAGCATAATGTATAGTTCATTATGCCTTAAAGATATTTAAGTATTCTTGATACTTCATCCCAATGAACCTGACCTGGATTATGAGTAAACCTAATTAATACTCCTACTACAAATGCTATATAAGGTCTAGTACACTGCATTACATACATTTGACTACCGATTACACTTGCATACTCTAACGGAGATATGCTATTTCCTTTATTTGGAAATAATTTAACAGAATGATCATATGGGGTAGAGGCTATCTTACAATTCTTGTGATTAAACTTCTTTAACAATTTCTCAATATAATGAGACTAAGTTAAAGAAATAGTATCTTGAGACCGCACAATTTTAATACCTAAAATTACATCAACCTCCCCCATATCTTTCATATCAAAAGTAACAGACAAAAATGTTTTAGTTTCTAATACTACCTTTTCACTAGTACCAAAAATAAGCATATCATCAATATATAAACAAATTATAACACTAAAACTTTTACTAAACTTAGAATAAACACATTTATCCGATTCATTTATTTTAAATCCATTTGAAACAATCATTTGGTCAAATTTTTCATGACACTGCTTAGGTGCTTGTTTTAGGCCATATAAAGATTTAATAAGTTTACAGACCTTTCTTTCTTGACCTTTCAAAATAAACCCTTCTGGTTGTTCCATATAGACTTCCTCTTCTAAGTCACCATTTAGAAAAGCAGTTTTAACATCCATTTGGTGTATAAAAAGTTTATGAATTGATGTTAATGCAATTAATAACCTAATGGTACTTGTGATGCCCCTAAAATAGGTCCATACAACCCATTCTAAGTCGCCAAATATATGGTACAAAATTTAAATATAAACTTAATTTACACAATTATTAACTATCGTGCCGGATAAGACAAAATATAAGCTGAGAGTTTTAACACGAATATTGTCTCGTAGACAATATCCAAACTCAAATGGAGTCTTCATTACAATTATTATCACACTATTTTATAGAATAGTGAGGACTACTATAGCCACCATCTTAGACCATCACTCCATTCCCCGACTAGTCACAGCTATATTCTCATTTCCTAAAGAGAATAATGAAAAAAAAGGGTGAGCTCAACTAGCCCAGTAAAGAATATTATGACTAAGATAATGTAGAATAAATTATCCTTAGTCTTCAACAATATAAAAATTGATAGAATACAATAGACAATAAGTTTAACTATAGCAGAACAAGAAATCTATTAGAAGAGTCAAGTAGAGCGTGATGTCTACTATCTTCTATGATACTAAATTTCATCATCAATATTTTATCTCTGTAACACATCTCAATAAATAATCCACATCACCGAATTATTCATGCACTACGGGCCAAGGATATTCGTTAGTATCACATTCATGAATTATCAATGCACTACGTGCCAAGGATATTAGTTATTATCACCAGTGGTCGTGATCATGTCAAACAATTGTCCATCAATGCACTACGGGCCAATGAGGACTTTTACCAATCATTTGTAACATTACAGGTCATGATTATACCGATACATAATTCATGGCCATAATCATACCAATCAACAGTCCATTTATGCACTACGGGCCAAAGATGACTTTCATCACAATATAAACATGAGGATGATGACAATAAATATAAGAATCAGTCAAATGAGATCAAGGATAAATATTAAAGATTTTTTTTATTCAATTTATCCAGAGTTTAAGAATTTCCAAATTGTCAACATAATAACTACTTTGTGGAGTAAAATTTAAGAATAATATTCAAGTATCAAAAATAATTTGGACAGAAAAGAAATTATTTTTTGTCATGAATAGTATCCTATGAATAGTACTTCGTGAATAGTATCCTGTGAATAGTACCGTATATATGAATAGTACTGTATGAATAGTACCGTATGTATGAATAGTGTCGTATGTATGAATAGTACCCATAAATAGTACTCCGACATGAAAAACTTAAATTTTAACAAGAAGGTTCAGAAAAATATTTCTGTGGAACGATACTAGATGAAGCGCAAAATTCAAGGATATTCTACTAATTTCAAAGAGTACATAAGCAATACTTATCAAAATAAGTGTAGATTTAGGAATATGAAACGAAATAATATTACTTACATATTATAGAGTATGGAAGAAAATAATATATCTTACGAATATTGAAAGAAAATAATATCACTTACCTTAGTAGGAGATTGGATACTGCAATAGTTTAGTAACAGAATACTCTTCTTCTTTCTCTTTGATTCTCTCTCTATAGCTTTCTCTTGTGAGTCTTAGTAAATTGGTGAGAATGAAAGAAGAAATAAGCTTCTATTTATAAAAGATTTCTAGCTTAACCCTTGCAATGTGAAGAGGCAAGTGGCTTGACGACTGGTAATGTAAAAAGAAAAGTGGTTTGGCATGTGAAAAGGCAAGTGGTTTGAAACCTGTAATATGAAAAGGCAAGTGGTTTGACGCCTGTAATGTGAAACAGCAAGTGGTTTGACGTCTGGTAAAGGCAAGTACTATTGGTGAAAGTAACTCTTAGATGATGACATATGGGTCCCACAGAATAAACCAAACTTACATCAAACGTCTCATAACAGACTTCTTATTTATATCAAAGATTGAATAAATATTTTTCACAAATCACTTTATCTTCAATTAACACATTTTTAATCTTTCAACAATTATTCATCATTAATATTATAACTCACAATATTGACAACCAAATCATTCCTATGAAAGAGGGGGCTTTCCAATAAGGACTTCTCCTTATTGGCGCGCAATTAGGTGACCAAACCCCTTTCTTCGACAGAACTTTCTAGACATTGTCAATAATACAAATAATAATATGAATAACTTTGTCGTCTCAATTATTAATTTAATAATATAAAATATTGTGCAGAGGATACCGTGACAATAATTGAATCAATAATATGAGATACTATGCATCAACTAATGTTGCAATAATTGAATAACACTGAGTGACATCTCACGTAAGCATCAATAATCAAAGATATTGTACAATACCGTTTGTTACTGTGCAACCACGCGTATTACTATACTTTTATCATCGGGTATTTCAATAGTTTAACGGTAAAAGTTTTGTCGTTATTCTATGAAAATGTTATTTTTGTCACTTTCTATATCCGATAGTTATTCCGTTGTGGGGTCCACCAATGAATGTGTCGTCGTACTGATATTCTCCAACAAAAAGAATATTCCTTGACCAAACGAAAATTTTATGACAACTTGCTTAATTTGCAAAAATTTGCACATATCACCCATAATTATAGCATTATATCAAATTAACACCTTATTATTCAAAATAAAATTTAGAGAAAATTCAATATTTATTCATAAAAAGTTGGGGTCTTACAACATCCCCTCCTTATGAAATTTCGTCCTCGAAATTGATGTACGTACATTGTGTGTCGAAGAGATGAGGATACCTTATTTTCATTTCAGATTCTAACTCTCAGGTCATTTCCTCAATATCATGGTTTCTCCATAAAATTTTGACTTGAGGTATAACCTTTGAGCATAGAATATGTTCCCTCTTATCCAAGATTTAGCAGGTACTTCTTCATAAGTTAAATCTTCTGCTATCTCGTCTGGTTTTAATTCAATAATGTGATTCGGGTCTTCCACATATTTACATAACATAGATATGTGAAAAATGTTATGAACACGAGACATACTTGGCAATAAGGCGAGTCTATAGGCCACAGTTCCTACTCGATCGAGGAATAAATTGAGGGTTGAGATTTCTTCATCGACTCTTACTTCTGGAATAACACATTCTTGTACTTTCTTCTTCATATTCATCAGCTCCGGGTTTGTAGCTTGAGCGGCTTTAACTTTATCGATTAAAGTCGATTCTACTCATATATTTGGCATCATCACATGGGTCCTTAGAGTCTTTAACTCTATCTCCATCCTTTGTAAATCATACAAAATGGGTCTTTGTGTTAACAACGTCGCACTCGTAACCGCATACGATCTTTTAATTAACGCGTCAGCTACCACGTTCGCTTTTCCAGGATGGTATTGAATGGTATAATCGTAATCTTTCAACAGCTCGAGCCAACGTCTTTGGCGCATGATACGTTCATTTTGGTTGAAGAAATATTTGAGGCTTTTAGAAATGGGTTTTGCACTGGGTTCAAGGTCAATATAAAATTCGATTTCACGCTCTGGGGGTAGGCCAAGAAGTCTTCAGGGAATTCGTCAGGAAATTTATTAACAATAGAAATATCATTCAAATTTGACGTATTTTTGTTTAAATCTGTGACATGGGCTAAGAAAGCTTGACATCCATTTTTTAATAAATGAATGGCATTATGGCTTTGATATGACAGTGATTGACTTTAGTGGTTTGGCTGCTTGAATTTACATAACAGGTTGGTTAGCATTATGAAAGCTAACAACCTTACGAAAATAATCAATTTTAGCATGATGAGTAGTTAACCAGTAGATTCCTAAAATCATATCAAATGCAAGTATTTTCAAAGAGATGAGATCAACAGGTAATGGGAAGGTGCCGATTTGAATCAAACATGATTTATAAACAATGGTTGTAATGAAGGTTTCTCCCAACGGAGTTTCAACAAATAAGTCAAAGTCTAATTTCTTTGGAGTCAAGTTCAAACGTTGAGCACAAGCAGGTGAAATAAAAGAATAGGTAGAACCAACATCGAATAAGGTATAGACTTCGCAATAATTTATGATTAGCTTACCCGTGATAACTTCGTTCGAGTTCCTCGCTTTTTGGGAAGTCACAAAAAACGCACTCCCTTAAACTACCTACTTTAACTTATCTGGGACAGCCTTTTGTGTCGCCATCCCAGCTGGACTTGACTTCGCTGCATGATAAAATCAAGCTAAATGACCTTCCTTTCCATAATTAAAACACACTTTGGGTCGTTGCGTACAGTTTGGACGGATGTGTCCCTCCTTTCAGCATTTATAGCATACGACCGGTGGTCGTTATCCTTCCTTGGAAACTGGTGTTGGTGCTGTTGTCGATGTCTTTCCGTCATTGTTGAATCTTCTCTTCTTAAAGTTGTTCCCACTTAGTTCACATTTCCTATTATCTTGGCCATGATTACCACCGAAGTGGTTATCATTTCTAGCATGATAATTTCTACCACGATGGTTACCATGACAGTTATTTTGATAGTTATTCCGTTGTGAGGTCCACCAATGATTGTGCCGTCATACGGATATTCCCCGACCAAATTAATATTTTATGATAACTTGCTTACTTTGAAAAAATTTGCACATATCACCCATAATTATAGCATTATATCAAATTAACACCTTATTATTCAAAATAATATTTAGAGAAAATTTAATATTTATTAATAATTGTGTAAATTAAGTTTGTATTTGAATTCTGTAACATGTATTTAGCGACTCAAAATGGGTTGTATAGACCTATTTAATGGGCGTGACAGTTGGTATCAAAGCTTAGGGATATGATCCCTGGCTGAGATTTGAGGCTAGAACTAGGAGGGGAGAAACGGGTAAATCTTTCGCTAGTATGACCTACCTAAGTTTATTTGTTATTTAATTGGTCGGTCAAAATATAGGGATAGTATGTGGCATGTTAATTAACCATTGTTTTGTGACAGTGTTTGAAAATGACATCTAAAAATGTTGAGATAAGCAATGGTGCACATGAGACTGTTGAGTCACCGCCGATCAATAACCAGGATAATGTGCATCAGAAAGGCAATAATCCTCATATAAACAACAACACCGACCAAATGATGAACGACGGGATGTTTAGGAGCTTTCTGCAATTCATGCAATACCAAGCAAGAGAGACTCATGTTCAAAATACAGATGGAAATAATGGCAACTCACGGATGGTCACTGCTAAGAAATTCAAAGAGCTGGGACCACCAAAGTTTTTAGGAAAGCCAGAGCCACTTAAGGCAGAGACGTGGATTAAGCAGATCACCAAGATATTTGATGTCTTGGGATGCTCTGAGGAGCAAAAGGTTCCCTTTGCCACCTTCATGTTGCGAGGAAAGGCAGATTACAGGTGGGAATCTGTAAAACGTACTCAACCTTCCACACTAAAGATGTCTTGGGAGAAGTTCCAATAATTGTTCAACGACAAGTACTTTACTGAAAGTATTCATCACATGAAAGAGGTAGAATTCATCAAGCTGGAGCAAAACAATATGACCGTATCGCAATACGAGGCTAATTTTGCTGAGTTATCCCGGTTTTCATCCCATTTGGTAGATAATGAGGAGCGTATGACACAAATGTTTCTGTGAGGTTTGAAACCCAAAATATGTCAATACCTCATTTCTCACAAACTTTGTTTATATTCAGATGTTGTGAATATGGCTCAGTTATTAGAGCGCGATAATGAGTCAATCCAACCAAAAGACAACGACTAACAACACGATAATAATAGTACCGGTGGCAACGACCATCAGAACAATGATAACCATCGTGGAAGAAATTATCATGCCAGAAATGGTAACCACATTGGTGGTAATCATGGCCAAGATAATAGAAAAGGCGAACTAAGTGTGAACAACTTTAAGAAGAGAAGATTCAACAATGACGGAAAGACATCGACAGCAGCACCAGCACTCGTTTCCAAGGAAGGAGAACGACCAACTATCGTATGCTACAAATGCTGAAAGGAGGGACACATCCGTCCAAACTGTACGCAACAACCCAAAGTGTGTTTCAATTATGGAAAGGAAGGTCATTTAGCTTGATTTTGTCATACAGCGAAGTCAAGTCCAACTGGGATGGCGACACCAAAGGCTTTCCCATACAAGTTAAAGTCGGTAGTTTAAGGGAGAGCGTTTTATGTGACTTCTCAAAAAGCGAGGAACCCGAACGAAGTCTATACCTTATTCGATACCTGTTCTACCCATTCTTTTATTTCACCTGCTTGTGCTCAACGTTTGAACTTGACTCCAAAGAAATTAGACTTTGACTTATTTGTTGAAACTCCGTTGGGAGAAACCTTCATTACATCCACTATTTATAAATCATGTTTGATTCAAATCGGCACCTTCACATTACCTGTTGATCTCATCTCTTTGAAAATACTTGCATTTAATGTGATTTTAGGAATCAACTGGTTAACTACTCATCATAGTAAAATTGATTGTTTTCGTATGGTTGTTAGCTTTCATATTCCTAACCAACCTGCTATGTGAATTCAAGCAACCAAACTACTAAAGTCAATCACTATCATATTAAAGCCATAAAGTCATTCGTTTATTGAAAAACGGATGTCAAGCTTTCTTAGCCCATGTCACGGATTTAAACAAAAATACATCAAATTTGAATGATATTTCTATTGTTAATAAATTTCCTGACGAATTTTCTGAAGACTTCTTGGCCTACCCCTAGAACATGAAATCGAATTTTGTATTGACCTTGAACCCAGTACAAAACCCATTTCTAAAAGCCTCAAATATTTTTTCAACCAAAATGAACGTATAATGCTTCACAGACGTTGGCTCAAGCTGTTAAAAGATTACGATTATACCATTCAATACCATCCTGGAAAAGTGAATGTGGTAGCTGGCGCGTTGAGTAGAAGATCGTATGCGGTTACAAGTGCGACGTTGTTAACACAAAGACCCATTTTGTATGATTTACAAAGGATGGAGATAGAGTTAAAGACTCCAAGGACCCACGTGATGATGTTAAATATACGAGAAGAATCGACTTTAATCGATAAACTTAAAGCCGCTCAAGCTACAGACCCGGAGCTGATGAATATGAAGAAGACAGTACAAGAATGTGTTATTCCAGAAGTAAGAGTCGATGAAGAAATCTCAACCCTCAATTTATTGGTCCAATTGAAATCCTCGATCGAGTAGGAACTGTGGCCTATAGACTCGCCTTATTGCCAAGTATGTCTCGTGTTCATAATATTTTTCACATATCTATGTTATGTAAATATATGGAAGACCCGAATCACATTATTGAATTAAAACCAGACGAGATAGCAGAAGATTTAACTTATGAAGAAGTACCTGCTAAAATCTTGGATAAGAGGGAACATATTCTATGCTCAAAGGTTATACCTCAAGTCAAAGTTTTATGGAAAAATCATGATATTAAGGAAATGACCTGGGAGTTAGAATCTGAAATGAAAATAAGATATCCTCACCTCTTCGACACATTATGTACGTACATCAATTTCAAGGACGAAATTTCATAAGGATGGGAGGTTGTAAGACCCCAATTTTTAATGAATAAATATTAAATTTTCTCTAAATATTATTTTGAATAATAAGGTGTTAATTTGATATATTTATATAGTTATGTGTGATATGTGCAAATTTTTACAAATTAAGTAAGTTGTCATAAAATATTCGTTTGGTCGGGAAATATTCTTTTTATCGGGGAATATCCGTATGACGGCACATTCATTAGTGGACCCCACAATGGAATAACTATCGGATATAGAAAGCGACAAAAATAACATTTTCATATAATAACGACAAAACGTTTACCGTTAAACTATTGAAATACCCGGTGATAAAAGTACAGTAATACGCGTGGTTGCACAGTAGCATACGGTATTGTACAGTATCTTTGATTATTGATGCTTATGTGAGAAGTCACTCAGTTTTATTCAATTATTACAACAGTAGTTGATGCATAGTATCTCATATTATTGATTCAATTATTATCACAGTATCCTCTGCACAATATGTTATATTATTAAATCAATAATTGAGACGACAAAGTTATTCATATTATTATTTGCATTATTGACAATGTCTAGAAAGTTCTATCGAGGAAAGGGGTTTGGTCCCCTAATTGCGTACCAATAAAGAGAAATCCTTATCGAAAAGTCCCTTCTTTCCTGGGAATGATTTGGTTGTCAATATTGTGAGTTATAATATTAATAATGAATAATTATTGAAAGAATAAAAATATGTTAATTGAAAATAAAGTGATTTATGGTAAATATTTATTCAATCTTTGATATAAATTAGAAGTATATTATGAGACATTTATTGTAAGTTTGGTTTATTCTGTGGTACTTGCCTTTACCAGACATCAAACCACTTGTCTTTTCAAATTACAGGCGTCAAACCACTTCTCTTTTCACATTACAGGCGTCAAACCACTTGCCTTTTCACATTACAGGCGTCGAACCACTTGCCTTTTCACATTACAGGTGTCAAACCACTTTTCTTTTCACATTACCAGTCGTCAAGCCACTTGCCTCTTCACACTACAAGGGCTAAGCTATAAATCTTCTATAAATAGAAGCTTATTTCTTCTTTCATTCTCATCAATTCACTAAGACTCACAAGAGAAAGCTATAGAGAGAGAATCAGAGAGAAAGAAGAAGAGTATTCTATTACTACACTATTGCAGTATCCAATCTCCTACTAAGGTAAGGGATATTATTTTTTT
Source organism: Panax notoginseng (assembly GCA_016801055.1). Taxonomy (NCBI): domain Eukaryota; kingdom Viridiplantae; phylum Streptophyta; class Magnoliopsida; order Apiales; family Araliaceae; genus Panax; species Panax notoginseng. The sequence continues at coordinate 61,050,702 of CM029020.1, read as the reverse complement.
TAAAATATTCGTAAGAAATATTATTTTCTTCCATATTCTATAGTATGTAAATAATATTATTTCGTTTCATATTCCTAAATCTACACTTATTTTGATAAGTATTGCTTCTGTACTCCTTGAAATTAGTAGAATATCCTTGAATTTTATGTTTTATCTAGTATCGTTCCACGAAAATATTTTTCTGAACATTCTTGTTAAATTTTAATTTTTTCGTGCCAGAGTACTATTCATGAATACTATTCATACATACGGTACTATTCATACATACAGTATTATTCACGGGGTACTATTCACAGGGTACTATTTATGATAAAAAATAATTTCTTTCATGTCCAAATTATTTTTGATACATGAATATTATTCTTGAATTTTACTCCACAAAGCAGTTATCATGTTGACAATTTGAACAATCTTAAACTCTAGATAAATTGAATAAAAAAATCTTTAATATTTATCCTTGATCTTATTTGACTGATTCTTATATCATTGTCATCATCCTCATGTTTATATTGTGATGAAAGTCATCTTTGGCTCGTAGTGCATAGATGGACTGTTGATTAGTATGATTATGACCATAAATTATGTATCGGCATAATCATGACTTGTAATGTTACAAATAATGTGGTAAAAGTCCTCATTGGCGTGTAGTGCATTGATGTACAGTTGTTTGGCATAATCATGACCACTGGTGATAATAACGAATATCCTTAGCACGTAGTGCATGGATAATTCATGAATGTGATACTAACAAATATCATTGGCTCGTAGTGCATAGATAATTCGGTGATGTGGATTATTTATTGAGATGTGTTACAGAGATAAAATATTGATGATGAACTTTTGAATCATAGAAGATAGTAAACATCATGCTCTACTTGACTCTTCTAATGGATTACTTGTTCCGCTGCAGTTAAACTTATTGTCTTTTATATTCTATCAGTTTTTATACTGTTGAAAACTAAGGATAATTTATTCTACATTATCTTAGTCATAATATTCTTTACTGGGCTAGTTGAGTTCACCCTTTTCTTTCATTGTTCTCTTCAGGAAATGAGAATATAACTGGGACTAGTCAGGGAATAGAGTGATGGTCCAAGATGGTGGCTATAGTAGTCCTCACTATTCTATAAAATAGTGTGATAATAATTGTAATGAGGACTCCATTTGAGTTTGGATATTGTCTACGAGACAATATTCGTGTTAAAACTCTCAGCTTATGTTTTGTCGTATTCTGCACGATAATTAATAATTGTGTAAATTAAGTTTGTATTTGAATTCTTTACCATGTATTTGGCGACTCAGAATGGGTTTTATGGACCTATTTTGGGGGCGTCACAATCTAGAACAATCATCTATAAATGTTATAAAATATCCTTTACCTCCCCTAGTTAATATGCCCTCAAATTTACAACTATCGGAATGAATGAATTCTAATAATTCTGAATTTCTTTCTACTTTTTTAAAAGGCTTCTTGGCAATTTTAGATTTAACACATATAACACATTTTTCTAAATCAGAAAAATTAATCTTAGGTATTAAACTAAGATTACTCATGTTACGCATACTTTTATAATTTACATATCCTAATCTAGCATGCCAAACATTAAAAATAGAAATCATATAAGCAAAAGATGAATTTTTATTAATAACATTTAGTTTGTACATGCCATTAGATTCATATCCTTTTCCGACATACATACCACCCTTAGACAATACAATACAATTAGCATCAAACAAGACTTTTATGCCATGTTTGTTTAAAACACTAACAGATACAAGGTTTTTCCTAATGTTTGGAACATGAAGAACATCAGTAAGAGTAATTGTCTTCCCGGATGACAACTTGAGAAACACCTTGCCTTTACCCATCACTTTTGCAGTTGATAAATTTCTCATGAATAGTTCTTGACTATCCTTCGTAGGTTCATATGCTTTAAATATTACTTTATTCTTAGCAATATGCTTGGTTGCTCCAGAATCGATCCACCATTCCATGTCATTTCCAACCATGTTAGTCTCCATGATTATAGCAGCAATATCCTCATTGTCTACCATATTTGCTTGGTCATTCTTTTGTTACCTTTGTTTCAAGTACAAAGTACATTGTTTCTTGAAATGTCCTCGCTTACCACATTTCCAACAAGTACCTTTCGGTTTTTTATTTCCAGAAGTGCTATGTTGACCACCACGCTTTCTTTTATTGTTGCCCCTTGGTTTAAATACATTTTCTATGACAAGAGCTTTAGCACTTTTATTTTCTATTTCCAATTTATCCAAGTTTCGAGAATTTTCTTTAACTTAGAGAAATTTAATAAGTTCTTGCATAGTCATTGCATCTTTCTTTTGTTTCAATTCTTTTCGACAATCTTTCCATGAAAATGGTAATTTTGAAATGATTGTCGATTCTTGAAACCCTTCGTCAATGCTATGACCTTTCAAAACAATTTGATTCATAAAAATTTGAAGTTCATGTAATTGCAGTATAACAGATTTGTTATCTATCATTTGATAATCAAATAATGAACTTACTAGAAATTTTTTATTTTCGGCGTCCTCAATTTTGTATTTGTTGTCGAGATCCTCCCATAATTCCCTTCCCATTTTTTCTACGAATTTGGCTTCATACACATCGTACAACGAATTGGATAGTGCATTTAAAATATACCCTTTACACATAAAGTCATCTTGTTCCCATTTTATTCGATTATTCATTTCTGTCGGTGTCTCATTTTCCTTTTCTTTAATTTTCTCCTCATTTAGCACATGAGAGATTTTTAATGTCGTTAAGCAAAAATACATTTTGCTTTTCCAACGTCTAAAGAATAATCCATCAAACTTCTCAAGTTTGTTAATTTGATTCAAGCTATTTTTTGAATTGTTGTCCTCCATGGTAATATAGTCTTAAGATTGTTGAAAATTTTTTACTTTGTAGTAAGTTATAGAACAAAAATATTTCTGCCTAAATCGAATGGTTGATCACTCTTTCCTTAAGACTATATTCGCCCCTTACTTTTGCTACGCAGGGTTACTGCGAATTAGTCTCCCAAGATAAGACAAGCCCAGATTTTATTCTGTACTAGAATTTGTTGTGTACGAACAAATCTAATACTAAACTATAAATGAAAGAAGAAAATTATAACAAGAAAAATATTTAGAATAATAATTTTTTCTAAGCACTTGAAGAAGGATTGAATAATTTTTAGTGAATAATTTGGGTGGATTTGTGACCTATTTATAGGTTTCTAAACACTCATTTGAAGAGTTATGTTGATACATGGCATCACATTCTCTCAATTTGGTCGTATCTCAATAATTTGGTCATATCCCAATTATGGGATATGTCGTTCTGTATTTTTGTCTTGGGATATGTCATTCTGTATTTTTGGCCCATATCCCAATTCCAATAGTTCCCAATTCTGATGTTGGGAAATATTTCCGTTGGAAATCGTTGGAATATTACCATTAGAAATATTTATGTTGCTCTGTCCGTTGGAAATACCGTCCATTTGAAATATTACCGTTGCTTTTATTACTATTGGCCTTTAATAATTTTATTAAAAATATATATAAGAATGTTGTTACCATGACTTGAACCCAAGTCCTTAATATCAACACATCTCTCTTATCCAACTGAACCAATAATAATTGTTGGTTACATGGATAACATTTAATATATTTATTATATACTTTTAGATAATGAAAATATCCAACACAGAGTTCTGTTCTTTCTAATTCTCCCTCACTCGATGGTCTCATCTTCTTTGCAATTCAAGTCGCTTCTCCTACTCGTCATCTCTTCCTCTGTTGTAGTCTAAATTTTTGCATGTTTATATTTATAGAGCCAAATAAACCTTTATCCATTAGCTTGAGAGATATGTCAAATTTTCAAATATTGGTGATGATTTTGGTTTCGTTGATGTTGAGGAACAAATAGCTTACCTTTTCAAAGCAATTAAATTGATTGGTATCCTTTAAAATGATGCACATACTCTGTTTGCATGAATATATATATATATATATATATATATATATATATATATATATATATATATATATATATATATGTGTGTGTGTGTGTGTGTGTGTGTGTGTGTGTGTGTAATGCAAATGCTTTGTTTCCATGAGTGCATATATATACACACATAATATTCCGTTCTTTGGATCAAATTTGGGTCGCTTGTGTACACAGAAAGTAGATTATGATATATAGGTCAAATTCATACACATATGGTTGTTTCTAGTGTTGAATTATGTGAATTTCTTGGTAGCCAGCTACTGGAGTTGTACTGTAAGTTAGGTTGTATTGATTGAGCAAGTAAACTGTTTGACAAAATGCGAGAAAGAAATGTTTTTAGTTGGACCTCAATTTCTTGTTCTGTTTTTTTAGTGGCTTACATACAACTGGTACAACAATAGGCAAAAATTGGTACCGAACCAGCTAACCGGTTTGGGATACCGGTCTAACCATTACTGGTATCGGTATGTAAATTTGGGTACTTTCATTAACCGGTTCGGTACGGTCCGGGTAGGTTATATACCGATGCACAGTCCTAAATGTATGTTATAGCAACACTACAAATAGCATACACAACGAACCAAAAAAAATCTCTAAACTCTCTCTTAAAAATGACTATGAATTACTTATGAAAAGAAGACTTAAATGATTGAGAATGCTTGTCAATTGAATGAATCAAAAGGCTGCCCCCTAGGTGTTTTAGGCTTAATTTTACCCATAAATATATACAATAACCCACACCAGCGAGCCCGGCCTGGGTCGGCCAGCAGTGCGTGGGTTCAAACCAAGTTTTGGCTATGTTCTCTTCCCTTCACAAAAGTGGGGTGCCCCTTGGGCCCAAATTTAAGAGCAACTTTATTGTATATAAACTCGTTCAAACTTTAGTTCTTAACTGATGTGGAACTTAACTTCCTACAAATATTTATTATCATTTTCAAAGGTGATATTTGAGAGTTAATTTCTCATTTATTATCTCATGGATTTGAGCTTCCAAATACTTAATTTTAATTTACGCATAGAGTACATTTATATGTGAATTCATTTCAAATGATTAATGAAATCCACTTCAAATTTGTAACGCCCGAGAAAATCGGATCTTTATGTGAATTAAATTTTTATTTGATTATTTGAATTAAATGAATTTAATTGATTATTTATGTGAGTACGATGTTTGAAGGTTGTTCTATGACCTAGAATGTGTGGATGTGGTTAGTATTCTTGCTATGTGCTAGGATTAGTTGTTTTGAATTTCCAAGACGAAAATAAATATTTTTCGAGAAATTTTCGTAAAAATATTATTCATCCGTTTCTGCTCGGAGATTAAGTTTGAATTTCTAAGAAACGCGTAATGATAGAATACTAAGACGATATGGAATATCTAATAATATTTCAATTATGGCAAACGAAGTTTTTGCCTGCGTACTTAAAACCTAAGGGTTAGGAAAAATGAGTTCCGAGAAATTAATGACTACGTATAATGATTAGGGTTATTATACGTGAGTAATACGAGTATGATACTAGTTATTATGCGAGTATAGTATGAAGATTATTATGACATATAATACGAATATCATACGAATACTATACGAAGAGAATACGTGAGTATACGTGTAGAATATAATTAGCTCTTAATGGACTTTGAATTTATGAACTTTGTAAAATTCAATTGGACTTGGATTATGTCAAGCCCAATGCAATGTGAAATCAAGCCCAAGATAGGCCCAATATGAATTAATTCTAAGGCTCAAACCAAGAAACCAAACCGCGGATCAAACCGATGGGTCACAGGATGGGTAAAACCCATGGAAAAACCCATGGGAGGACCCACAAGACCATGTGGGCCGGCCACTTGGTGGCCAAGTAAAGTAATCCACTTGGAGACCAAGTAAAGTAGATTTACTTAGTGAGGAAGAAAATGAATAGTAAGGAGGTGGGACCTTTGACCAAATTGCCCTCTATTTGAATTTCCTATATAAGAAAGCTTAGCTTGGTCATTTGTTACTTTACAAACTTTAACCAACATATTGGAGAGAGATAAAAGAGCTAGAAACAAGTAATCAAGTGAGCTTGAAGAAAATCATAAGAGTTTTTAGAAAGAACGCGAAGAACGTAAAGGTAATAATTTATAAAACCTTAGTTTATGATTCGTTTAAATTTAATTTTTGTAGAAAATTATAAATGGGTGGAGCATGTCTCTTCCGGAGGAATAAGGATGGCTATTAGTGGATTAACCATTTACAAGCCATGTATGAGTAGGAATCGTAAGCGTTTAACTAAGTTTAAACCGATTAAACCTTTGAACGTTGATTTGGTTGTTAATGGACAATTTGAAAACCATCAAATATAGGTTATGTGCATATTGCTTGGTTAGGTTGGATGATGAATCAATGAATTGGTTCCATTTGATTTAGAGTAGAAAACACGAGTAACGAAGTTATGGCGAATTTTACGAAATTAGACGTTAAACATCGAAATCGTATAAATTTCGGGTTAGTAATCAAAACTCGTCGTTTAGTTCGGGAACTTTAGTTTTCGATGGCGTAATGTAGGACAATGTATTTCAGAGTCATGGACTCAAGATTGGTCGATTTTCGACTTATAATGAAGAAAACGAATTAGGAACGCTCACTAATGTTAAACGAACGTGTAAAACCTAGCAATGAAAGAAGCTTAATGGATTAACAGCTTGGACCCCAGCCGGGGCGGGCTATGTTAAGGCCAGAACCCCTGCCGAGGCGGGGGGTGTTTATTTGTTAACAGGAGCCTGGCCCACTGGGGAGGGCATATTTGAAGAACAAACCACCACCGGGGCGTGGGGGGGTACTGGAAAATGTTGACCAAGTTTGTTTTTGAATCAAGTGTTTGTAGAACAACTACGGGGCATGCATATACTTAAAATACATGGTAAGATCACTCTTAAGTCACATTTATGGTGATGACTTTAGGGATTGAACGTTATCTATTAATCATTAAACGAAGAACGTAAAGTATGGAAGGTAAACCATATTCGATTATTATTGTATGTAACCATTGATGGTTAAGTATTAGTATTGACGTAAGAGCGTTAATAAGCCATAATGAAGGATAGTAACTCGAATCTGGTTCTATTAATGAAATAAATTTAAGTAAGACATAGAAGAGAAAGAAGTTGGTTAAAACAATGAAGTTAGATTGTTTAGTAACTAATCTCAGTGTGCTATGTGAATATATCATGTAGATATTGTAAAGACTAAGAATTGTTGAATATTATATTAGAAGACGCTTGAAGGCAAGTTTTCTTAATGCTTGTCTAACCTTCGTGTTAGCCAAGTTTTCTATGTGATTCATGTTATGAGATGCATGAATTATTTTATGAAAAAGTCGATGCCAGTTTTACCTCGGCTAGACTAATCCTAAAGAGTTGATTGATTTATTTACAAATCTTTCAATATAGAATTGTTAACGCTATCCTACGCCAATTGTTTGGTACGGATTCAAGGTAACCCTGAGCATGAATAAACAAATGTATTTTACATCGATTATTCGATGGGCACGCGAGGTTGTCAAAACTTAAACGTGAATACGTTTAACGGATGAATGTTGATCAACATAGAGTACTATAGGCTGATCTATGTTGATCAACTAGAAGTGCTCGTAAGAAATATCGAACTTACGGTCTTAGTATCGGGTTGTCCTTTTTCATGAATGAAAACAAAAGAGAATGTTCATGGTCTTTGACCTACTTAGAATTCCTAAGTTCCTATAAGTACTTCGGAATTATTTTATGAGAAAGAAAAGTCTTATACAATGTTTCATAGTACTTCATAGCTATTTGTTTAATTATTGAAGAATAATCATATGATTCTCGACGTGGTATTTATGTTATATATTGCTAGATTTGCTGAGCTAGTTATGCTCACTTCTTGCTTGAATTATATGATTACAGCAAAGGCCAAACGAACAGAGAGTTCTAAGAGAGATAAGGGCAAGGCTAAGCAGGATAATTAGTTATCTTGTAATAGATTAGTATAGTTGTATGTATTATACTTATGAACACTAAAGAATATATTCGGTTTCAGAACCTGGGAATGGATTTATTATGATTGTAATAAGAATGTAGTTAAAACACTCATTTTGATGTTGTTTCAATGGAATGAATGTATAGTTAATAGTACCGTGTAGCACCATCTGTCGGGTTGGAAGATACCCGGATTTGGGGGCATCACAGGTTGGTATCAAAGCATTAGATTATAAAACTTAAGGGGGGAAGAACCTTAGGCTAATAACCTCGTTAAGGAAGGAAAAGTCCGAATGTAGTAAACTCGAGTTGAATAAGTTAATAAGGTATTGAGAAAACTCGGTACCAAAAGATTTAAAAGATGGAAATTAACCCTAAACAAATTAAATGTGATTTGTACTTATATTATTGTGTATTATGTACTAATCAACATGTTATGTGTTATTGTAGATGTCAATCGATAGCTTGATGTATAGAGATATACACGTGGTAAGCGAAGAGTCAGTGAACAGAGTAGAGCCTGTACTTATGCCTGTAGCGGAAGTACCATTAGTGATTCTAGAAGAATCGGAGCCGGAGGACTATTTTTCTGAGGAGGACTATTCCGAGGGAGTTATGGGATTGACATCATACCTTGATATGATGATCAATGTGGAGGAAGATATGGAGGTAACATCGGTTAATACGGTGGTACCTGCACTAGAGCCAACACCGCCAGATACAATGAGGGCATTGTAACTAGCGGTGCTTGACCGTAATGTGCAACTGCGCATTATTGTGCAGAACCAGAATGAAGAGATTAGTGTTCTTTATGAAGCAAAGGAGTATACAGAATCATACTTTGAGTCAGAGCATGATGAGAAGGTGCTCATGACAGATAAGGCTAGGGATTATAAGAACGAGGCCGTAGAGCTTCGTAAGAAACTGGTGGAGAAAGACCAAAAGTTATCACGGATGTCCTACATCCATAACATTGCTCATGAGGATTTCAAGCTAAAAATTACTTGTTATTCCATTGAGTTAGGGCAGACTCGACATACTATTAGTCGGGATATTGTTTCGATTCTAGCGAATCAGAAGCATGAGAATGTTGTGAGGTAGTGTTAGTAGATCGGTAGATCTTTTTGTATATGTGTAGTGACGTAAAACCCTCTTTTGTATAATTAAAGGGTAGTCTTTTTGTAAATCCTAATTTTTGTAGAAGTCAATTGCAGAATAGTAATGTAATAGCTTTTGGCTATGGAAGCAAATTGTAAATAGTTTCAACTCTGAAGAAGCATATTAATATATGAAGTTATTATTTAATGTGTTTTGTTGTGGTATGAGTTAATATTGTGGAATGATAACTAAGTAAGTAGATAGATAATAATGAAACTTTATTTATTAATCAGCATATTGACGCCAAGAAGAAGACAACGTAATCAGGAAGCGGAATCACATAACGATAATCAAGGGGGTCAGAATAAACCTATGCAAGAGTTCGTTAATTTATTAATGGCTGCATTTAACCAAACCGGGGGTAGAGCACCCGCGGGACCTAGGGTAGCCAGAATGACTACCTTTAAAGAGTTTAAAAGTGTTGGTCCACCAGAGTTCAAGGGAACGATGGACCCAATAGAAGCCCAGACATGGGTGAAAGAAATAGAAAAGGCGTTTGTTATTACAAACGTAGCTAAGGCGCAAAAGACTTCTTTTGCGACTTACATGATGAAAGGGGAAGCTAACTTTTGGTGGGAGGCTCGCCAGGGTGGTGCTAGAACTGATGTGGTTATGTAAGAACAGTTCAAGAAGGTATTCTTCAAGAACTACTTCCCTACTAGCATGCAAGGGAGGACGGAGATTAAGTTCCTAGAACTTAAGCAAGGGGACATGGCGGTTCCCCAGTATGCGGCCAAATTTAATGAATTGGCACGGTTTGCTCTACACCAAGTGGATACTGAAGAGAGGAAGGCTCATAGGTTTGAGCAGAGCTTGAAACCCTGGCTCTATAATAGAATTTCTGTGTTTTAGAGTGCTTCCTATGGGACCATTCTGGAAAAGGCGATTATCGTAGAGGATGGTAGTGAGGCGTTGACCCAATACCACAAAGAGAGAAAGAATAAGAGCAAGGGAGAAGGAGGACCCAAGGTAGAGGGTGCCAGTGGTAGTGGCAGTATGCCAAAAAGGAAGAGTTTTAACTCCGGGAATACTGGAGAAAAACAAGGGGATCCTAAGCGTAGGATCGAGGCATGCAAGACATGCAAAAAGACTCATCTAGGAGTCTGTCTGAAAGGAAAATTGGTTTGTTATAACTGTAAGCAGAAAGGTCACATATCACCCAATTGTCCTAATCCTAAGAAGAACTAGGGATATTTTGTATGTGGGTCAATGGACCACATGGCAAGAAATTGCCCAAAGAAGAGGTTAGAGGGTAGTAAGGGTTCTGGTAGTGGTAAGTTAGCCATTACTGGACTAACACCATTGTCGCGTAGACCCATGGCCCGTACGTTTAATATGACTATCCAAGATACGGTTGCATCAGCGGATGTAGTAGCAAGTATCATTCTAGTCAACGAAATAAATGCTTATGTGCTGTTTGACTTGGGTGCTACTTGTTCTTTTATAGCATGTGGATTTGTTAAGCGATTAAGTTTAATTCCAGAAAGATTAGAAATACCTTTCGACGTTAAGGTAGCGAACGAAGAGATAATTTTCATTGAACACATTCATAGGAATTGTTTCGTAGATATTAGAGGGAACAGATTATCGGTAGATTTAGTACCGATAAGGTTGAGAGAATTCGATGTAATTCTCGGTATGGATTGGTTGATTAACCATAAGGCTATAATAGATTGTCATAGGAAAAGTGTGAACATTCGACTTTCTAAGAAAACCAAGGTAGTATTCTACGGTAGTAAATCACCGAGACGTTCTTGTTGTCTAACCATGACACAAGCTAGGAAAATGTTGAAAAAGGGGTGTATGGGTTATCTGTGCCATGTTGTGGATACTCGTAGAGTGGGAGCAGCAGTGGATCAGATACCTATAGTACAAGAATTCGTGGATGTATTTTCAGCTGAGTTACCAGGTCTTCCACCAGATAGGGAGATCGAGTTTGTGATTGATTTGTTACCGGGTACGATACCAGTTTCTAAAGCACCTTATAGAATGGCGCCGGTAGAGATGAAGGAGTTAATGGTTCAATTACAAGAACAATTAGACAGGAAGTACATTCAACCGAGTGTGTCTCCGTGGGGAGCACCGGTATTATTTGTAAAGAAGAAGGATGGGTCGTTACAACTTTGTATCGACTATCGAGAGTTGAACAAGTTAACAATTAAGAATAAATACCCATTTCCCAGGATCGATGATCTATTTGATCAATTAAAAGGGGCAAAGTATTTTTCTAAGATAGATTTGTGTACGGGGTATCATCAACTGAAAGTAAGGAAGGAGGATGTACCTAAGACGGCGTTCAGGACTCGTTATGGTCATTATGAGTTTCTAGTTATGTCGTTTGGGTTGACTAATGCGCCAGGCGCATTTATGAATATGATGAACAGAGTGTTCAAATAGTATTTGGACAAGTTTGTTGTAGTGTTCATTGATGATATTCTAGTCTATTCTAAGACGCCAGAAGATCATTCTGAACATTTAATAATAGTACTGGAAACACTACGGAGGGAGAAGTTGTATGCAAAATTCACTAAGTGTGAATTTTGGCTTAAGAGAGTGCAGTTTTTAGGGCACGTTATTGATAAAGATGGCATTTCTGTGGATCCAGCGAAGGTAGAAACAGTTAATAATTGGGAGCAATCAAAAACGCCAACTGAGGTTCGGAGTTTTTTGGGGTTAGCGGGATACTATAGGAGGTTCATCCAGGACTTTTCTAAAATAGCTACTCCGTTGACAAATTTAACTAGGAAGTCAGTAAAGTATGTATGGACTGAGAAGTGTGAGAATAGTTTTCAAGATCTAAAAAGAAGGTTAAATGAGGCACCTGTATTATCTTTATCAGATGATACGGGGAATTTCGTAGTGTATAGCGATGCTTCGTATATAGGACTTGGTTGCGTGCTCATGCAGTATGGCAAGGTCATTGCGTACGCATCACGTCAGTTAAAGAATTATGAGAAGGTCTATCCTACTCATGACCTAGAATTGGCAATTGTAATTTTTGCCTTAAAAATATGGAGACATTATTTATACGAGGAGAAGTGTGAGATATACACGGACCATAAAAGTCTGAAATATATCTTCACACAGAAGGAGTTGAATATGAGGCAAAGAAAGTGGTTAGAGTTGATAAAAGATTACGACTGTGATATCTTATATCATCCGGGGAAGGCAAACGTAATAGCAGATGCGCTAAGTAGGAAGGGTAGGGAAAAGCTATCAATGTTAACGACTCAGAATGATTTAATAACGGAGATGGCAAGAATGGAGTTAGAAGTTAAATTACAGAGTGAAGCGGTAGAGATGTTGTTCACGATGGAGACTCAACCAACCATTATAGAACGAGTTAGAAAAGTACAGTTGGGTAACGAAGAATGCGAACAAATAAAGAAGAGGATGTAAGATGAAGAGAAGACTAAGTATAACCTTGACAAGGAAGGATTACTTCGTTTTGAAGGAAGAATTTGGGTTCCAAATAATTTTGAGTTAAAAGAAGAGATTATGAGAGAGGCCTATAGTTCGAGGTACTCGATACATCCTGGTAGCACTAAGATGTATCAAGACCTTCGACGGAATTTTTGGTGGCCGAATATGAAGAGGGAGATAGCAGGACATGTTAGTAAGTGCTTAACTTGCCAGAAAGTTAAGGCTGAACACCAACGACCGAGTGGATTATTGCATTCACTAGAGATTCTGGAGTGGAAATGGGAGCATATCACGATGAACTTTGTGGTGGGACTTCCAACGACGAGAAAAGGCTACGATGCTGTTTGGATAATAGTAGATCGGTTGACAAAATTGGCTCACTTTTTACCAATAGGAGTTAGGTATAACCTGGAGCAATTAGCTAAGCTTTATGTCAAAGAAATTATTTCAAAACATGGAGTACCGGTTTCGATTGTGTCAGATCGTGACTCACGGTTCACATCGAACTTTTGGAGGAGTTTGCAAGAGCAACTAGGAACGCAATTGAGATTGAGTACGGCGTATCATCCACAGAAGGATGGACAAAGTGAATGGACAATTCAAACGCTAGAAGATATGTTAAGATCTTGCGTTATGGATTTCAAGGGGAGTTGGGACGAGCATCTGTCTTTGGTGGAATTCGCTTACAACAATAGTTTTCACGCTAGTATAGGCATGCCGCCTTACGAAGCGTTATATGGAAAGAAGTGCAGAACTCCATTATGCTAGGATGAAGTAGGTGAACGTCAGATGCTGGGACCTGAGATGGTACAACAGACGGTGGACATGGTAAAGTTAATACGTACTCGATTGATAGAGCCTCAAAGTATGCAGAAGAAGTATGCAGATCCTCACAGAGAGAAGAGGGAGTTTGAAGTAGGGTCGTATGTCTTTCTAAAGGTGTCGCCTTGGAAAGGAAAGATACGTTTTGGAAAGAAAGGGAAGTTAAGTCCAAGGTTTATAGGACCTTTTGAAATTTTAAGAAGGGTAGGAGAGGTAGCTTATGAAGTAGCTTTACCTCCAGAGATGGAACATATACACAATGTGTTTCACGTGTCAGTGTTGCATCCCTATAAATCGGACTACAAACACGTAATAGAGTATGAATCTATTCAAATAGAGAAAGACTTAACGTATGAAGAACTTCTAGTTCAGATTGTTGATAGGAAGGAACAAGTCTTGAGAAATAAGATAATACCTTCGGTGAAGGTAATTTGGAGGAACCACAATGACGAAGAAGCAACGTGGGAACTCGAGAGTAAAATGAAGAAAAAATTTTCTCATTTGTTTATGTAATTATAGCGAGATTCTGGGGACAGAATCCTTATAAGGGGGGAGAATGTAACGCCCGAGAAAATCGGATCTTTATGTGAATTAAACTTTTATTTGATTATTTGAATTAAATAAATTTAATTGATTATTTATGTGAGTAGGATGTTTGAAGGTCGTTCTATGACCTAGAATGTGCGGATGTGGTTATTATTCTGACTATGTGCTAGGATTAATTGTTTTGAATTTCCAAGACTAAATAAATATTTTCCGAGAAATTTCCGTAAAAACAATATTCATCCGTTTCTTCTCGGAGATTAAGTTTGAATTTCTGAGAAACACGTAATGATAGAATACTAAGACGAGATGGAATATCTAATAATATTTCAATTATAGCAAACGAAGTTTTTGCCTGCGGACTTAAAACCTAAGGGTTAGGAAAAATGAGTTTCGAGAAATTAATGACTACGTGTAATGATTAGGGTTATTATGTAAGACCCCGAATTTTATGAATTAAAAGTATTCAATTTTTCTATTCAGTAAATAGTTAAATTGATAAAAAGGTTAAAGTTAAGGGTGATATATGTAAATATTTTAAATAAGCAAGTGGTTATAAAATACTCATTATTGTCAAGGAATATTCGTTTGGTCGTAGAATATTCTTACTGTCGGGGCATATTCGTACGACGGCGCAGCCATTTGTGGGCCCCATAACAGAATAATTGTCGAATGAAGAAAACGATGAGTTTAAGTTTTTATAAATAACGATGTAGTTTTTACCGTTAACACTGTTGGAATACCCGGTGGTTAAAATACAGTAATACGCGTGGTTACACAGTAGCACACGGTATTGCACCAATTATTGATTCTTACGTAAGAAGGCACTACTCAATAATTGTTACAGTAATTACTGTTTAATATTTTATTTTATTGATTCAATAATTGCTACGTTGATATTTTATATTATTGTTGTTTTAATAATTATCATTGCACAGTATTTCCAATTATCAGATCAATAATTCATATTATTTTAATAATATTATTAGATAACATTATTGGTAATGTCTAGAAAGTTCTGTCTAAGGAGAGGTTTGGTCACCTAATTGCGCGTCAGTAAGGAGAAATCTTTATTGAAAAGCCCCCTTTTTCTTGGGAACAGCCTGGTTGTCAGTATTGTGATTATGTAATATTATTTGTGAATAATTAATTATTGATTTATATGATAAGAAAAATATTTATTTATGTGGATATAAATGGAAAATTTTTTAACAAAGTGATAATTGTTAAAAATTAATATTTTATCATTTCTGATAAAATATATTATAATATTACAATAATATAATAATGATGATATTTTAACAATGAATATGTGATATAAGAATAAATGAGGATGAAGAGTATTTTTGTTATAAAAAATGTTTAACACATGTTTTGTGTGTTGATGGACCCCATTTTTGACTGAAATTTGATTATAGCCTGCAAAATCGTCCGTATGTGGATTTCGGTCAATTTTTGTTTGAAATTTAGAAAAACTTAAACTTATAAAGTTGTAGAAAATTGAATTTCCTATGGAATGGACATAAGATTTGAATTTGTTTGATAAAAGGGCTATTTATTATGAATTATTGAAGTTCCAGAATATTGGGTCTGGATTGATTTTATTACAAAAAATATTTAAAACATGTTTTTCATGTTGGTGGACCCCACTTGTATGTGTAAGTTGCTGAATTCAGATTTCAAAGTATGCGTATAATTTTTAATAAATATTATTATTTTATTAAATTTTTTGCTTTTGATGTTCTAAGCATTTTCCTATAAATAGAATGCTTATGTTAGAAATAAAAATCACACTAAAAACTGAAATTTTCTCTCTCTATATTATCGAGAGTATTTTTGTGAGTATTTAGATATCTTGAGTGTTGCTATACGGTGCAAGTTCCCTTTAGCGTTATTCCAGTCAGAAGTACTGCTCTTTTGAGGTAAGGGATTGTAAGGGTTGTTATTATGTTTTCAGTTTCGTAATTTTTCTTACCCTCAAAAATTCTGAAAAAATTTGAAATGATAATTTGATGAGTTTTCTAGATTTTGTCCAAAAATAGAGATTTTTGGATGTATAGATTAGGAGTTATGAATTTTATGGGAAAAAATTATTTTAAAAGTAAACCCTTATAACTCCATGTGGTTAACTCTAAAATTGGTAAAATTTTTATTGGGAGTACATGTATATAACAGCTGTATACTGTGTAAATTTTGAAATTTTAGGATAAAAGTACAATTTATGATAAATGTCTAAATATTCGGCTGTTTTGGCCATATGAAAAATAGTAAATGAATTTTAAAAATTCTAAGAAAAACATATGTTTAATATGGAACTATATTCTGCTAAATCCCAAAAAAGAAAATTTATTTGTACTGATTTGGTATTTTTTATGAAAATGGACTAGTTATGAGTAAATGAATTAAATATGTTATGTGAAGTAAGAAAATTAAAAAATAGAATTTTATGTCTTGAGAATCTTATATGAGGTATATACAGATTTTTTATGAGGGTTTTGGTTATTAGTGATGAAATCTTAGGATGATTAAATACATTATTTAGTAAAGTGTAAACAATTAAAATAAATTATTTATAAGTTTAAGAAATGTTATTCTTTTAATATCATTGTACCAAAATATTGGTATGGATTTTATTGTAGAATTTCTACATTTTCCATGTCGGAGTTACTATTCATGAATTACTATTCATGAGTTACTATTCATGAGTTACTATTCACGAGTTACTATTCACAGGGTACTATTCACGACAAAATTGGTTTCCTTTACTGACCAAATTATCGTTGATTTATCAATCTTTCTCTTGAGATTAAATATATATGTTGATTATATTATTTTTATTATCATATATAACATTTTTATAACCCTAATGATGATGTTTATCTTTGACTTGAGTGTAAAAATAGGTAGATTATTGGTATGATCGTGACTATGGGTTCTCTTTGGCCAGTAGTGCAAAGATGAATTGTTGATTGGTATGATCACGACCATTGAAGTTATAATTGAATATATTTAGCTTAAGTGCAAAGGTGAATTGATCAACATGGTTATAATTATGGATTATATAAATTCTGAAATGATTATGTGTTTCTTTGAGATATGAATATCTTTGGCCGTAGTGCAAAGATGACCTGTTGTTGAATATCTTTGGTCTGTAGTGCAAAGATGATCTGTTGTTGAATATCTTTGGCCAGTAGTACAAAGATGAACGCTTGACGAATATCTTTGGCACGTAGTGCAAAGATGAATTTATTGGTATGATTATGAACAGGAACTGTGATTTGCTATAACCATGATCTTTGATGTTTCAGGTAAAGACATGTGATAAAAATTATCTTCGTCCTGGATGCGAAGAGGAATTTAGAATCACAATTATGATTAAGAGTTATTCATATGATTGTGGACCAGAACTGTTGATTGATGTTACAGGAATAAAATATTGTTGGTGAATTTTTAACATGGAGAAGATAATAGACTTTATGGTCTATTTGACTCTTCTAATGGATTGCTCGTTCCGCTGCAACTATGGTTGAAAAATTTTATCATCTACCATATATTCTAAATCTCTGATTTATTACTGATGAAGGCTATTGATAATTTAATTATCTTTAGTCATGATATTCTTTACTGGGCCATTTGTGCTCACCCCTTTGCTTCACAATTCCTTTCAGGTAATAAGAGTGTAGCTGGGTCGAGCGAGGGTAACAGAGAAATAGAACGGTGGTCTCTAGCTGTGGAAGTTCTCCCTAAGCAGTATAGAAAAGTGTGTTGTATTTTATACATCATTTAGTAGTTATATTTGGTGAATCCAATAGAGTGAGGCGAACCCAACGTTGGAAGGGTGTTTTGTCACTATTATACAAGATGTCTAATGACATACAACCTCGTGTTATCATAAGACAGAGTTATGCACATCCACTTGCTGAGTATATCTACGAGCACTACCTATATAATCTTGGAGTTTGGTTGAAATATAAGTTTCAATTGCAGATAGTGGAGATAGTTATATGCCAAGAGAAGACTCACCATTGGAAAGAACATGATAGTAATCTTCTCATTTTTCTTTGGGTCTATTGGGTCAACTAAGGATAATTCTGTGGACATGACATCTATCATAGCCTAGACGCATGGCCTCCCATGTACGAAGGTTTCCTTGAGCACTTCCCAAAGATTTTAATTTCTAAAACAGTTTTTGACTTTACCTTTATGTAAGGTGCCATAGTGAGGTGTTGACACAAGTTGGTGTCCAGAGTCACAGTTGGTATATATGTGTATCAAAACTCACAACATATGTGTTGTTGTATTTTGCACGACAATTGTAATAATAAAGTTGTAGTTGTTTTCTGTACCATGTATTTGGCAACTCAGAATAGGTTGGGTGGAATGGACCTATTTTGGGGGCATTACATTTGGTATCAGAGCCATAAGTAAAGAGCCCCGAGCCTCTATCTTATGACTTCCTGTTGTGGGAGATGCACCGAAGCTAGACTGATCTCCGTAGGGGATGCCGTTCTGCGGTGGCAAACTGATAGGTATCACTGTGAGGTGCTGTCCACGGTTGGGACATGAGTCACAGTTGGTATCAGAGCTTAGGGATATGATCTCTAGCGGAGATCAGAGAATAGAACTAGGAGGGGAGAGACGAGTAATATACTTCGCTAGTGTCTCCTACCTAAGCTGAATTTTCTTACTTAAGTTGACAAATTGTGATATGTCAATTAACCTTTATTTTAAAGTTGTATTTTAGAATGATATCTGAAATACAGGAGATGAGAAATGGAGCAATCATGAGGACATAGAAGATGGAATCTGAATTAAAAGCAAGGTATTCTCAACTCTTTGAAATACCAGGTAGGTAAATTTCGGGGACGAAATTTAATAAGGAGGAGAGATTGTAAGACCCCGAATTTTATGAATTAAAAGTATTCAATTTTTCTATTCAGTAATTGATTAAATTGATAAAAAAGTTAAAGTTAAGGGTGATATATGTAAATATTTTAAATAAGCAAGTGGTTATAAAATACTCATTGTTGTCGAGGATTATTCGTTTGGTCGTAGAATATTCTTACTATCGGAGAATATTCGTACGACGGCGCAGCTATTTGTGGGCCCCATAACAGAATAACTGTCGAATGAAGAAAACGACAAGTTTAAGTTTTTATAAATAACGGCATAGTTTTTACCGTTAACACTGTTGGAATACCCGGTGGTTAAAATACAGTAATACGCGTGGTTACACAGTAGCACACGGTATTGCACCAATTATTGATTCTTACGTAAGAAGGCACTACTCAATAATTGTTACACTAATTATTATTTAATATTTTATTTTATTGATTCAATAATTGTTACGTTGATATTTTATATTATTGTTATTTCAATAATTGTCATTGCACAGTATTTCACATTATCATATCAATAATTCATAATATTTTAATAATATTATTAGATAGCATTATTGGTAATGTCTAGAAAGTTCTGTCTAAGGAGAGGTTTGGCCACCTAATTGCGCGTCAGTAAGGAAAAATTCTTATTGGAAAGCCCCCTCTTTCCTGGGAACAGCCTGGTTGTCAGTATTGTGATTCTGTAATATTATTTGTGAATAATTAATTATTGATTTATATGATAAGAAAAATATTTATTTATGTGGATATAAATGGAGAAATTTTTAGAAAAGTGATAATTGTTGAAAATTGATATTTTATCTTTTTTGATAAAATATATTATTATATTACAATAATATAATAATGATGTTATTTTAACAATGAATGTGTGATATATGAATAAATGAGGAGGAAGAGTATTTTTGTTACAAAAAATGTTTAACACGTGTTTTGTGTGTTGATGGACCCCATTTTTGACTGAAATTTGATTATAGCCTGCAAAATCGTCCGTATGTGGATTTCGATCAATTTCTGTTTGGAATTTAGAAAAACTTAAACTTACAAAGTTGTAGAAAATTGAAATTCCTATGGAATGGACATAAGATTTGAATTTTTCTGATAAAAGGGCTATTTATTATGAATTATTGAAGTTCCAAAATATTGGGTCTGAATTGATTTTATTACAAAAAATATTTAAAACATATTTTTCATGTTGGTGGACCCCACTTGCATGTGTAAGTTGCTGAATTCAAATTTTAAAGTATGCGTATAATTTTTAATAAATATTATTATTTTATTAAATTTTCTGCTTTAGTGTTCTAAGCATTTTCCTATAAATAGAATGTTTAGGTTAGAATTAAAAATCACACCAAAAATTGAAGTTTTCTTTCTCTATATTATCGAGCGTATTTTTGTGAGTATTTAGATATATTGAATGTTGCTATACGGTGCAAGTTCCCTTCAGCGTTATTCCAGTCAGAAGTACTGCTCTTTTGAGGTAAGGGATAGCAAGGGATTATAAGGGTTGTTATTATGTTTTCAGTTTCGTAATATTTCTTACCCATAAAAATTCTGAAAAAATTTAAAATGATAATTTGATGAGTTTTCTAGATTTTGTTCAAATATGGCGATTTTTGGATGTATAGATTAGGAGTTATGAATTTTATAGAAAAAGACTATTTTAAAAGTAAACACTTATAACTCCTTGTGGTTAACTCCAAAATTGGTAAAATTTTTATTGGGAGTACATGTATATAATAGCTGTATACTCTGTAAATTTTCAAAATTTTTGGATAAAAGTACAATTTATGATAAATGTCTAAATATTCGGCTGTTTTGGCCATATGAAAAGTAGTAAATAAATTTTAAAAATTCTGAGAAAAATATATGTTCAATATGGAACTATATTCTGCTAAATTCTAGAAAAGAAAATTTGTTTGTACTGATTTGGTATTTTTCATGAAAATAGACTAGTTATGAGTAAATGAATTAAATATGTTATGTGAAGTAAGAAAATTAGAAAATAGAATTTTATGGCTTGAGAATCTTATATGAGGTATATGCAGATTTTTTTATGAGGGTTTTGATTATTGGTGATAAAATCTTATGAGTTTGGCATTTTAGGATGATTTAATGCATTATTTAGTAAAGTGTAAACAATTAAAATAAATTATTTATAAGTTTAAGAAATGTTATTCTTTTAATATCATTATACCAAAATATTGGTATGGATTTTATTGTGGAATTTTTATATTTTTCATGTCGGAGTTACTATTCATGAATTACTATTCATGAGTTACTATTTACGAGTTACTATTCATGAGTTACTATTCACAAGTTACTATTTACGGGGTACTATTCACGATAAAATTGGTTTTTTTTACTGACCAAATTATCGTTGATTTATCAATCTTACTCTTGAGATTAAATCTATATGTTGATTATATTATTTTTATTATCATATATAACATTTTTATGACCCTAATGATGATGTTTATCTTTGACTTGAGTGTAAAGATAGGTAGATTATTGGTATGATCGTGACTATGGGTTTTCTTTGGCCAGTAGTGCAAAGATGAATTGTTGACTGGTATGATCATGACCATTGAAGTTATAATTGAATATCTTTAGCCTAAGTGCAATGGTGAATTGATCAACATGGTTATAATTATGATTTATATAAATTCTGAAATGATTATGTGTTTCTTTGAGATATGAATATCTTTGGCCGTAGTGCAAAGATGACATGTTGTTGAATATCTTTGGCCTGTAATGCAAAGATGATCTGTTGTTGAATATCTTTGGCCAGTAGTGCAAAGATGAACGGTTGACGAATATCTTTGGCCCGTAGTGCAAAGATGAATTTATTGGTATGATTATGAACAGGAACTGTGATTTGGTATAACCATGATCTTTGATGTTTCAGGTAAAGACATGTGATGAAAATTATTTTCGTCCTGGATGCGAAAAGGAATTTAGAATCACAATTATGATTAAGAGTTATTCATATGATTGTGGACCAGAACTGTTGATTGAAGTTACAGGGATAAAACATTGTTGGTGAATTTTTAACATGGAGAAGATAATAGACTTTATGGTCTATTTGACTCTTCTAATGGATTGCTCGTTCCGCTGTAACTATGGTTGAAAAATTTTATCATCTACCATATATTCTAAATCTCTAATTTATTACTGATGAAGGCTATTGATAATTTAATTATCTTTAGTCATGATATTCTTTACTGGGCTATTTGTGCTCACCCTTTTGCTTCACAATTCTTTTCAGGTAATAAGAATGTAGCTGGGTCGAGCGAGGGTAACAAGAAAATAGAACGGTGGTCTCTAGCTGTGGAGGTTCTCCCTAAGCAGTATAGAAAAGTGTGTTGTATTTTATACATCATTTAGTAGTTGTATTTGGTGAATCCAATAGGGTGAGACAAACCCAACGTTGGAAGGGTGTTTTGCCACTATCATACAAGATGTCTAATGACATACAACCTCGTGTTATCATAAGACAGGGTTGTGCACATCCACTTACTGAGTATATCTACGAGCACTACCTATATAATCTTGGAGTTTGGTTGAAATATAGTTTTCAATTGCAGATAGTGGAGATAGTTATATGTCAAGAGAAGACTCACCATTGGAAAGAACATGATAGTAATTTTTTCATTTTTCTTTGGGTCTATTGGGTTAACCAAGGATAATTCTGTGGACATATGATATCTATCATAACCTAGACGCATGGCCTCCCATGTACGAAGGTTTCCTTGAGCACTTTCCAAAGATTTTAATTTCTAAAACAGTTTTTGACTGTACCTTTATGTAAGGTGTCATGGTGAGGTTCTGACACAAGTTGGTGTCCAGAGTCACAGTTGATATATATTTGTATCGAAACTCACAACATATGTGTTATTGTATTTTGTAAGACTCCAACTTTTATAAATAAAAATAAATTTTCTATAAATATCATTTTTTAATATTATGGAGTGAAATTGATATAATGTTATAGTTGTGGGTAATATTTATAAATTTTACAAAGTACGCAAGTTGCTATATAATATTCGATTGGTCGGGGAATATTCGTTTTAACAGGGAATATTCGTACAACGACACAATCATTGGTGGACCCTACAATGAAATTATTGTCGAATTGAGAAAACGACAAAAATACTTTATGAAAATAACGGCGGAAGTGTTACCATTAATACTGTTGAACTACTCAGTAGTAAAAATACAGTAATACGCATGGTTGCATAGTAGCACACGGTATTGATTATTGATGCTTACGTGATAAGTCACTTAGTTTTGTTTTATTGGTATTATTAATATAATAAAACAGAAAAGCTTTTTATATAAAACAGAATACTTTTATAAAGTTATTCGTTTTATTAGGCTAATAGTAAAATCTTTTTATATAAAACAGAATACTTTTATAAAGTTATCTGTTTTATTAGACAATAATTAGAATATATTATATTTTATTATGCACAGTGTTTGCATAGTGCCTACATAGTATTTGCATAGTAAAATCTTTTATAAAGTTATTCATTTTATTAGATTATAGATAGAATATATTATATTTTATTTAAAAGATTTTGCTTTAAATATGGACCGTTAGATTAAAGTAAATTAATCTAGACCGTTCATGAGTTAGTTACTATGCAGTCTATTTTTCTATAAATAGAAGCTCATTTCTACATTATTTTCTTACGAATTCACTGAAATTCTAGAGAGAGAAACTATAGAGAGAAAGAAGAAAAGTATTCTGCTACTTCACTACTCTGATATCAAGTTTCTTTTACGGTAAGGGATATTATTTGTTATACTCGTAAAGGGTATTCTTTATTTCTTATTCATGAAGAGAACTTTTATTATTCCATTCTTTATTATTCTATTGGAATAACCTGTATACGCGGGCTACCCTATACTTAGTGAAATTCTTCTGTTATTACATTATTTATTATTCTGTCGGAATATCCTATCTGTGCTTTACGCCGGACCTGGTTCTATTATTTATTATTCTGTCGGAATATCCTGTCTGTGCTTTACGTCGGACCTGGTTCCATTATTTATTATTCTGTCGGAATATCCTGTCTGTGCGTTTACGCCGGACCTGGTTTCATTATTTATTATTCTGTCGGAATATCCTGTCGGTGCGTTTACGCATGACCTGGTTCCATTATTTATTTTCCTGTTGGAATAACCTGTCTGTGCGGTCTATCGTATGCATGGTGATTTCTTTTGTTATTCCATTCTTTATTATATTCAGTTGGTTAAAGTTTTGACTTTTATACTCCATGAAATTAGTGGAATATCCTTGATATTTGCGCTTCATCTAGTATCTTTTCATGAAAATATTCTTCCGAGTATTCTTGAATTTTACTCCATAAAACAGTATCATATTGATAATTTGGACATTATTGGTTCCTGGATAAATTAATTCTTGAACTTGTTTTATTGAATTCTTATATCATTGTCATCATCCTCATGTTTATATTCTGTTGAAAGTCATCTGTGGCCTGTAGTACATAGATGGACTTGGTATGATTATGACCAGTGATTATTCGGTATAATCATGACCGTAATGTTACAAATGATGTGGTAAAAGTCCTCATTGGCCCGTAGTGCATTGATTGACAGTGGTTGGCATGATCATGACCATTAATGAATACACAAATATTCTTGGCTCGTAGTGCATGGATAATTGTGGTTGTGATACTAAAGAATATCCTTGGTCGTAGTGCAGGGGTGATTCGATGATGTGGATTATTTATTAAGCTGAGTCCTAGTGATAAAAGTCATGAAAAATCTTTTAAATCATAGAAGATAGTAGATTTTATTCTCTACTTGACCCTTCTAATGGGTTGCTTGTTCCGCTGCAGTTAAACTTGATGTTTGTTATATTGTATCAGTTTAACACTGTTTAAGGCTAATGATATTTTATTCTGCATTATCTTAGTCATAATATTTCTTACTGGGCTAGTTGAGCTCACCCTTTCTTTCACTGTTCTCTTTAGGAAATGAGAATATAGTTGGGACGAGTCAGGGAACGGAGTGATGGACCAAATGATAGCATTAGTAGTCCTCACTATTCTATGTAATAGTGTGATAATAAATGTAATGAGGACCCCCATTGAGTTTGTATATTGTCTATCTAGCAATATTTGTATTAAAACTCACAGCATATGTTTAGTCGTATTTTACACGACTGTTGTATAATTAAGTTGTATTTGAATTTTGTACCATGTATTTGACGACTCAGAATAGGTGATGTATACCTATTTTGAGGGCGTCGCATATTTGCACGACAATTGTAATAATAAATTTGTAGTTATTTTCTGTACCATGTATTTGGTGACTCAGAATAGGTTGGGTGGAATGGACCTATTTTGGGGGCGTTACATATTATACGTGAGTAATATGAGTATGATACTAGTTATTATGCGAGTATAGTATGAAGATTATTACGACGTATAATACGAATATCGTACGAATACTATACGAAGAGAATATGTGAGTATACGTGTATAATATAATTAGCTCTTAATGGACTTTGAATTTATGAACTTTGTAGAATTCAATTGGACTTGGATTATGTCAAGCCCAATGCAATGTGAAATCAAGCCCAAGATAGGCCCAATATGAATTAATTCTAAGGCCCAAACCAAGAAACTAAACCGGAGATCGAACCAATAGGTCACAGGATGGGTAAAACCCATGGGATAACCCATGGGGGGACCCACAAGACCATGTGAGCTAGCCACTTGGTGGCCAAGTAAAGTAACCCAATTGGAGGCCAAGTAAAGTAGATTTACTTGGCGAGGAAGAAAAGGAATAGTAAGGAGGTGGGACCTTTGACCAAATTGCCCTCCATTTAAATTGCCTATATAAGAAAGCTTAGCTTCGTCATTTGTTACTTTACAAACTTTAACCAGCATATTTGAGAGAGAGCAAAGAGCTAGAAACAAGTAATCAAGTGAGCTTGAAGCAAATCATAATAGTTTTTAGCAAGAACGCGAAGAATGTAAAGGTAATAATTTATAAAACCTTAGTTTTTGATTTGTTTAAATTTATTTTTCGTAGAGAATCATAAATGGGAGGAACATGTCTCTTCCGGAGGAATAAGGATGGCTATTAGTGGGTTAACCATTTACAAGCCATGTATGAGTAGGAATCGTAAGCGTTTAAGTTTAAACCGATTAAACCATTGAACGTTGATTTGGTTGTTAATGGATAATTTTAAAACCATCAAATACAGGTTATGTGCATATTGCTTGGTTAGATTGGATGATGAATCAATGGATTGGTTCCATTTGATTTGGCGTAGAAAACATGAGTAACGAAGTTATGGTGAATTTTATGAAATTAGACGTTAAACGTCGAAATTGTATAAATTCTGGGTTAGTAATCAAAACTCGTTGTTTAGTTCGGGAACTTTAGTTTTCGATGGCGTAATGTAGGACAATGTATTTCAGAGTCGTGGACTCAAGATTGGTTAATTTTTGACTTATAATGAAGAAAACGAATTAGGAACGCCCACTAATGTTAAACGAACGTGTAAAACCTAGCAATGAAAGAAGCTTAAGGGATTAACAGCTTGAACCCCAGCTGCGGCGGGCCATGTTAAGGCCAGAACCCCCACCGGGGCGGGGGGTGTTTATTTGTTAGCAGGAGCCTGGCCCGCCGGGGGGGCATATTTGAAGAACAAACCCCCGCCGGGGCGGAGGGTACTGGAAAATGTTGACCAAGTTTGTTTTTGAATCAAAGTGTTTGTAGAACAACTACGGGGCATGTATACACTTAAAATACATGGTAAGATCACTCTTAAGTCACATTTATGGTGATGACTTTAGGGATTGAACGTTATCTATTAACCGTTAAACGAAGAACGTAAAGTATGGAAGGTAAACCATATTCGATTATTATGGTACATAACCATTGATGGTTGAGTATTAGTAATGACGTAAGAGCGTTAATAAGCCGTAATGAAGGATAGTAACTCGAATCGGATTCTATTAATGAAATAAATTCAAGTAAGACATAGAAGAGAAAGAAGTTGGTTAAAACAATGAAGTTAGATTGTTTAGTAACTAATATCAGTGTGATATGTGAATATATCATGTAGATACTGTAAAGACCAAGAATTGTTGAGTATTATATTCGAAGACGCTTGAAGGCAAGTTTTCTTAACGCTTGGCTAACCTTCATGTTAGCCAAGTTTTATATGTTATTCATGTTATGAGATGCATGAATTATTTTATGAAAGGGTCGATGCCAGTTTTACCTCGGCTAGACTAATCATAAAGAGTTGATTGATTTATTTACAAATCTTTCAATATAGAATTGTTAACGCTATCCTACGCCAATTGTTTGATACGGATTCAAGGTAAGCCTGGGTATGAATAAACAAATATATTTTACATCGATTATTCGATGGGCACGCGAGGTTGCCAAAACTTAAACGTGAATACGTTTAACTGATGAATGTTGATCAACATAGATTACTATAGGCTGATCACCTAGAAGTGATCCTAAGAAATATCGGACTTACGATCTTAGTACCTGGTTATCCTTTTTCATAAATGAAAACAAAAGAGAATGCTCATGGTCTTTGACCTATTCAGAATTCCTAAGTTCCTATAAGTACTTCAGAATTATTTTATGAAAAAGAAAAGTGTTATACAATGTTTCATAGTACTTCATAGCTATTTGTTCAGTTATTGAAGAATAATCATATGATTTTTGACGTGGTATTTATGTTATACATTGCTAGACTTGCTGAGCTAGTTATGCTCACTTCTTGCTTGAATTATATGATTGCAGCTAAGGCCGAACAAACGGAGAGTTCTGAGAGAGATAAGGGCAAGGCTAAGCTGGATAATTAGTTATCATGTAATAGATTAGTATGTTTGTATGTATTATACTTATGAACACTAAAGAATATATTCGGTCAAACCACTTGTCGTTTCACATTACAGGTGTCAAACCACTTGCCTTTTCACATTACAGGCGTCAAATCACTTTTCTTTTCACATTACCAGTCGCCAAGCGACTTGCCTCTACACATTGCAAGGGCTAAACTAGAAATCTTCTATAAATAGAAGCTTATTTATTCTTTCATTCTCACCAATTCACTAAGACTCACAAGAGAAAGCTATAGTGAGAGAATCAGAGAGAAAGAAGAAGAGTATTATGTTACTACACTATTGCAGTATCCAATCTCCTACTAAGGTAAAGAATATTATTTTTGTTCAATATTCGTAAGAAATAATATTTTCTTCCACACTTTGTAGTATGTAAGTAATATTATTTCGTTTCATATTCCTAATTCTTCACTTATTTTGATAAGTATTGCTTCTATACTCCTTGAAATTAGTAGAATATCCTTAAAATTTGCGCTTCATCTAGTATCGTTTCACAGAAATATTTTTTTGAACATTCTTGTTATGTTTTAATCTTTTCATGTCGGTGTACTATTCACGGGGTTACTATTCATGAAGTACTATTCATGGGATATTATTCACTCGGGTACTATTCACTCGGGGTTCTATTCACGACAAGAATTAATTTCTTTTTTGTCCAAATTATTTTTGATACATGAATATTATTCTTGAATTTTACTCCACAAAGCAGTTATCATGTTGACAATTTGGACATTCTTAAACTCTGGATAAATTGAATTATAAATCTTTAAAATTTATCCTTAGTCTCACTTAATTGAATTTTTATATCATTGTCATCATCCTCATGCTTATATTGTGATGAAAGTCATCTTTGGCCCGTAGTGCATAGATGGACTGTTGATTGGTATGATTTTGACCAGGAATTATGTATTGGTACAATCATGACCTGTAATGTTATAAATGATGTGGTAAAAGTCTTCATTGGCTCGTAGTGCATTAATGGACAGTTGTTTGGCATAATCATGACCACTGGTGATAATAATGAATATCCTTGGCCCGTAGTGCATGGATAATTCGTGGATATGATACTAACGAATATCCTTGGCCCATAGTGCATGGATAATTCAGTGATGTGGATTATTTATTGAGATGTGTTACAGAGATAAAATATTGATGATAAACTTTTAAATCATATAAGATAGTAGATATCATGCTCTACTTGACTCTTCTAATGAATTACTTGTTCCGTTGTAGTTAAACTTGTTGTCTATTGTATTCTATTAGTTTTACACTGTTGAAGGCTAAGGATAATTTATTCTGCATTATCTTACTCATAATATTCTTTACTGGGCTAGTTGAGCTCACCCTCTTTTATTGTTCTATTCGGGAAATGAGAATATAGCTGGGACTTGTCGGGGAATGGAGTGATGGTCCAAGATGGTTGCTATAGTAGTATTCACTATTCTATAAAATAGAGTGAAAATAATTATAATGAGGACTTTATTTGAGTTTGGATATTGTCTACGAGAAAATATTTGTGTTAAAACTCTCAGCATATGTTTTATTGTATTCTGCACGACAGTTGTATAAATTAAGTTTGTATTTGAGTTATGTACCATATATTTGGCGACTCAGAATGGGTTGTTTATACCTATTTTAGGGGCGTCACAGTTGGTGTTAAAGCTTAGGGATATGATCCCTGGCAGAGATTTGAGGCTAGAACTAGGAGGGGATAGATGGGTAAATCCTTCGCTAGTGTGTCTTACCTAAGCTTATTTGTTATTTAGTTGGTCAGTCAGAATATAGGGATAATATGTGGCATGTCAATTAACCCTTATTTTGTGGCAGTGTTTGAAAATGGCATCTGAAAATGTTGAGATAAGCAATGGAGCACATGAGACCGTAGAGTCACCGCCGATCAATAACCAGGATAATGTGCATCAGGAAGGCAATAATCCTCATGTAAACAACATAACCAACCAAATGATGAACGATGAGATGTTTAGGAGCTTTCTGCAATTCATACAACTCAAGCGAGAGAGACTCCTATTCAAAATACAGGTGGAAACACTAGCAACTCACGGATGGTCACTGCTAAGAAATTCAAAGAGTTGGGACCACCAAAGTTTTTGGGAAAGCCAGAACCACTTAAGGCAGAGACGTAGATTAAGCAGATCACCAAGATATTTGATGTCTTGAGATGCTCCGGGGAGCAAAAGGTTTCTTTTGCCACCTTCATGTTGCGAGGAGAGGCAGATCACTGGTGGGAATCTATAAAACTTACTCAACCTTCCGTACTAAAGATGTCTTAGGAGAAGTTCAAAGAATTTTTCATCAACAAGTACTTTTCTGAAAGTATTCATCACATGAAGGAGGTAGAATTCATCAAACTGGAGCAAAATAATATGACTGTATCGTAATACGAGGCTAACTTTACGGAGTTATCCCGGTTTGCATCCCATTTGGTAGATAATGAGGACCATATGACGCGAATATTTTTGCGAGGTTTAAAACCCAAAATACGTCAATACCTCATCTCTCACAAACTTTGCTTGTATTTAGATGTTGTGAATAGGGCTCAGTTATTGGAGGGACACATTAGTCCAAACTGTAGGCAGTAACCCAAAGCGTGTTTCAACTACAGAAGAGAAGGTCACCTAGCTCGATTTTATCATGTAGTGAAGTCAAGTCCAGCTGGGATGTTGACGCCAAAGGTTATTCCAGACAAGTCAAAGCCGGTAGTTCAAGGGAGAGCGTTTGTCGTGACCTACCAAAAAGCGAGGAACCCGAATAAAGTTATCACGGGTAAATTAATCATAAACTCTTGCAAAGTCTATACCGTATTTGATACCGATTCTACCCATTCTTTTATTTCACCTATTTTTGCTCAACGTTTAAATTTGACTCCGGAGAAATTAGGCTTTGACTTATCTGTTGAAACTCTATTGGGAAAAACCATCATTAAATCCATTATTTATAAATCTTATTTGATTCAAATCGGCACCCTCACATTACCTGTTGATCTCATCTCTTTGAAAATAATTGCATTTGATGTGATTTTAGGGATTGATTGGTTAACTACTCATCATGCTAAAATTGATTATTTTCGTAAAGTTGTTAGCTTTCATATTCCTAACCAACCTATTATGCGAATTCAAGTAACCAAACCACTAAAGTCAATCTGTGTCATACCAAGCCATAAAGTCATTCGTTTATTAAAAAAATAGATGTCAAGCTTTCTTAGCCCATGTCACATATTTAAACAAAAATACGTCAAATTTGAATGATATTTCTATTGTTAATAAATTTCCTGACGTATTCCCTGAAGAACTTCCTGGCCTATCCCCAGAGCGTGAAATCAAATTTTGTATTGACCTTGAACCCGGTACAAAACCCATTTCTAAAACCCCATATCGAATGGCTCCTATTGAACATCAGGAGTTAAAAACCCAACTGCATGAACTATTAGACATCGATTTCATTCGTCCTAGTACGTCTCCATGGGGTGCTCCTATTTTATTCGTAAAGAAGAAAGATAGGAGTATGCGACTTTTCATTGACTATCGGGAGTTGAATCATGTCACCATCAAAAATTGTTAGTTTTTAATTTTATGATGTTTTGAATGATGACTAATTTAAGTATATTAGAAGTGTGCATGGTTCATAGTTTGTTATAATATTATTAAATATGCATGGATTATGGTTTATAAATGTTTTATAATTAATATGCATGGATTATGGTTTATAATATCTAATATGCATGGGTTATGGTTATTACATGGATTGGAGTTTATTAAGGAAGATTTGAATTGAAGTTTATTAAGGAAGATTTGAATTGGAGTTTATTAAGGAAGATTTGAATTGAAATTTATTTTGGTGAGCTTATTAAGGTATGTTGGTATTTATAATTTTAATGCTGTCAAATATTATGGTCTTTTGTTATTAATTCCAGCTGGCCCAAATTGGTTCTTCTATTTTATCTATTCTACAGAGTATTTCGTGGGTGCTAAAATTATTTAAGGATATACTCTTGCTTGGTGGGGCCCATATCAGTTAGTGACATTTTGTATTGATATTCTAATTGATAAAGGAGTCTTTCAGAAGCTTTTTAGTGTTGGTGGGTCACATCTTATCTAATCTCTTTTATTTCTCAGCAGTTGACTAGTATAGAGTCTGTCTCCTTTATTTCAGCTCTTCAAAATCAAATAGCTGGCGCATCCTTTATTTCAGCTACTCCAAAATCGTATAGCTGTTGCAGATTACATAATATCTTTTTGCTTATTCTAAGCTGCTGAAATCATGGATGGTTTCTAACGAGACTGAAGATTTCTTTGCTAACATCTTTTATAGCCGTTGCTTGTTTTGTTATATAGACTCCTTCTCTTCGGCTGAACAGACACACATCTCTTCAATCTGCAATCGAAGTGAAATACTACAGAGCACTTCATTTACTTTATTCCAGCCAATTATTATAATCTGTTATATTCTTTTGTGCTGGAAATTTGTTTTTACTTTCCAAACTCATTCATTGTAAACCAAAATACTCAAGCATAGTGTTGGCTTGAGGTTTTCTATTAGTCTGTTCAAAGAAGGCTTCATAGGTCTCAAAGGTGAGAAGAGGTGCAGAGGTGTACAAGTTGCAGAGGTGCAAAACGGGGGCATAGGTGTCCAACAACAGATTTGAGGTTCTTTGTAACAGGGAGTAATTTTTTTATTAAGGTTTAAATTTTAATAAAAAGAGTTTCCAATCCTAGTTGGGATTGGACGTGGATTACGCCACTAGGTAGAGGATAGGGGTTGAACCACGTAAAAATCTTGGTGTGATTTTTTACTTCTGTTTTTCTCTTTAACTGCCATTCACGTTCTGCACATTTTTGTTCATCAAGCTCATCCAAACACTAAAGCAGACAAGTGTAGATGTCTGAATTAAACCTGTAGAATAAAATTTCAAAAAGTTTTCACCGTTTATCACTTTTAGCTTAAACACCTATTCACCCCCCCTCTAGGTGTGCACATACATAGAATTACATTTGGTATCAGAGCTTGGCTCTACTAATATTGATCGTTGCAGGTCGTAGAGGAAGATCCTATGGCACACCTAAACTTTCAAGAAGGTCAGTCCACAAGTAGGCCACCGCTGCTGCTCGAAAGTGAGAACTTCAACTTTTGGAAGTTCAGGATGAAGATCTATCTGAACCGAGACCCATGGGAATGGTGGGTAGTCGAAAATGGACCAGTCATTCCGCGACATGATGATGGCAAGCCAAAGAATCTCATGGAAATGGACTTAAATGAATCGTATATGATATCTTATGATTCCAAGGCCATGAATACACTGTTAAGTGGCATGGTTCAGTCGGAGATAGATAAGGTCTCTTCTTGTACTACGGCTAAGGAAATTTGGGACACAGTCATCATGAGCCACGAAGGTACTACTAAAGTGAAGGAGGTCAAGCTAAGCATGCTAATGCACGAGTACGAACTATTCAAATTGGAGAAAAATGAATCAATTAGATATGCCCAAGCAAGATTCCTCACTCTAATTAATTCTCTAAGCATGCTCGGACGAAAGATTGATCAAAAGGAAATCAACCGAAAGCTTCTTAGAGTCATGCCAAAGCGATTCGCACCAAAGGTCACTACACTTCAAGATTCTGTCACAATCAGCACAATGGAAACTCTTACCTTATTTGGAGAACTTGAAGAGTTTGAAAGCCAACTAAAATTGTATGATGAAGAAGATGAGGCACCTAAGAAGAAGACCTTGGCTCTACAAGCTGAAAGCTACATAGAAGGCAATGAAGAAGATTCTGATGAAGAAATAGATTTAATGACCAGAAAATTGAGGGAGCTGATCCGAAAGAAGAATAGATCAAAATTACCAACAAAAGCTTTCAACAACAATAAAGATTTCAAGTAAAATCCACAAGAGGAAACATGTTTCGAATGTGGAAGGCCTGGACACTTCAAAAGAGATTGGTTCCAACTAAAAAGAAAGAACAAAGCAAATGGTTCAAAAGGGAAGGCTCTAATAACATGGAGTGATGATGAACCAGATCATGAAGATCAAGAAGAAGAAACTGCTCAGCTGTGCTTCACTGGAATACACAATGAGGAAACATCTGAGGTAAGTCCTGAACTTGGAGAAATTACTATTTCTGACTATCTTGTTTTAAAAAATGAAAACCTTCGTATGAAAGAGAAAAATGCTCACTTGAAAAGTTGGATAAATGACTTAATGAAGGAAGTAGAAACTTTAATTGAGGAAAAACAAGAAATAGTTAAAGATTGCACATCATGTGAAGTATCTCAGTTAAATGCTAAAATTGAATATTTAGATAATTATAATAAAATTTTATATAATCGTGCAAACAAATTAAATGAAGAAAATAATACCCTTAAAAAGGAAAATGATGATTTAAAAGAAAGTTTGAAAATGAGAGATACTTGTATAGATGCTTTTAATGATGGAGAAATAATAAACATGTAAAATAACAATGAGGAAGAAATAATATCTTTGAAAAAGGATCTTGCAAAATTTGTTCAAGAAAAAGAGAATTTAAATATAATGTTGGGTGCTCAAAGGTCAAGCTTAGATAAACAAGGAATTGGATATAATCCTGTTAAAAATATAAAAAGCACTACTAATAAAATTAGAGTAATAAATAATAAACCAAGGAACAAGCCTCTTTATTGCTCACCTTATGTTACTTGCAGAAAATGTGGTTTAAAAGGACATTTTGATACTAATTGTAATAAAATAAAAATAAAACAAGTTTGGGTAAACAAAGGAGATTTAATTGCTACTAACAATATTGGACCCAAACAGATTTGGGTACCAAAACGATGAGCTACTTCTTTGTTTTGTAGGTATGCTTAAAAGCTAAAGTACCATCACATAAATGGGTACTTGACATTGAATGTTCTAGACACATGACGGGTGATAGAACTAAATTTACCTCACTTGTTGCAAAGAAAGGCGACACGGTTACTTTTGGAGATGACACCACTGTGACAACCCCAAAACAGGTCCATTCCATCCAACCCATTCTGAGTCGCCAAATACATGGTACAGAAAACAACTACAACTTTATTACAACAATTGTCGTGCAAAATACAACAACACATATGCTATGAGTTTGGATACAAATATATACCAAATGTGACTCATGTTCCAACCGTGGACATCACCTCACAATAACACCTTACATAAAGGTATAGTCAAAAACTGTTTTAGAAATTAGAATCTTTGGGAAGTGCTCAAGAAAACCTTCGTACATGGGAGGCCACACATCTAGGTTATGATAGATATCATATGGCCACAGAATTATCCTTGGTTGACCCAATAGACCCCAAAGAAAAACGAGAAGATTACTATCATATTCTTCCCAATGGTGAGTCTTCTCTTGACTTATCATTATCTCCACTGTTTCTAATTGATAATTATACTTCAAACAAACATCAAGATTATATAGGTAGTGCCCATAGATATACTCAGCAAGTGGATGAGCACAACCCTGTCTTATGATGACACGAGGTTGTATGTCATTAGACATCTTGTATGATAGTGACAAAACACCCTTCCAACGTTAGGTTCGCCTCACCCTATTTTCTTCACCAAATATAACTACTAAATGATGACCACCGTTCTATTCCCTTGTTACCCCCGCTCGACCCAGCTACACTCTTATTACCTGAAAGGAATTGTGAAGCAAAAGGGTGAGCACAACTAGCCCAGTAAAGAATATCATGACTAAAGATAAATAAATTATCAATAGCCTTCATCAGTAATAAATCAGATATTTAGAACATATGGTAGATGATAAAAATTTCAACCATAGTTGCAGCGGAACGAGCAATCCATTAGAAGAGTCAAATAGACTATAAAGTCTATTATCTTCTCCATGTTAAAAATCCACCAACAATGTTTTATCCCTGTAACATCAATCAACAGTTCCTTTCCACAATCATATGAATAACTCATAATCATAATTGTGATTCTAAATTTCTCTTCGCACCCAGGACGAAGAATATTTTCATCACCTGTCTTTACCTGAAACATCAAAGATCATGGTTATACCAAATCACAGTTCCTGTTCATAATCATACTAATAAATCCATCTTTGCACTACGACCAAAGATATTCAACAACAGTTCATCTTTGCACTACAGGCCAAAGATATTCATCAACAGACCATCTTTGCACTACAGGCCAAAGATATTCAACAACAGTTCATCTTTGCACTACAGGCCAAAGATATTCATCAATAATTCATCTTTGCACTACGGCCAAAGATATTCATCAACAATTCATCTTTACACTACAGGCCAAAGATATTCCTCAACAGTTCATATTTGCACTACAGGTCAAATATATTCATCAACAGTTCATATTTGCACTACAGGCCAAATATATTAATAGCTCAAAGAAATATATAATCATTTCAGAATTTATATAAACAATAATTATAACCATGTTGATCAATTCACCTTTGCACTTAAGCTTAAGATATTCAATTATAAATTCAATGGTCATGATCATACCAGTCACAATTCAGCTTTGCACTACAGGCCAAAGAGAACCCTTGTCATGATCATACCAATAATCTACCCATCTTTACACTATAGTGAAAGAGAATTTCAACATCAGGGTTATAAAAATGTTATATATGATAATAAAAATAATATAATCAACATATAGATTTAATCTCAAGAGTAATATTCATAACTCAACTATAATTTGGTCAGAAAAAGAAACCAATTTTATCATGAATAGTAACTTGTGAATAGTAACCCATGAATAGTAACTCGTGAATAGTAACTCATGAATAGTAACTCGTGAATAGTAACCCCAACACAAAAGATAGAAATTTCACAATAAAATCCATACCAATATTTTGGTATAATGATATTGAAAGAATAACATTTCTTAAATTTATAAACAATTTATTTTAATTGTTTACACTTTACTAAATAAATCATTTAATCATTCTAAAATGTCAAACTCATAAGATTTCATCACCAATAACCAAAAATCCTCATCAAAAATCTGCATATACCTCATATAGGATTCTCAAGCCATAAAATCTTATTTTCCAATTTTCTTTCTTCACAAAACATATTTAATTCATTTACTCATAACTAGACCATTTTTATGAAAAATACCAAATCAGTCCCAAAAATATTTCTTTTCTGGAATTTAGCATAATATAGTCCCATAGTGAACATATATTTTTCTCAGAATTTTTAAAAGTCATTTACTATTTTTCATATGGCCAAAACAGCCGAATATTTAGACATTTATCAAAAATTGTACTTTTATCTAAAAATTCTAAAATTCACAGAGTATACTCCTATCATATACATGTACTCTCAATAAAAATTTCATCAATTTTAGAGTTAACCACAAGGAATTATAAGCGGTTACTTTTAAAATAATCTTTTCTCATAAAATTCATAACTCTCAATCTATACATCCAAAAATCACCATTTTTGGACACAATCAAGAAAACTCATCAAAATATCATTTCAAATTTTTTCAGAATTTTTGAAGATCAGAAAAATTACGAAACTGAAAATCATAACAACCCTTAAAATCCCTTAATATCCCTTACTATCCCTTACCTCAAAAGAGCAGTACTTCTGACTGGATATCGAATATGATGCTGAAGGAAACTTGCACTGATAAATAGCAACTCACCAAGTATCTAAAAACTCACAAAATATGCTTCATAATATAGAGAGGGAAAGAGAGAAAACTTATGTTTCTGGTGTGATTTTCAATTCTAACTTAGCCCTCTATTTATAGGAAAATTTTGGTAGGTTTGACCTGCAACCTGATGGCTTTACCTGCTACTATTCCCACCCACTACATTTGAAATATAATTCAGCACATTTCTTCACCAACCACAAGTGGGGCCCACCAATTCTAGAATTTTCCACCAAAATGATAAACTCCGAAAATTCAACAATTTCTGAACCAGTCATCTCGTAAAATTCATAATAAATCATACGTTCATTTTTAACGGTTCAAAATTTGTGGGCATATACTCAACTTATAT
Source organism: Panax notoginseng (assembly GCA_016801055.1). NCBI lineage: Eukaryota > Viridiplantae > Streptophyta > Magnoliopsida > Apiales > Araliaceae > Panax > Panax notoginseng. The sequence goes on along the minus strand of CM029020.1, from coordinate 61,012,897 downwards.
ATGTATAACATATCCAAAAATTACCACGATTCAACGGTCGGATTAAAAATTATAACCCCCGCAAAATATCTCAAAAACCCTAATTTTTAATACCTCCATTCCGACAAAAATACTGATAAAAATCTCAACATTAACTCCTTCATTTTTTAACCACAAAAATATATCCCTCATTTATATCCCCATAAAATAAATATTTTCTTATCATATGAATCAATAATTAATTATTCACAAATAATATTACAGAATCACATTTATGACAACCAGGCCGTTCCCAAGAAAGAGGGGGCTTTCCAATAAGGATTTCTCCTTACTGGCGCGCAATTAGATGACCAAACCTCTCCTTAGACAGAACTTTCTAGACATTGCCAATAATGCTATCTAATAATACTATTCAAATAATATGAATTATTGATCTAATAATGGAAAATACTGTGCAGCAACAATTATTGAACAACAATAATACAAAATTTCAACGTAGCAATTATTGAATCAATAAAATAAAATATTGAACAGTAATTACTGTAACAATTATTGAGTAGTGCCTTCTTACGTAAGAATCAATAATTTCAAAAATACTATGCAATACCGTGTGCTACTGTGCAATAACGCGTATTACTGTATTTTAACCACCGGGTATTCCAACAGTGTTAACGGTAACAACTACGCCGTTATTTGTAAAACTCAAATTTGTCGTTTTCTTCACCCGACAGTTATTCTGTTATGGGGCCCACAAATGGCTGCGCCGTCGTACGAATATTCCCCGACAGAAAGAATATTCCACGACCAAACGAATATTCCCCGACAACAATGATTATTTTATAACCACTTGCTTATTTTGAAAAAAAAATCATATTTCACTCATATCTTTAAATTTTTATCAATTTAACCATTTACTGAATAGTAATTATAAAAAAAATTGAATACTTTTATTTCATAAAATTCGGGGTCTTACAACCACATGCCAAATCATCGGTAAAGGTAAAATTGGTAATGGTAAGGTTTACATCGATAATGTCCATCATGTTGAAGGGTTAAAATATAATTTAATTAGTGTAAGTCAACTAATGGATAGTGGTCATAAAGTAATTTTTGAAAAAGATAAATGTGCTATTATTCATGCCTCTCATAATGTTCCTTTAGTAGCTAACAGAGAAGGTAATATATACACTATAAATTTTGAAAATCAAAATGAGGATATTTGTTTAGCTGTTGTTCAAGAACAAACTATTCTATGGCATAGGAGGTTAGGGCATGTGCATATGGAATTGATTAACAAACTAGTTACAAAGAACCTTGTTAAAGGTTTACCAAAGCTAAAATATGAGAAGACAGGTATTTGTAATGCATGTCAGTTAGGTAAAAAAGCAAGAAATTCTTTTACAAGCAAAAATTAGGTATCAACTTTTTTACCTCTTCAATTATTGCATCTTGATTTATTTGAACCCGAGAGATATGCTAGCCTAGGAAATAATCATTATGCTTTTGTTATTGTTGATGATTTTTCAAGATTTACATGGGTTTTATTTTTGAAAACTAAAGATCAAGCTTTTGCAGAATTTGAAAAGATTATAAAGAATGTTGAAACAAAACACAACCTCAAGCTAATTGGTATAAGGAGTGACCACGGTGGAGAATTTGGAAAAGACTTTATACCATATTGCAGTGAGAAAGGTGTTACACATGAGTTTTCTGCACCAAGAACATCTCAACAAAATGGTGTGGTGGAACGCAAAAATCGTACTCTCCAAGAAACTGCAAGAACTTTACTTCATGAAAGTAAACTGCCTAAAAGATTTTGGGCAGAGGCTGTAAGTACTGCTTGTTACATTTTAAATAGAGTACTAATTAGACCCATCCTATTGAAAACACCATATGAGTTACTAAATAAAAGGATTCCAATTATTTACTATTTTAAAGTATTTGGTGCTAAATGTTTCATTCTAAATACTAATGGTAATCTTGAAAAATTTGATGCTAAATCAACCGAATCTATTTTTCTTGGCTATTCAATGCATAGTAAAGCATATAGGGTTTATAATCTTGATAAATTTAAAGTTGAAGAATCTGTGCATGTAGTATTTGATGAATTTAACCATGACCTATCAAAAGAAGAAAATGAAGTTTATGCAGGTAAAGGCAACCTGTTCAGTGGAAAACAAACAGCTCAATCTGGACAGCCTGAGCCGTCTGCATCAGAACGAAAATCAGATGAACGTGGAAAGCAAACAAATGAAATTAGACAACCCGAGTCATCTGTTTTAGTTGAAAATGCAGACATGCAGACGCCTAACATCAGACAACTCAACCCGTCTGTATTTGAAGAAAAATCTGATGATCAGTTTGATGTAGAACTTGACATTTCAGAACCTGAAGCTGAAGAGCAAATGACTGCAGCAAGGCTTCCTAGATCATCTAGAACAGTGAGAAATCATCCACCAAATCTAATCATTGGAGATTCAAACACATGGATGAATACAAGAAGAAAAACAAGGAATTATTGTGTATTTTCAGCTTTTATTTCTCAAATAGAACCAAAGAATGCCAAGGAAGCAATTCAAGATGAAAATTGGTCTATTGCCATGCAGGAAGAATTAAACTAATTCGAAAGGTGTCAGGTATGGGATCTTGTTAAACCTCCTAAAGATGCTTCTATAATTGGTACAAAATGGATTTTCAAAAATAAACTTGATGAAAATGGCATAATCACTAGAAATAAGGCTAGATTGGTAGCTCAAGGCTATAATCAACAAGAAGGTATAGATTATGAAGAAACCTTTGCCCCTGTTGCAAGGTTGGAAGCCATACAAATTTTGTTAGCCTGTGCATGTTCTAGACACTTTAAATTATATCAAATGGATGTAAAAAGTGCTTTTTTAAATGGTTATTTAAATGAGGAAGTGTATGTTAAGCAACCACCGGGATTTGAACATGAAAAATATCCACATCATGTGTTTAAATTGAAAAAGGCTTTGTATGGATTAAAACAGGCTCCAAGAGCCTGGTACGAAAGATTGAGCAAGTTTTTATTAGACAATGGTTTTAATCGTGGTAAAATTGATTCTACTCTTTTTATTAAAACCAAAAATAAAGATTTATTAATTGTTCAAATTTATGTGGATGATATAATTTTTGGAGCTACTACTAATTCTTTGTGTGAGTGGTTTTTCTAATGTATGCATAATGAGTTTGATATGAGCCTTATAGGCTAATTAAATTATTTCTTGGGGCTTCAAATTAAACAATCCAATGAAGGGATTCATATTCACCAATCAAAGTATGTGAAGGAGCTATTGAAGAGATTTAGATTCGAAAATACCAAACCAAAGTCAACACCAATGAGTACTACCATCAAGCTTACTGCAGATGCGACAGGTAAAGATGTCGAAGTAACAATGTATCGAGGTATGATTGGTTATTTAATTTATTTAACTGTATCAAGGCCAGATATTATGTATAGTGTATGCTTATGTGCTAGATTTCAAGCTCAACCAAAAGAATCTCACCTTAAAGTAGTAAAACGAATATTTAAATATTTATCTGGCACGATTAATTTAGGCTTATACTATCCTGTATCTCAAAGTTTTGAACTAATTGGATACTCAGATGCAGATTATGCAGGGTGCCAAGTTGATAGAAAAAGCACAAGTGGTGCTTGTGAATTTTTAGGCCAAAGCCTTGTAGCTTGGCACAGCAAGAAACAAACATATGTTGCCTTGTCTACTTCGAAAGGTGAATATTTGGCAGCAGGTAGTTGTTGTTCACAAATTCTGTGGATGATACAAACGTTACATGATTTTAATTTTATTTGTGAAAATGTGCCTATTATGTGTGACAATACTAGTGTTATTGATATTTCTAAAAATCTTGTGCTTCATTCTCGTACTAAGCATATTGAAGTAAGACATCATTTTTTGAGAGATAATGTTGCTAAAGGATTAATTAAGTTAGTATTTATCCCTACTGAACATCAATTGGCTGACATTTTTACAAAACCTTCAAGTGAGGAACGTTTTTGTACTTTGCGAAGAGAACTTGGAATGTCTGTTTGTGCTTAATTACATCACATAACTACCTCATTCCTTTTTGATAATGCCAAAGGGGGAGAAGTTTGGGATAAGGATAAGAAGATTATATGTGAAAATGTGTGTTGATATGTGTTTATGATGCTATGATTTGTTGGTTATTGATTATTGATCCTATTCGCATAAATTTTAGGGTAATCCTTTCGCATAAATTTTAGGGGGAGCATACAGTTAGGGGGAGTATGTTTGATTAAAGTGGTGCATAAATTGTCATCATCAAAAAGGGGGAGAATGTTAGTTTTTGATTTTATGATATTTTGAATGATGACTAATTTAAGTATATTAGAAGTGTGCATGGTTCATGATTTGTTATAATATTATTAAATATGCATGGATTATGGTTTATAAATATTTTATAATTAATATGCATGGATTATGGTTTATAATATCAAATATGCATGGGTTATGGTTATTACATGGATTGGAGTTTATTAAAAAAGATTTGAATTGGAGTTTATTAAGGAAGATTTGAATTGAAATTTATTTTGGTGATCTTATTAAGGTATGTTGGTATTTATAATTTTAATGATATCAAATATTATGGTCTTTTGTGATTAATTCCAGCTGACCCAAATTGGTTCTTCTATTTTATCTATTCTACAGAGTATTTCGTGGGTTCTAAAATTATTTAAGGATATACTCTTGCTTGGTGGGGCCCATATCAGTTAGTGACATTTTGTATTGATATTCTAATTGATAAAGGAGTCTTTCAGAAGCTTTTTAGTGTTGGTGGGTCACATCTTATCTAATCTCTTTTATTTCTCGGCAGTTGACTAGTATAGAGTCTGTCTCCTTTATTTCAGCTCTTCAAAATCAAATAGCTGGCGCATCCTTTATTTCAGCTACTCCAAAATCGTATAGCTGTTGCAGATTACATAATATCTTTTTGCTTATTCAAAGCTGTTGAAATCATGGATGGTTTCTAATGAGACTGAAGATTTCTTTGCTAACATCTTTTATAGCCGTTGCTTGTTTTGTTATATAGACTCCTTCTCTTCGTCTGAACAGACACACATCTCTTGAATCTGCAATCAAAGTGAAATACTACAGAGCACTTCATTTACTTTATTCCAGCCAATTATTGTAATCTGTTATATTCTTTTGTACTGGAAATTTGTTTTTACTTTCCAAACTCATTCATTGTAAACCAAAGTACTCAAGCATAGTGTTGGCTTGAGGTTTTCTGTTAGTCTATTCAAATAAGGCTTCAAAGATCTCAGAGGTGAAAAGAGGTGCAGAGGTGTACAAGTTGCAGAGGTACAAAACGGGGGCATAGGTGTCCAACAACAGATTTGAGGCTTCTTTGTAACAGAGAGTAATTTTTGTATTAAGGTTTAAATTGTAATAAAAAGAGTCTCCAATCCTAGTTGGGATTAGACGTGGATTACGCCACTAGGGAGAGGATAGGGGCTGAACCACGTAAAAATCTTGGTGTGATTTTTTACTTCTGTTTTTCTTTTTAACTGTCATTCACGTTCTGCATATTTTTGTTCATCACGCTCATCCAGACACTAAAGCAGATAGGTGTAGCTGTCTAAATTAAACCTATAGCATAAAATTTTAAAAAAGTTTTCACCGTTTATCACTTTTATCTTAAACACCTATTCACCCCACCTCTTGGTGTGCACATACATAGAACTACAGTACCCGTTACCTCGAACTGATGACCTGTTTGACCAGTTGCAAAGTGCTAAATTCTTTTCAAAGATCGATCTTCGTTCCAGATATCATCAGTTAAAGATTAAAACTGATGACATTCCAAAGACTGCTTTCAGAACTCGGTACGAGCATTACAAATTCCTAATCATGTCTTTTGGAATGACTAATGCTCCTGCTACCTTCATGGATATGATGAACCGAGTATTCAAGGAATATTTGGATCATTTTGTGGTTGTCTTTATTGATGACATCTTCATATGCTCCAAAAGTCGTGAAGATCATGAACAACACTTGAGGTTGATACTCCAAAAGCTTCGTGAAAATAAGCTATACACCAAGTTGAAGAAATGCGAGTTCTAGCTTGAGGAAATAGTATTGCTTGGGCACGTGATATCGAATCATGGAATATCAGTTGATCCGGTAAAGATTGAAGCAATACAAAGTTGGGAGCAACCTAAGTCAGTAACTGAAGTACGTAGCTTTCTGGGCTTAGCTGGTTATTATCGGAGATTCGTGGAAGAATTTTTTTAAATCGCCACTCCGTTAACTCAGCTAACTCGAAAAGATACAAAATTCGGTTAGAGCGAGGAATGTGAGAAGAGTTTTCAAGAACTCAAGAGGAGACTCATTTCAGCACATGTTCTGACAATACCATCAGGTTCGGAGGGATTTTTCATCTACAACGATGCTTCAGGTGGAGGTTTAGGATGTGTTCTTATGTAATATGGGAAAGTCATAACCTATGCCTCACGACAACTCAAAGAATATGAGAGGAATTATCCTACTCATAATCTAGAGTTGGCAGCAGTCATTTTTGCGCTAAAGATCTAGAGACATTACATGTATGGAGAGAAGGTAGAGATATATATAGATCATAAAAGTTTTAAATATTTCTTCACCCAAAAGAAACTCAACATGCGGCAACGACGTTGGCTCGAGCTGTTAAAAGATTACGATCATACCATTCAATACCATCTTGGAAAAGCGAACGTAGTAGCTGACGCGTTGAGTAGAAGATCATATGCGGGTACGAGTGCGATATTGTCAACGTAAAGGCCCATTTTGTATGACTTACAAAGGATGGAGATAGAGTTAAAGACTTCAGGGGGACCCACGTGATGATGTTAAATATACGAGTAAAACTGACTTTAATCGATAAAGTTAAAGCTGCTCAAGCTACGAACCTGGAACTGATACGTATGAAGAAGAAGGTGCTATTTCAGAAGCGAGAATCGATGAAAAAGGAATACTTCAAGTCAACTCCAGACTTTGTGTTCCTAACGACTCTAATTTGAAGTATAAAATCATGGTGAAGGCACACAACACACCGTTTGCAATCCATCCTAAAAGTACCAAACAGTATCGTGATCTTCGATATATATTTTGGTGGAGCAATATAAAAAGAGAGATTGCAGAGTTTATCTCAAGGTGTCTAACTTGTCAACGTGTCAAGGCGGAGCATCAAGTGCCAAAAGGTCCATTGCAATCACTTGAAATTCTAGAATGGAAGTGGGAGCACATTAACATGGATTTCGTTACTAGTCTTCCCAAGGTTTCTCAAGGCATAGATGCAATTTGGGTCATTGTTGATAGATTAACCAAGTCTGCTCATTTCTTAACTATAAGAGAAACTTATTTACTTGAACGTCTTGCTCGTATATACATAAATGAGACTGTAAAACTGCATGGTATGCTAGTAACCATAGTTTCTGATCGAGACCCAAGATTCACTTCACGATTTTGGGTCAGTTTGCAGAAAGCTATGGGCACGGATTTACGATTTAGTTCTGCATATCATCCTTAGACGGACGGGCAGTCAGAGATGACTATTCAAACTCTTCAAAATCTATTAAGACTCTGTGCCCTAGACTTCAAAGGAAGTTGGGACAAGTTCTTTCCATTAGTAGAATTCTCCTACAATAATAGTTATCAAGCAAGTATAGGCATGGCTCCATTCGAGGTGTTGTATGAACGAAAGGGTCGTTCTCCGGTATGTTGAGACGAGGTGGATGAAGCAACATTGTGGGACCAGAATTGGTATGCATGACAACGAAAAGATTCAAATGATCCAGCAACATATACAAACCTCACAAGATCGACAAAAAAGTTATGCTGATCTTCATCGAAGGGATGTGGAATTCAATGTTGGAGATCATGTATTATTACGTGTTGCTCCACGAAAAGGAGTTACAAGATTTAGAAAAAGGGAGAAAGTTTAATCCTCGATTCATTGGTCTATTTGAAATCCTCGACCGAGTAGAAACTGTGGCCTATAGACTCACCTTACCGCCAAATATATCTCATGTTCATAACGTTTTTCACATATCTATGTTACGTAAATATGTGGAAGACCCGAACCACATTATTGAATTAGAACCAGACGAGATAGCGCAAGATTTAACGTATGAAGAGGTACCTGTTAAAATCTTGGATAAGAAGGAACATATTCTATGCTCAAAGGTTATACCTCAAGTCAAAGTTTTGTAGAGAAACCACGATATTGAGGAAATGACATGGGAGTTAGAATCTGAAATGAAAACAAGGTATCCTCATCTCTTCGACATACCAGGTGCGTACCCCAATTTCGAGAATAAAATTTTATAAGGAGGGGAAGTTGTAAAACCCTAAATTTTTATGAATAAAGATTTAATTTTCTCTATATATTATTTTGAATAATAAGGTGTGGATTTGATATAATGTTATAGTTATGGGTAATATTTACAATTTTTATAAAGTAAACAAATTGTGATAAAATATTCGTTTGGTCGAGGAATATTCGTTTTATCAGAGAATATTCGTACGACGGCATAATCATTGGTGGACCCCTCAACGGAATTACTGTCGGATTTAGAAAGCGACAGAAATAACCTTTTTATAAAAATAACGGCAAAACTTTTACCGTTAATTGGTAAAATACCCGGTGATAAAAGTACAGAAATACGCGTGGTCACACAGTAGCACGCGTTATTGTACAATATCTTTAATTTTTGATGCTTACGTGAGAAGTCACTCAATTTTATTCAATTATTACAACAGTAGTTGATGCATAGTATCTCATATTATTGATTCAATTATTGTCACAGTATCATATGCACAATATTTCATATTATTAAATCAATAATTGGGACGACAAAGTTATTCATATTATTATTTGCATTATTGACAATGTGTAGAAAGTTCTATCGAGGAAAGAGGTTTGGTCACCTAATTGCGCGCCAATAAGGAGAAGTCCTTATTAGAAAGCCCCCTCTTTCCTGAAAATGATATGATTGTCAATATTGTGAGTTATAATATTAATGATGAATAATTGTTGAAAGATTAAAAATGTGTTAATTGAAGATAAAGTGAATTGTGATAAATATTTATTCAATCTTTGATATAAATAAGAAGTCTGTTATGAGACGTTTGTTGTAAGTTTGGTTTATTCTATGGGACCCATATGTCATCATCAAAGAGTCACTTTTGCCAATAATACTTGCCTTTACCAGACGTCAAATCACTTTTCGTTTCACATTACAGTTGTTCAACCACTTGTCTTTTCACATTACAGACGTCAAACCACTTTTCTTTTCACATTACTAGTCGTCAAGCTACTTGCCTCTTCACATTGTAAGGGCTAAGATAGAAATCTTCTATAAATAGAAGCTTATTTCTTTTTTCATTCTCACCAATTCACTAAGACTCACATGAGAAAGCTATAAAGAGAGAATCAGAGAGAAAGAAAAAGAGTATTATATTACTACACTATTGCAATATCCAATCTCCTACTAAGGTAAGGGATATTATTTTTGTTCAATATTCGTAAGAAATAATATTTTCTTCCATACTATGTAGTATATAAGTAATATTATTTCATTTCATATTCCAAATTCTACACTTATTTTGATGAGTATTGCTTCTATACTCCTTGAAATTAGTAGAATATCCTTGAAATTTATGCTTCATCCAGTATCATTTCACAGAAATATTTTTCTGAACATTCTTGTTAAGTTTTAATCTTTTCATGTCGGAGTACTATTCACGAGAATACTATTCACAAAGTACTATTCATGGGATACTATTCACTCGGGTACTATTCACCCGGGGTACTATTCACGACAAAAATTGATTTCTTTTCTGTCCAAATTATTTTTGATGCATGAATATTATTCATAAATTTTACTCCACAAAGAAGTTATCATGTAGACAATTTGGATATTTTTGGACTCTAGATAAATTAAATTATAAATCTTTAAAATTTATCCTTAATCTCACTTAATTGAATTCTTATTGTCATCATTCTCATGCTTATATTGTGATGAAAGTCATCTTTAGCCCGTAGTGCATAGATGGACTGTTGACTGGTATGATTATGACCAGGAATTATGTATCGATATAATCATAACCTGTAATGTTACAAATGATGTGGTAAAAGTCTATATTGGCCCGTAATACGTTGAAGCAGTTGTTTGGCATGATTGTAACTCCCCCAAATACAGATACTTGAAACCCGAACTCAGTGCATTACGATACCATTTCTATGAGCGAAAATAATAATATTATCATAAATATCTAACTTAATTTACATATCAGAGTTTTCTAAATCCTAGGTACGCGACCTTAAAACATTTCATTACATGATAGATAATAAATATAATCATCTTATTTAAGTCTAGCTATTACATAATATAGCACAAACTTATTCGGGTAGCTTTTCTTTCCCTTTGTTCTTGGCAGAGCCCTTTGGCCGATCATACTTAACTGAAAACATTTAAATTAAGCAAGGATGAGCATTTGAGTGCCCAGCAAGTAATAACAATTATAAATATTAGCTGAAAGGATTAAATATTTTCTTTGTACTACTCTTCTATAACAAATCAAAAGTTGTGAAGTAATCTGGACCGATAATAATAACATAACAACTCTCTATCAAATTTTTGAAACTACGTACTGACTATAAATAGGGTTAAGGTGACATACTATGAACATTATTTTTCATTTTCGCTAAGGTTTAGCAGAACTTCATCCGCAAACCGTCATAACTAACGGACACAGGGGTGATCTGCCCAATGTGCCCTGTATTGATCAATACTACATGCAAGAACGATACTATCGTTCACTTTGTCCGCCTTGGGCGCATAAAAGTTTTTCCATGTTCGGGATGTTCATACTTAGTCTAGAATCCGAACCAAAACAATTTCATTGGATACGAAAAGGCTTTATCATATTCAACGATATTTCTAAATATGTGTCTAGCTGGTCAAATAGCTTAGACGACTCTTTGTTATCGTATACATACAGGGATCAATATATATATATATATATATATATATATATATATATATATATATATATCAACATGTAATTAAATATAATGATTATCCAAGTGGGGACACTTGAATAACCATATTTAGAAAATAACGAACATAATATATATATATATATATATATATATATATATATATATATATATATATATATATATATCTGAATTACCATATAGTACCATGTTGATAATCAATGATCGGATATAACATATATAACAATAGGGTTAATAATCTAGTACAATAATAATATAATTCTGAAACTTTCTTACTTTTGTCCATTGCATAAAGGAAATGCAAAGGTAGGACACTTGTCTGGTCTGCTGCTTACTGTTACGAAAACTTAGTTTTATCTTTTATACCAAAACCTATCATTAATAAGATCATTCGTTCGATTAGAATAACATACTATAACACATAGCACTGCTTATTGCAGTTAGTACATAACCTATTCACATTATCACATATGTTCAGCAGTCATTGAATCACAAATAAACATTAATACAATCAAAATATCTAAGTCTAGATCAATTTCAAAAATATATCGGTGTACCGACGGCCTTATCGGGTAATTAACGAGTCTAAGACTCTACCTTGAAGTTCTAAATAACATAAACATTGGTCAAATTATTTTTAAACGACTTATAATAATGTTTAAACAATTATTATAATTTTTCATGATTTTTTAAACACCGGAATCGTTATTAAATGATTTAAATATTAAATAATTCTATCATCATTAATATTTAAATAATATTAAGATATTAATGAAATCATTGCCAAAATATTAAAGTTAATTATAATAACTCAGAATATTTTTAAAGTACTAATTTTACCCTTAAATGATTTTTAAAATATCTAAAATTATTTTTAAATAATCACCACAAATATTTAAATATTAAGGATTTATTTACTAAAATATCAAAAGTCACTTATACTAACTTAAATATTTTTAAACCATTTATATCATTTTTAAATAATTTTTAAATCAATAAAACTATTTTTAAACTATTTATTTAATATAATTATTAAATAAATTTAAAATCAATAATATTAAATAATTAATATTTTTCATGACAAAATATCAAAAGTTATATTTTATAACTTAAAATATTTTCTTATAACATAATATAATTTTAAATGATTTTTCAAGTATTAAAAGCATCTTTAAGTAATTTATTTAATATTATAATTAAATAAATTAAATACCATTAATATTCCAAAAATAATAAATATTAATAAAATATATTCAAAATAATTAAAAACCTATTTTTAGACTTTAAAATAATTTTTAGGAATTTATTTTGTATTTTTAATAATTAAAAACTATTTTTCTTTATTTATAAATAAAAATAATAATTTCCATAAATAAACTGTCGCTAAAGGGCCCTATAGCGACGAAACCGTTGCTATAGGTGTTCTTGAGTTATTCTTCAACAAACCCAGATCTTCAAACTCAGTGTACAGGGTAGGTAGTTTGACTAGCATTTGATATATGTTCCTTGTTGTTCCTGGGATGTCTAAAGTGTTAATGTTGTAGTACTGATGTAGTACTACAACCCTAAACAATTTCCATGGTCATAACATATCAACTCATCAAGATCTAAGCTACAGAAAGTGTTGTCAGAGGCTGTTCTTCATTTCTGAGTTACCTAGAAATGAAGCACAGTTCATGGGTCTCACTTTGACCCCTTAAATCTATAAGTTCCAGGATTACTTAATGTGTTCTAATGGTCAAATCTTGTAGCATACATGTCAGAGTACATTTCTATTACATCATATCATCATAACATCATCACATGAGCAAGATCTGGCATGGTCAAACCATGTCAGAAACCTTGTTCATCAATTTTCTGGGTTTTCCAGGAATACAACAAAACAGACGGTCAACTATAGTTTGACCTTGATTATCTTTCACTCTGGTTACGATCTAAGTGATCTAATGACTTGATTGTGTAGTCCTCATGTCAGACTACAACATCAAAACAACAATATGGACAAACTAGCAAACAACAGTAAGATCTAAGGCTTAGAAAAACGTTGTCAGATTTTCTGGGCAAATCTGGGCTGCCCAGAAACAGTTTCGTGTGATCGGTCAACGCACTTTGACCATTAATAACTTTCAATCTATACATGATCTGGGCTTGATTCAAGTTCCAGATCAAAGCCTATATAGCATAGAACAAATTCATAACATAAAACACAACAAACAACTAACATACCCAGATCAAAGCCTATGAGCCCTGACATTTGACTGTCAGACCATGATTTCTAATTTTTCCAGAATTCTAAAATCATCAATTTCGAGCATCTAAGTGTTATGGATCTGAGTTATAACAACCCAGATCTCTCAATAACATCATATTACACAACTTTAAACATCTAAACACATAGATTAACATGAGTCATAAGTATTTCTAGATTTAGGGTTTTTATACCTTACTATGAACCAAATCTTGATCTAATGCTTTTGATCTGCTACAAGTGTTAGTGGGGCTTGATTAGTGACTGGTCTAGCAAGAAAATTTTGGATGTTTGAAGTTGAGAGGGTTTTGGTTGAGTGTTGTGATCAAATGAGGCTTGAATATGACATTCTCTCTCTTATAATCTATATATAATTTGATGCAAGGACGATGGCTGATCATAAGGGCAGTTTTGGCTGATTAAAGGCTAATACTAGACCACATGGCTAGCTAAAGTTGGTCACCAACTAAAGTTATGACAAGTTTTACAAGTTATCTATTAAATCATGCAAGAAGGGCAACTTGGTCATTTGGTACTTACTTTTAGTGACAAAGTTGGCAATTCATTCTAACCCTTAGGGTTTGACCCTTAGGGTTTAACCCTAAGATTTCCTAAGCTCTAAATATAGGATTGTGTATAATGGCAAAAATGAAAATCTTAGTTTCTAAAAATGTTGATTAGGGTTCCCTAATCACACTAGGTTTCCTAATCACTTAGGTTTTGTAAATTAGCTATTAATTACCATTAACCTTGCTAAATTAATACTTAGGGTTTATAACTTAGCAATTAGGGTTCTAATTTAGTAATTAGGGTTTCTAGATTTTAATTAGGATTTACCTAATTAACATAAATCATAATAAAGGTCATTAATTATGTAACACACAACTTAACAAATCTTACAGTCATAACTGACTTCTGTACCATAGTTTATCAGTAATGTTAGGGTTTGTACTGTTTTACTATAACTGATCTACAAATTAACATTACACACATATCAGGCATATTTCTATTACTGAAATATAAATAATATTATATTATTATTCTCATTCCTTATTCAAAATTCAGACTTAGGGTTTTGAATTCATATCTGACATAACCTTCATACACACCATCATTAATTAAGTTAAAATAATTAACCTAACCAACATAATAAAATACATATCATAATACTCCTAATAATCATATCATATATACCATAATCATATTTTTATGAAAAATAAATAATAAATATTTTTATTACAAAATTGATTTATTATAAGAATATAATCTATAATGATCAATAAGTCTAAAAAGAAATTATTTACATCTAATAAATAATTTTATTTATCACTTAGATACATACACTTTACTTTGCACATATTCTCACCTTTATATATATATATATATATATATATATATATATATATATATATATATATATATATATATTAAATCGTAAAATTTCTTATTGAAAATATTGGGTTATTACATTCACCCTCCCTTATAAGGATTCTGTCCCCGGAATCACCGCTTTAAACCTATAGACACTAAGGAAAATAGCATACACAGTCATTGCAAGTAGATCTCGATCATAATTGATCGAACCGATCTTTAACTATTCAGCATAAAGTTTGTCTATCTGCTTAAACAGAAATTTAATTTCTAATAGAACTCAAATTCCTCCTTCAAAATTTCTTTATAAAATAATTTACTATATATATACGAAAATCATATATAAGAAAATAAAATTTGATTAGAATAATACATGGAGTTGCATCCCCATCTGCCACGGTATCTTGAACGGTCATACTGAAGACTCTTGCGGTTGATTTTATTGGGTTGTTTGTTGAAGTTGGTCCCCTTGTCGCCAGCGTCCCGCTACTTTTCCCCGTAATCACACTTCCTGCATCCCTTCTCCTTTTTGGACAGTCCTTCACCTTATGCTCCGTTGATCCACACCTGAAACACCCTCAATTCATCCTAGAATTGGGGCAATTGAGAGAGATATGTCCCTTCTGCTCACATTTATAATATACTAACTTACCTTTAAGACACTCTTTTGAGTGATTCCTTTCGCAACTTCCACACTGCACAACCTTATTCTCTCCCCCTCTTGGCCTAATTTCGGTATTCCCAAAATTATCTCCTTTCCTTTTTCCAGTCCTACTACCACTACTCCTTTCTCCGGCTCTAGCTTGATTTGACTCCCACCAAAAATTCGCCTCCCCTTTCATCGCATAGGTGGTAAAATCTGTCTTTTGCCCCTCCGTTACCCTAGCTATCACAACTACTTCTACAAGGTCAGTTGACCCTCTAAATCCTGACGGTCCTACGGCCGTAAAATCTTTAAAGTTCGCAAATCGATTGTCTGGCTGATTTTCCGCGGCTGGCATTCCATTCTGCATATCTTGAGCGACCATATTCGTAAAATTCTGCATCGAGTCTGGTTGTCCTCCAGCTTTGTTGACAGGTTCTTCTACCCTTTGGTTTCGTTTACGTCTTGGCGGCATTATCTGATCATAATTGATCTTTTATCGACTAACTTCTATAACGCAAAATTTTCTACTCAAATAATCATATATTCATAATATTATATTTTGAAAACTTGGTTTGCTATATTAACCATTGTTCAGATAAATAATTACTATCTTTATACCAACTTATTTCATTAATCCAACATAGATTCATATTCATAGAGCTTGACATACCATAGCACATACTGCTTTAAACATCCGTTATCCCCTTGTGACTCAAAAGTCAGGATTCGCTGCCATAACTTATACAAAAGTTAAGAATATTACATTAAACCTACATACCTATCATATACGCATCATATAATCATACATATTCAAGTAAAACTAATACTACTTATTTCTTACGCCTTCACTAAGGATCAATTGCTTAGTATTCTATATATTCCCATTATCCTCAATAATCCATTCACACCTAACTATACCTAGTTCGTCAAACTTTACCACACATTACGAGTTTAAAAACTCACCACAAATATATGAGTTTAAGGACTCGAACTTGTCCTTATATTCTTTAACTATACTCTACCTATCAGTTATACTATCGTTTCTAGGTCCGATACTACATTTTTTCAGTATAATCACTTTATCAGGGTTGCTTTCGATATAAGCCTCTATTTCAGCTATCAGCTTTGATATTGGCTTGGTTATGGAGGTTGACACCTTCTTTACGATCTGAGGGTACCTAATCCTTTTCTATCTGTCATCTATACACATAAATTATTCTGATTAGCATATAATATATACACACAGCAAATAATAGTTTTATTTAAGTTATCTTTTATTTTTGTTTGACGATGAATTTTATTCAATTCATCTCCTTTTAAACTCTATATGAGCTATTTGTACTTTTAACGTTTTCCTCTTCTCTAAGGTTATAGCCTAAGGTCTACCCCCACCTAAGGTTTCTAACCCTAAAGCTCTGATACCAAATTATAACGCCCCCAAATTTAGATACTTGAAACCCGAACTCAGTGCATTACGGTACCATTTCTATGAGCAAAAATAATAATATTATCATAAATATCTAACTTAATTTACATATCAGAGTTTTCTAAATCCCAGATATGCGACCTTAAAACATTTCATTACATGATAGATAATAAATATAATCATCTTATTTAAGTCTAGTTATTACATAATATAGCACAAACTTATTCGGGTAGCTTTCCTTTCCCTTTGTTCTTGGCAGAGCCCTCTGGCCGATCATACTTAACTGAAAACATTTAAATTAAGCAAGGATGAGTATTTGAGTGCCCAGCAAGTAATAACAATTATAAATATTAGCTGAAAGGATTAAATATTTTCTTTGTACTACCTTTTTACAACAAATCAAAAGTTGTGAAGTAATCATAACCGATAATAATAACATAACAACTCTCTATCAAATTTTTGAAACTACATACTGACTATAAATGGAGTTAAGGTGACATACTATGAACATTATTTTTCATTTTCGCTAAGGTTTAGCAAAACTTCATCCGCATATCGCCATAACTTACGGACACGAGGGTGATCTGCCCAATGTGCCCTGTATTGATCAATACTACATGCAAAAATGATATTATCGTTCACTCTGTCCGCCTTGGGCGCATAAAAGTTTTTCCATGTTCGGGATGTTCATACTTAATCTGGAATCCGAACCAAAACAATTTGATTGGATACAAAAAGGCTTTATCATATTCAACGATATTTCTAAATCTGTGTCTAGCTGGTCAAATAGCTTAGACAACTCTTTGTTATCGTATACATACTGGGATCAATAGGTATATATATATATATATATATATATATATATATATATATATATATATATATATATATATATATATATATCAACATGTAATTAAATATAATGATTATCCGAGTGGGGACACTTGAATAACCATATTTAGAAACTAACGAACAGAATATATATATCTGAATTACTATATAGTACCATGTTGATAATCAATGATCGGATATAACAAATATAACAATAGGGTTAATAATCTAGTACAATAATAATATAATTCTGAAACTTTCTTACTTTTGTCCATTACATAAAGGAAATGCAAAGGTAGGATACTTGTCTGGTCTGCTGCTTACTGTTACGAAAACTTAGTTTTATCTTTTATACCAAAACCTATCATTAATAAGATCATTCGTTCGATTAGAATAACATACTATAACACATAGCACTGCTTATTGCAGTTAGTACATAACATATTCACATTATCACACATGTTTAACAGTCATTGAATCACAAACAAACATTAATACAATCAAAATATCTAAGTCTAGATCAATTTCAAAAATATATCGGTGTACCGACGGCCTTATCGGGTAATTAACGAGTCTAAGACTCTACCTTGAAGTTCTAAATAACATAAACGTTGGTCAAATTATTTTTAAACGACTTATAATAATGTTTAAACAATTATTATAATTTCTCATGATTTTTCAAACACCGGAATAATTATTAAATAATTTAAATATTAAATAATTCTATCATCATTAATATTTAAATAATATTAAAATATTAATGAAACAATTGCCAAAATATTAA
Organism: Panax notoginseng; assembly: GCA_016801055.1. Classification (NCBI taxonomy): domain Eukaryota; kingdom Viridiplantae; phylum Streptophyta; class Magnoliopsida; order Apiales; family Araliaceae; genus Panax; species Panax notoginseng. The sequence goes on along the minus strand of CM029020.1, from coordinate 60,994,551 downwards.
AGTTAGTTATAATAGCTCAGAATATTTTTAAAGTACTAATATTACCCTTAAATGAGTTTTAAAATATTTAAAATTATTTTTAAATAATTACCATAAATATTTAAATATTAAGGATTTATTCACTAAAATACCAAAAGTCACTTATACTAACTTAAAATATTTTTAAACCATTTATATCATTTTTAAATAATTTTTAAATCAATAAAACTATTTTTAAACTATTTATTTAATATAATTATTAAATAAATTTAATATCAATAATATTAAATAATTAATATTTTTCAAGAAAAATATCAAAAGTTATATTTTATAACTTAAAATATTTTATTATAACATAATATAATTTTAAATGATTTTTTAAGTATTAAAATTATTTTTAAGTAATTAATTTAATATTATAATTAAATAAATTAAATACCATTAATATTCCAAAAATAATAAATATTAATGAAATATATTCAAAATAATTAAAAACCTATTTTTAGACTTTAAAATAATTTTTAGAAATTTATTTTATATTTTTAATAATTAAAAACTATTTTTCTCTATTTATAAATAAAAATAATAATTTCCATAAATAAACTGTCGCTAAAGGGCCCTATAGCGACGAAACTGTTGCTATAGGTGTTCTTGAGTTATTCTTCAACAAACCCAGATCTTCAAACTCAGTGTACAGGGTAGGTAGTTTGACTAGCATTTGATATATGTTCCTTGTTGTTCCTGGGATGTCTAAAGTGTTAATGTTGTAGTACTAATGTAGTACTACAACCCTAAACAATTTCCATGGTCATAACATATCAACTCATCAAGATCTAAGCTACAGAAAGTGTTGTCAGAGGCTGTTCTTCATTTCTGGGTTACCCAGAAATGAAGAACAGTTCATGGGTCTCACTTTTTGAGCCCTTGAATCTATAAGTTCCAGGATTACTTAATGTGTTCTAATGGTCAAATCTTATAGCATACATGTCAGAGCACATTTCTATTACATCATATCATCATAACATCATCACATGAGCAAGATCTGGCATGGTCAAACCATGTCAGAAACCTTGTTCATCAATTTTTTGGGTTTTCCAGAAATACAACAAAACAGATGGTCAAGTATAGTTTGACCTTGATTATCTTTCACTCTGGTTACGATCTAAGTGATCTAATGACTTGATTGTGTAGTCCTCATGTCTGACTACAACATCAAAACAACAATATGGACAAACTAGCAAACAACAGCAAGATCTAAGGCTTAGAAAAACGTTGTCAGATTTTCTGGGCAAATCTGGCTGCCTAGAAACAGTTTCGTGTGATCGGTCAACGCACTTTGACCTTTAATAACTTTCAATCTATACATGATCTGGGCTTGATTCAAGTTCCAGATCAAAGCCTATATAGCATAGAACAGATTCATAACATCAAACACAACAAACAACTAACATACCCAGATCAAAGCCTATGAGCCCTGACATTTGACTGTCAGACCATGATTTCTAATTTTTCCAATATTCTAAAATCATCAATTTCGAGCATCTAAGTGTTATGGATCTGAGTTATAACAACCCAGATCACTCAATAACATCCTATTAGACAACTTTAAACATCTAAACACAAAGATTAACATGAGTCATAAGGATTTCTAGGTTTAGGCTTTTTATACCTTTCTATGAACGAAATCTTGATCTAATGCTTCTGATCTGCTACAAGTGTTAGTAGGGCTTGATTAGTGACTGGTCTAGCAAGAAAATTTTGGATGTTTGAAGTTGAGAGGGATTTGGTTGAGTGTTGTGATCAAATGAGGCTTGAATATGATATTCTCTCTCTCATAAACTATATATAATTTGATGCAAGGACTATGGCTGAACATGAGGGCAGGTTTTGGCTGATTAAAGGCTAGTACTAGACAACATGGCTAGCTAAAGTTGGTCACCAACTAAAGTTATGGCAAGCTTTACAAGTTATCTATTAAATAATGCAAGAAGGGCAACTTGGTCATTTGGTACTTACTTTTAGTGTCAAAGTTGGCAATTCATTCTAACCCTTAGGGTTTAACCCTTAAGGTTTAACCCTTAGGTTTCTTAAGCTCTAAATCTAGGATTGTGTATTAAGGGAAAAAATGGAAATCTTAGTTTCTAAAAATGTTAATTAGGGTTCCCTAATCACACTAGGTTTCCTAATCACTTAGGTTTTGTAAATTAGCTATTAATTACCATTAACCTTGCTAAATTAATACTCAGGGTTTATAACTTAGTAATTAGGGTTCTAATTTAGTAATTAGGGTTTCTAAATATTAATTAGAGTTTACCTAATTAACATAAAACATAATAAAGGTCATTAATTACATAACACACAACTTAACAAATCTTACAGTCATAACTGACTTCTGTACCATAGTTTATCAGTAATGCTAGGGTTTGTACTGTTTTACTATAACTGATCTATAAATTAACATTACACACATATCAGGCATATTTCTATTACTGAAATATAAATAATATTATATTATTATTCACATTCCTTATTCAAAATTCAGACTTAGGGTTTTGAATCCATAACTAACATAACCTTCATACACACCATCATTAATTAAGTTAAAATAATTAACCTAACCAACATAATAAAATACATATCATAATGCTCCTAATAATCATATCATATATACCATAATCATATTTTTATGGAAAATAAATAATAAATATTTTTATTACAAAATTGATTTATTATAAGAATATAATCTATAATGATCAATAAGTCTAAAAAGAAATTATTTACATCTAATAAGTAATTTTATTTATCACTTATATACATACAATTTATTTTGCATATATTCCCACCTTTATATATATATATATATATATATAATATATATATATATATATATAAATTAAATCACAAAATTTCTTATTGAAAATATTGGGTTATTACAATGATCATGACCACTGGTGATAATGTAAGACCCCAACTTTTATAAATAAGATGAATTTTCTATAAATATCAATTTTTAATATTATGGAGTGAAATTGATATAATGTTATAGTTGTGGGTAATATTTATAAATTTTGCAAAGTACGCAAGTTGCTATATAATATTCGATTGGTCGGGGAATATTCGTTTTAACAGGGAATATTCGTACGACGACACAATCATTGGTGGACCTACAACGAAATTATTATCGAATTGAGAAAACGACAAAAATACTTTATGAAAATAACGGCGGAAGTTTTACCATTAATACTGTTGAACTACTCGATAGTAAAAGTACAGTAATACGCATGGTTGCATAGTAGCACATGGTATTGATTATTGATGCTTACGTGATAAGTCACTCAGTTTTATTTTATTGGTATTATTAATGTAATAAAACAGAAAAGCTTTTTATATAAAACAGAATACTTTTATAAAGTTATTCGTTTTATTAGGCTAATAGTAAAATCTTTTTATATAAAACAGAATACTTTTATAAAGTTATCTGTTTTATTAGACAATAATTAGAATATATTATATTTTATTATACATAGTGTTTGCATAGTGCCTGCATAGTTTTTGCATAGTAAAATCTTTTATAAAGTTATTCGTTTTATTATATTATAAATAGAATATAGTATATTTTATTTAAAAGATTGTGCCTTAAATATGGACCGTCAGATTAAAGTAAATCAATCTAGACCGTTCATGAGTTAGTTACTATGCAATCCATTTTTCTATAAATAGAAGCTCATTCCTTCATTATTTTCTTACGAATTCACTGAAACTCTAGAGAGAGAAACTATAGAGAGAAAGAAGAAAAGTATTCTGTTACTTCACTACTCCGATATCAAGTTTCTTTTACGGTAAGGGATATTATTTGTTGTACTCGTAAAGGGTATTCTTTCTTTCTTATTCATGAAGAGAACTTCTATTATTCCATTCTTTATTATTCTGTTGGAATAACCTGTATACGCGGGCTACCCTATACTTGGTAAAATTCTTTTGTTATTACATTATTTATTATTCTGTCGGAATATCATGTCTGTACTTTACGTCGGACCTGGTTCCATTATTTATTATTCTGTCGGAATATCTTGTCTGTGCTTTACGCCGGACCTGGTTCCATTATTTATTATTCTGTCAGAATATCCTATCTGTGCGTTTACGCCGGACCTGGTTCTATTATTTATTATTCTGTCAAAATATCATGTCGGTGCGTTTACACATGACCTGGTTCCATTATTTATTTTCCTGTTAGAATAACCTGTCTGTGTGGTCTATCGCATGCATGGTGATTTCTTTTATTATTCCATTCTTTATTATATTCAGTTGGTTAAAGTTTTGACTTTTATACTCCATGAAATTAATGGAATATCCTTGATATTTACGCTTCATCCAGTATCTTTTCATGAAAATATTCTTCCGAGCATTCTTGAATTTTACTCCACAAAGCAGTATCATGTTGACAATTTGGACGTTATTGGTTCCTGTATAAATTAATTCTTGAACTTGTTTTATTGAATTATTATATCATTGTCATCATCCTCATGTTTATATTATGTTGAAAGTCATATGTGGCCTGTAATGCATAGATACACTTGGTATGATTATGACTAGGGATTATTCGGTATAATCATGACCGTAATGTTACAAATGATGTGGTAAAAGTCCTCAATGGCCCGTAGTGCATTGATGGACAGTGGTTGGCATGATCATGACCGTTAATGAATACACAAATATTCTTGGCCCGTAGTGCATGGATAATTGTGGTTGCGATACTAAAGAATATATTTGGTCATAGTGCAGGGGTGATTCGATGATGTAGATTATTTATTAAGCTGAGTCCCAGCGATAAAAGTCATGAAAAACCTTTTAAATCATAGAAGATAGTAGATTTTATTCTCTACTTGACTCTTCTAATGGGTTGCTTGTTCCGCTGCAGTTAAACTTGATGTTTGTTATATTGTATCAGTTTAACACTGTTTAAGGCTAATGATAATTTATTCTGCATTATCTTAGTCATAATATTTTTTACTGGGCTAGTTGAGCTCACCCTTTCTTTCACTGTTCTCTTCAGGAAATGAGAATATAGTTGGGACGAGTCGGAGAACGGAGTGATGGACCAGATGATAGCATTAGTAGTCCTCACTATTCTATGTAATAGTGTGATAATAAATGTAATGAGGACCCCATTGAGTTTGTATATTGTTTATCTGACAATATTTGTATTAAAACTCACAACATATGTTTAGTCGTATTTTACACGACTGTTGTATAATTAAGTTGTATTTGAATTTTGTACCATGTATTTGACGACTCAGAATAGGTGATGTATACCTATTTTGAAGGTGTCACAGATAATAACGAATATCCTTGGCACGTAGTGCATGGATAATTCGTGGATATGATACTAACGAATATCTTTGGCCTGTAGTGCATGGATAATTCGGTGATGTGAATTATTTATTGAGATGTGTTACAGAGATAAAATATTGATGATGAACTTTTAAATCATAGAAGATAGTAGATATCATGCTCTACTTGACTCTTCTAATGGATTGCTTGTTTCGCTACAGTTAAACTTGTTGTCTATTGTATTCTATCAGTTTTACACTGTTGAAGGCTAAGGATAATTTATTCTGCATTATCTTATTCATAATATTCTTTACTAGGCTAATTGAGCTCACCCTTTTCTTTCATTGTTCTCTTCAGGAAATAAGAATATAGTTTGGACTAGTCGGGAAATGGAGTGACGGTCCAAGATGGTTGCTATGGTAGTCCTCACTATTTTATAAAATAGTGTAAAAATAATTGTAATGAGGACTTTATTTGAGTTTGGATATTGCCTACGAGACAATATTCGTGTTAAAACTCTCAGCATATATTTTGTCGTATTCTGCACGACAGTTGTATAAATTAAGTTTGTATTTGAGTTATATACCATGTATTTGACGACTCAGAATGAGTTGTGTATACTTATTTTGGGGGCGTCACAAATAATAACAATAATAAAAACAATAATAATAATAACAATAACAATAATAATAATAACAATAATAATAATAATAATAATAATAATAATAATAATAATAATAATAATAATAATAATAATAATACCAATAATAATAATAATAATAACAATAATTATAATATAATAATAATAATAATAATAATAATAATAATAATAATAATAATAATAATAATAATAATAATAACAACAACAACAACAACAACAATAATAATAACAATAATATTAATAATTATTGTGGTGGTGCTGTGAATTATGATAATTGTAAGTTTTGTAGAAAGGTTTAGATTTTTCTAGATATATATTTTTGAAGGAAAATTAATTATTGTGGTGCTGTGGTGAATTATGATAATTGTTATGTCTGATTGTAAGTTATTTTTAAGTTGCAAATAGTCTTTAGGTAATATAGTTTTTTTTGTATTTTAATCTAATTTTTCGTTACGTCATGTCTTCAGACGGGCAATTACTAGTCTATATAATAAAACAGAACACATTTTGAATTTGAACGGAAAGTACAAGGACGGTTCAGATTCATTCTAATAATAATAATAACGCTAATAATAATAATAATAATAATAATAATAATAATAATAATTATTATTATTATTATTATTATTATTATTATTATTATTATTATTATTATTATTATTATAGTACTAATAATAATAATAATTAATAATTATTATTGTTATTATTATTATTATTATTATTATTATTACTAATAATAATTATAATAATAGTAATAACAATAATAATAATAATAATTGTGGTGGTGTGGTGAATTATGATAATTGTTATTGATGATTGTAAGTTTTGTAGACAGATTTAGATTTTTCTGGATATCTGTTTTTAAAGAAAAATTAATTATTGTGGTGGTGTGGTGAATTATGATAATTGTTATGTCTGGTTGTAAGTCATTTTAGGTTGTAAATAGTCTTTAGGTAATGTAGTATTTTTTGAATTTTAATATAATTTTTCGTTACGACGTGCCTTCAGGCACGGGCAATTACTAGTAATATATATTCATCACTAAAAAATAAAGTTCCGTCATTATAAAACATATTTTTACTAAAATAAAGATAATGTAGTAATAAAATTGTTTTGGCAAAGACGACAAAATATAGCAATTTGCTTTCACATGACGTATCATTTTTTTTTTTGAAATAAAACTTAATTGAATTAGAGAATTTAAATTGGTTAACTTATAGACTAAAACTGCTCAGCCCAACATATACACAGCAGAGCAGCACAGCCAACACACGGCTGCTGCTACGGCTCGACTGCATACCCATGATTGATGTGCTAGTTTGACTAATTTACAACTCACAATCCACTCATTAGTTTAAAACAAAACTTTGGTATGCTATAAAGGACATGACAAAGTATTTTTTGAAAATATATCATTCTCCATACAAGTATTATAAATGAATTTTATAGAATGACAAAGGTACTGCCAAAACAGTTTGTTGTTTTTCTTAAAATAGTTTTCCCACTTAACTTAATTCATACAAACCATTTAATTAGCTACATATAATGTCCTTACATTTATTCTTAGCATCAATCTCCACTCAATTTCAACATTTGAACAAAACAATCCCTATTAGGACTTTTAACAAACATCATATATGCCTCCATTTCCAAAGTAGAGGTCAGAGACGTTTGCACCTATTCTTATGCTATAATTTTCTCCCTTATTGCTCCGCACAACAACAACAACAAAAATAAAGCTCCTTTACTAATACTTAGATACTACAGTCACAGTTTGCATTATATCAACTACTTTATTATGAACTTTCTAATACTACTTTCTAACTTCATATGTAACACTATAAACATAGTACCAACCTTAATCTTGCTTTGAATTGGATGATATTATATCATCTTCAGCCCCTTCCTTGCTCAGCTAAATCAAAACAGCAATCTATTTTAATTCCTTGCTTAATTCGATAGTTCCGGTCGAAAGAAAAGAAGTTGGGTATGCTTTGAACAAGTGGGCCTTACAAAAATTTTAAATATTGGGGGGTGGCCCCCTCCAGTTATTGCATCGCTTCGGCCCTGCCAGTATCCAACCCTAACCGTATAAGAAAGAGAGTGTTTGTAAGACCCCAACTTTTATGAATAAAGATGAATTTTCTATAAATATCTTTTTATAAAATAACGGCGAAAGTTTTACCGTTAACTGTTGGAATACCTGGTGGTTAAAATACAGTAATACGCGTTGTTGCACAGTAGCACACGGTATTGCACAGTATTTTTGAATTATTGATTCTTACGTAAGAAGGCACAACTCAATAATTGTTACAGTAATTACTGTTCAATATTTTATTTTATTGGTTCAATAATTGCTACGTTGATATTTTATATTATTGTTGTTTTAATAATTATCACTGCACAGTATTTCACATTATCAGATCAATAATTCATATTATTTGAATAATATTATTAGATAGCATTATTGGCAATGTCTAGAAAGTTCTATCAAGGAGAGGTTTGGTCGCCTAATTGCGCGCCAGTAAGGAAAAATCCTTATCGAAAAGCTCCCTCTTTCCTGAGAACGGCGTGGTTGTCATTAGTGTGATTCTGTAATATTATTTGTGAATAATTAATTATTGATTTATATGATAAGAAAATATTTATTTTATGTGGACATAAATGATGGATAGGAAAATATTTATTTTATGTGGTTATAAATGAAGGAATTAATGTTGAGGTATTTTATCAGTATTTTGTCTGATTGAAAGTATTAAAAATAATCAAATTGGTGTTCTTAAAGTTCTATTGCGTGAGTTATAATTTTGATCCGACCGTTGGATCGTTGTGATTTTTGGATATGTTATACATATATAAGTTGAGTATATGTCCACAAATTTTGAACCGTTAAAAATTAACGCATGATTTGTTATGAATTTTAAAAGGTGATAAAAATCATCCGTTTGTGGATTTCGAATTTTTTGTTTGGAATTTGGGAAAACTTTCTTCTGCAAAGTTGTAGAGAATTCGATTTCGTATGGAATGGACATAAAATTCATATTTTTCTGATAAAAGGGCTATTTATTATGAATGGTTAAAGTTTCAGAAATTAAAATATTTTTATTAAAATTATGGGTGGGACCCACTTTTGTTTTTTTAAAAACATGTGCTAGAATTTTTGGTTCAATTATGGAGGCTGGTCTTGGTTGGTTTTGGTAAGCGTAGAAAAATAATAATAATAATAATATTTTATTATTTAATCTCCTATGACGTTCTAGCATTTTTCTATAAATAAGCACTTAAGTTAGAATTGAAAATCACACCAGAGTCAGAGAATTCTTCTTCTATAATTTTGAGCGTATTTCTTTAGAGTTTTAGAAAGTTTTGAGCGTAGAAAATAGTGAAAGTTTTCTTCAAGAATATCCCCGCTATACCAGTTGGAATACTCTTCTTTTCAAGGTAAGGAATGTTATTTTTGTTCAATATTCGCTTGAAATAATATTTTCTTCCATACTCTGTAGTATGTGAGTAATATTATTTTATTTCAGATTTTGAATTCTATACTCGTTTTGTTAAAGTTTTGGCTTCTAAACTCTATGAAATTAGTTGAATATCATTGATATTTGCGCTTCATCCAGTATATTTTTATGGAAATATTATTCTGAGTATTCTTGATACGTTTTTAACTTTTTCATGCTGGAGTACTATTCACGGGATTACTATTCTCGAAGTACTATTCACGGGATAATATTCACTCGAATACTATTCACCCGGGGTACTATTCATGATAAAAATTGATTCGTTTCAGTCTAAATTATTTTTGGTACAATATTATTCTTGAATTTTACTCCACAAAGCAGTATCATGTTGACAATTTGGACGTTATTGATTTCTTGATAAATTAAATTATAAATCTTTAAAAATTTATCCTTAAACTTGTTTTATTGAATTCTTATATCATTGTCATCATCCTCATGTTTATATTCTGTTGAAAGTCATCTGTGGCCTGTAGTGCATAGATGGACTTGGTATGATTATGACCAGGGATTATTCGGTATAATCATGACCGTAATGTTACAAATGATGTGGTAAATGTCCTCATTGGCCCATAGTACATTGGTGGACAGTTGTTGGCATGACCATGACCATTGATGAATATACGAATATCCTTGGCCCGTAGTGCATGGATAATTTGTGGTCGTGATACTAATAAATATCTTTAGCCGTAGTGCAGGGATGATGTGGATTATTTATTAAACTGAGTCTCAGCGATAAAAGTGATGAAAAATCTTTTAAAATCATAGAAGATAGCAGATTTTATTCTCTACTTGACTCTTTTAATGGATTGCTTGTTCCGCTACAGTTAAACTTGATGTTTGTTATATTTTATCAGTTTAACACTGTTGAAGGCTAACGATAAATTATTCTGCATTATCTTAGTCATAATATTTCTTACTGGGTTAGTTGAGCTCACCCTTTTGCTTTCATTGTTCTCTTCAGGAAATGAGAACGTAGCCGGGACTAGTCGTGGAACAGAGTGACGGTCCAGGTGATAGCATTAGTAGTCCTCACTATTCTATGAAATAGTGTGATAATAAATATATTGAGGACTCCATTTGAGTTGAATACTGTCTAGAAGACAATATTCGTTTTAAAACTTTCAGTTTATGTTTTGTCGTACTTTACACGACAGTTGTATTATTAAGTTGTATTTAAATTTTGTACCATGTATTTGGCGACTCAAGATGGGTGATGTATACCTATTTTGGGGGCGTCATAGTTGGTATCAAAGATTAGGGATATGATCCTTGGCTAAGATGTGAGACTAGAACTAGGAGGGGAGAGACGGGGAATTCCTTCGCTAGTATGACCTACCAAAGTTTATTTGGTATTTAATTGGTTGGTCAGAGTATAGGAATAATATGTTGCATGTCAATTAACCCTTGTTTTGTGGCAGTATTTAAAAATGACATCCGAGAATATTGAGAATAGCAATGGAGCACAGGAGACCGTTGAGTCACCACAGATCAATACCCAGGATAATGTGCAACAGGAAGACAATAATCCTCTGGTAAACAACAACGATCAAATGATGAACGATGGATTGTTCAAAGGCTTTATGCATTTCATGCAACATCAGGCGAGAGCGGCTCCTGTCCAAAATGTAGGTAAAAACACTGGAAACTCTCAGACGGTCACCACTAAACAGTTCAAGGAGCTGGGACCACCGGAGTTTTTTAGAAAGCCAAAACCACTTAAGGCGGAGACGTGGATAAAGCAGATCAACTTGATATTTGATTTCTTGGGATGCTCCGAGGAGCAAAAGGTCCCCTTTGCCAACTTCATGTTACGGGCAGAAGCATATTACTGGTGGGAATCTGTAAAGCGTACTCAACCTGCCACAATGAAGATATTTTGGGAGAAGTTCCAAGAACTGTTCAACGACAAGTACTTTCCCGAAAGTATTCGTCACATGAAAGAGGTAGAGTTCATCAAGTTGGAGTAGAACAATATGACCGTGTCGCAGTACGATCCTAAGTTTGCCGAGTTGTCCCGGTTTGCGTCTCACTTGGTTGATAATGAGGAGAGAATGACGCGGATGTTTCTAAGAGATTTGAAACCCGAGATACGTCAATATCTAATTTCTCATAAACTGTGTTTGTATTCAGATGTTGTAAATAGGGCTCAGTTATTGGAGCGCGATAACGAGTCAACCCAACTAAGAGAAAGCAGGCAACAAAATGATAATACCAGTGGTAACAGTCATCGAAGTGGTGACAACAAACGTGGAGGGAATCAACATGCCAGAAATGGTAACCACTTCAGTGGTAATCATGTTCAAGACAATAAGAATGGCCATTTCAAGAAGAGGAGATTCAACAATAATGGAAAGACGTCAGCATCAGCACCCGTTATTAAGGAAGGAGAACGACCACCTATCATATGCTTCAAATGCGAAGGGGAGGGACACATCAGTCCAAACTGCGTGATGTAGTCCAAAGCGTGTTATAATTGTGGAAGAGAAGGTCACCTAGCCCGATTTTTTCGTACACCGAAGACAAGTCCAGCTGGGATGGAGGCACCAAAGGCCGTCCTAGAAAAGTTAAAACCAGTAGTGCAAGGGAGAGCGTTTGTCGTGACCTCCTAGAAAGCAAAAAACCCGAACGAGGTCATCACGGGTACGCTTATCATAAACTCTAGCGAAGTCTATACCTTATTTGATACTGATTCTACCCATTCTTTTATTTCTCCTACTTGCGCTCAATGTTTAAATTTGACTCCGGAGAAATTAGACTTTGACTTATCTGTTGAAACTCTATTGGGAGAAACCTTCATTACATCCACTATTTATAAGTCTTGTTTGGTTCAAATCGGTACCCTCACATTACCTGTCGATTTTATTTCATTAAAAATACTTACATTTGACATAATTCTAGGGATTGATTGGTTAACTACTCATCATGCAAAAATTGATTATTTTCGTAAGGTTGTTAGCTTTCATATTCCTAACCAACCTATTATACGAATTCAAGCAACCAAACCATTAAAATCAATCACTGTCATCTCAAGCCATAAAGCTATTCGTTTATTAAAAAACGGATGTCAAGCTTTCTTAGCTCATGTCACGGATTTAAACAAAAATACTTCAGTTTTGAATAATATTTCTATTGTTAATAAATTTCCTGACGTATTCCCTAAAGAACTTCCTGGCCTACCCCCAGAGCAAGAAATTGAATTTTGTATCGACCTTGAACCTGGTACAAAACCCATTTCCAAAGCCCCATATCGAATGGCTCCTATTGAACTTCAGGAGTTAAAGACCCAATTACAGGAATTATTAGGCATCGGTTTCATTTGTTCTAGTACGTCTCCTTGGGGTGCTCCTGTTCTATTCGTAAAGAAGAAAGATGGGAGTATGCGACTTTGTATTGATTATCGGGAGTTGAATCATGTCACCATCAAGAATAGGTACCCATTGCCACGTATTGATGACCTGTTTGACCAGTTACAAGGCGCCAAATTCTTTTCAAAGATCGATCTTCATTCCGGATATCATCAGTTAAAGGTTAGAACCGATGAGATTCCAAAGACGGCTTTCAGAACTCGGTACGGGCATTATGAATTCTTAGTCATGTCTTTTGAATTGACTAATGCTCCTGCTGCCTTCATGGATATGATGAACCGAGTATTCAAGAAATATTTGAATCACTTTGTGGTCGTCTTTATTGATGATATCCTCATATATTCCAAAAGCCGTGAAGATCATGAGCAACACCTAATTCATATCAATAATTCATATTATTTGAATAATATTATTAGATAGCATTATTGGCAATGTCTAGAAAGTTCTGTCAAGGAGAGGTTTGGTCACCTAATTCTCACCAGTAAGGAGAAATCCTTATCGGAAAGCCCCCTCTTTCCTAGAAACGGTCTGATTGTCATTATTGTGATTCTGTAATATTATTTGTGAATAATTAATTATTAATTTATATGATATGGAAATATTTATTTTATGTGGACATAAATGATGGATAGAAAAATATTTATTTTATGTGGTTATAAATGAAGGAATTAATGTTGAGGGATTTTATCAGTATTTTGTCAGATTGGAAGTATTAAAAAAATTAAATCGGTGTTCTTAAAGCTCTATTGCGTGAGTTATAATTTTGATCCGACCGTTGGATCGTTGTGATTTTTGGATATGTTATACATATATAAGTTGAGTATATGTCCACAAATTTTGAACCGTTAAAAATTAACGCATGATTTGTTATGAATTTTAAAAAGTGTTAAAAATCATCCGTTTGTGAATTTTGGATATTTTCTGTTTGGAATTTAGAAAAGCTTTCTTCTGCAAAGTTGTAGAAAATTTGATTTCGTACAGAATGGACATAAAATTCTCATTTTTCTGATAAAAGGGCTATTTATTATGAATTGTTGAAGTTTTGGAAATTAAAATACTTTTATTAAAATTATGGGTGGGACCCACTTTTATTTTTTTCAAAACATGTGCTAGAATTTTTGGTTCAATTGTGGAGGCTGGTCTTGGTTGGTTTTGGTAGGCTTAGAAAAATAATAATAATAATATTATTTTATTATTTAGTCTCCTATGGCGTTTTAGTATTTTTCTATAGATAGACGCTTAAGTTAGAATTGAAAATCATACCAGAATCAGAGAATTCTTCTTCTATAATCTTGAGCGTATTTCTTTAGAGTTTTAGAAAGCTTTGAGAGTAAAAAATAGTGAAAGTTTTCTTCAAGAAAATCACCGCTATACCAGTTGGAATATTCTTCTTTTCAAGGTAAGAGATGTTATTTTTGTTCAATATTCGCTTGAAATAATATTTTCTTCCATACTCTGTAGTATGTGAGTAATATTATTTTATTTCAGATTTCGAATTCTATACTCGTTTTGTTAAAGTTTTGGCTTCTAAACTCCATGAGATTAGTTGAATATCCTTGATATTTGCGCTTCATCCAGTATCTTTTCATGAAAATATTATTCTGAGCATTCTTAATAAGTTTTTAACTTTTGTCATGCTGGAGTACAATTCACGGGGTTACTATTCCTGAAGTACTATTCACATAGTACTATTCACTCGAGTACTATTCAACCGGGGTACTATTCATGATAAAAATTAATTTGTTTCGGTCCAAATTATTTTTTGTACAATATTATTCTTGAATTTTACTCCACAAATCAGTATCATGTTGACAATTTGGACGTTATTGATTTCTGGATAAATTAAATTATAAATCTTTAAAAATTTATCCTTGAACTTGTTTTATTGAATTCTTATATCATTGTAATCATCCTCATGTTTATATTCTGTTTAAAGTCATATGTGGCCTGTAGTGCATAGATTGACTTGGTATGATTATGACCAGGGATTATTCGGTATAATCATGACTGTAATGTTACAAATGATGTGGTAAAGGTTCTCATTAGCCCGTAGTGCATTGGTGGACAGTTGTTGGCATGATCATGATCATTGATGAATACACGAATACCCTTGGCCCGTAGTGCATAAACAATTTGTGGTCGTGATACTAATGAATATCCTTGGTCGTAGTGCAGGGATGATGTGGATTATTTATTAAGCTGAGTCTTAGCGATAAAAGTGATGAAAAACCTTTTAAAATCATAGAAGATAATAGATTTTATTATCTACTTGACTCTTCTAATGGATTGCTTGTTCCTCTGCAGTTAAACTTGATGTTTGTTATATTTTATCAGTTTAACACTATTGAAGGCTAACGATAAATTATTCTGCATTATCTTAGTCATAATATTTCTTACTGGGCTAGTTGAGCTCACCCTTTTGCTTTCATTGTTCTCTTCAGAAAATGAGAACGTAGCCGGGACTAGTCAGGGAATGGAGTGACGGTACAGATAATGGCATTAGTAGTCCTCACTATTCTATGAAAAAGTGTGATAATAAATGTATTGAGAACTCTATTTGAGTTGAATGCTTTATAGAAGACAATATTCATTTTAAAACTTTCAGTTTATGTTTTGTCGTATTTTATACGACAGTTGTATTATTAAGTTGTATTTGAATTTTGTATTATGTATTTGGTGACTCAAGATGGGTGATGTATACCTATTTTGGAGGCATCACAGTGTGGATGAGTTTTGAACCCCTATTGTCAAGCAGGTAGCACCCTTACTCTTAACTATTCACACCACCTTTAAACTAAGAAACTGATATTTTAGTATGTTAAAATGATATTTCAACGTCTCTCACATAGAGGTGGGATCCACTCACTATTTATGTGAGAAGAATCATGTAGAAATATCAATTTTTAATGTGTAAATATCAGTTTCCTTAAACTATATGATATTTTTTATGTTGCCAAAAAAATAAAACATTGAAAATAAATTTTAAAAAAATATTATATATTGCAAATGTTTACGGCGGTTTTTTAATTACCAGTTATGTGAATAAGTATAAGTCAACTTAATGATAACTTTTTTTAGAGATGTGTGTAATAAGTGAAATTTTCTCATTACTGATAAGATTCACAATTGTAATTCGATTTAAATTTATTGCAATACATAACATACTTTAAATTTGTAGACTTAACATGCACAATTTCGCGCGCGTATATATATATATATATATATATATATATATATATATATATATATATATTTTATTCCGCAACACAATTGGTTAAAAATCCGATACATCAAAATCAACTAAGTAGTGTGTCTTGGAAAACTGAACTTAAAAATTGGGTTAATTGATATTTTGGTCATTATATTAGGAGTCGATTTTCATTTTGGTTATTAAAACTTTTTTTGTTACATTCTCGTTATTGACGTACTAAAAAAATCACTAATTTATTCCGCAACACAATTGGTTAAAAATCCGATACATCAAAATCAACTAAGTAGTGTGTCTTGGAAAACTCAACTTAAAAATTGGGTTAATTGATGTTTTGGTCATTATATTAGGAATCGATTTTCATTTTGGTTATTAAAACTTTTTTTGTTACATTCTCGTTATTGACGTACTAAAAAAATCACAAATTAGTGATTTTATAATTTTTCATCCAAATTTTTTATGAAAAAACTTACTTGGCAAACATTTGACATATATATGTGAAATATTTTAATGAGGTAGCATGTATGGGTCAGTTTGTAGAAATAAAATAAAATGCTCACCTAAAAGAAAAGAAAAAGATAAAGTCAGACTAATTATTTTAATACGCCATAATATTATAAGAAGATAATTAAAGTTTTAAAGAAAAAAGGAACATAATTTAAAGAAACAAAAACAATGAAAAATCAAAGTTCATCTTTCTCTTCTAACTACGAACGACAGACTTATCGTTAAAAATGGTGTTCTACACCTTATATACATCAACTCTTTCTCTTACCGTGGACCAAGTCGTAACTACAATCTCTCATTGAAAATCAAGTTTAGAAAATAGATCCCTCTTATATCTCTGTATACTCAACGGAAAAGAAAAAAAAAAGAGAAAATAAGAGCGACAAATTGACGATAGCGCGGTGTCCTATGTTACTTGTTTCACTTCGAAATGAGAGTGAAATAGTTTCTATTAAACCGATTTTCGTAGTAGTCGGTAGATCTGAGGGGGTTAATTGGGCCAATTTTCTCTTTTATTTTGCAGTTTGGTTTGGTGTTTAGAAGTTTCTAAATTAAATATGATTTAAAAAAATTATGGATTTAAATTAGCTATGATGTACTTTCTCTTCATATATATTGTAATATTTTGTAATAAAATCACTAATTTGTAATATTTTTGGTAATTCGATAACGAGAATGTAACAAAAAAAATTTGAGTAACTAAAATGAAAATCAACCCCTAGTATAATGATCAAAACATCAATTAATTCGATCCATGACATCTGCCACATAATTAACACCTGTTAACTGTTAGTTTAATCAGCATTTTCGTTCATTTTTTTGGACGGAATGTTAAGCAATGATCGTTTTGTAACCTTTTTTGAGTATGGAAATGTAATTGTAACAAAAAAAAAATTTCAGTAATCACAATGAAAATCGACCCTTAGTACAATGACCAAAGCATTAACCCCTTAAAATTGAAAGCATCGTGTCAAACATTTCAAATTGAAAAATGATGCTCCACCCTATTCGATTATAAAATTAATATTGACTTTTTAAGAGTTAATTTGAGATATTTTTAAATTTAAAATTGATATGATTTATTTAAATTTTAAAAATAATTAATCTTATAACTAATAATACTTTTTAAGTAATAATTTTATGATATTATTAATATAAATTACATAAATTCATGTCAATTTTAAATTTAAAAGTATTTGAAAATAAATTTTAAAAAGTCAATATTAGTTTTATAATTTGAAACAGAAGGAGTATATCTTTACTTTTTTGTTACGAATTACAAAGATAATTATAATCAATAATATTTTAAAAGTAATATTAGAGACATAAACTATATACAAAAATTGTGCACAAACGGTATAAAAAATGAGAGAGAATAGAAAATGAGACATAAAATTAAATGTTTTACACATTTTCATTGGTAACAATATATATGTTTGTGCACAATTTATGCACATAATATTATTCATATTTTAACGATATATAAAATATAATTGGTCAACATTATAATATTACCCAAATATTGATACATGTCGCAATCCCAATACATACCGAGACTCTTTCAAACTCAAATTGGAAGATGAACATCTAAAACCTTTCATCAGTTGTAGACGAATCAAATCTACCAGAGAATAGATTTATGAAGCCAAATTGATTTCACTTAAGGAGGAAGAAGTAAACAAATACACAAAAAACCAATTTAAATTACAGAACCAAAAACAAATAAGTAAATAAATAAATAAACACAACTTAGAAATGTCTTGCTCAAAGAATTAATCCTTTATAGATATTAATCCTTCAGGGCTCAAGCCATGGTTTCAAGAAACACACAAAGCTACCAATAGTAAGTTTCAACTTGGGATAAAAGAAAAATTCCAGTCTTGTAAAACTGAGGCTTTGCCAATTCACCTCCAAGAGAATACCAAAAGAATCACCCAGACATTCCACAGACGAGAAGACGAGGAAAAAGAAGCAGCAGCTTAAAAACAAGAAGGAAGTGTAATCCCGTGGCAAACAAATGCCATTACTATATAAACAATCACTATGAGAAGGATAATCAGCGCAATCCTGCAAAAGAGTCGTTCATTAGGTTAGTAGGCTGCTCAGTCCTTTTCAGTTTTTACAGTAATGCAATCGCACGAAACCCATATATTTCATAATACCATACACGAAGAGTTTTAGCACAAAATAAATGTTTTTGATACGCCAAATATTCCCTCTATTCCAAAAAAAGATTTCTATTTTCCAAAAAAAATAATCCACAAAAAGAATCCTCTTTTAATTTGCCATAATAAAGAATGGCACAATGTTCTCAAGTTTGACGTCATAATTACATAATCATCGCAACACTACTAAATTACCAGCTTGTTATTTTTCAGAGTAAACATGGAACAAAAAAATCCTTAATATTTGCAAATTTTCAAATAGGACTTTCTTTGTGGAACTGAGGGACGATCAAGTAAAGATTAAAGTTGTCTTCACAAAAGAAGTGGGAAATTGCAGAAGGATATTAAATAATAACTTTGAATTTCTGGGACGGCTAATAGGATAGGAATGTGCAATATACATTAAGAATGCTCACATCTTTTAGAACTAAAATGGGAGGGTCAAAACAGGTTTATCAGTATTAGTATCAACCTAGATGGATGCAAAGATTATGTTAATCTGAGAAACATGTTGCTCTTTACAAACACCATGGTTTATAAAAAGATTTATTTTCTTTCTTTCTTTCTTTCTACTTTATTTTTTCTTTTTCTTTATGTGGATCAGTTAATGGTCTATTTCGATAGTAAATGATATTTTGTTATATTGATATGAATTGGGAGATTTCCGAGAAGTTTCTTTGCCACGCATTTATACAGGGAATGGTGGGTGGTTCTTGACTAACTTAGGGATGTTTTTCCACTACTTTTTTTTGCTTTTAAGTTTTAGTTCTTCTCTATTTCTCAATAAAACCTTCTTTTATCTAAAAAAATTCAGAGCATAGTTACAACTAACAATGATTGCTTTAGTTGGCATCATGAAGAATTCATTATTTCCCAGCTCATTCCGAACTGTACACTACTGGCCTTTGTTGTTTAAAACTTTTTTATTCGCTAATGTTAAAATTGTCCGTGACGCAAATCTTTTCTCTTTCTTTTTCCCATTTCTAATTAAGCTAGATTTTTAAATCAGATAATAAATTCCGATTAATATTTTCCCAATAAATTGATAGAAACTAAAAACCTAAGAAATTTCACATAGAGTTTGCACCTCCAGCTATATGTCCTTTCTGCCCCTCAAAAGAAAAACAACTAAACAAGCAAATGAAAAGCTTTCAAATAACAATACTTCCTAAAAAAGTAAAAGGTATTCAAAATCCATCTATTTATTTTGATGAAAATAATCAAAAATTGAAGAAGTTTAGGCCAGAGAACATACGTGAGCTTGACATTTCTCCACCATACAGTGCTTCTGAATCGGCGAGCTTGCTTTCTGAAACGAAAAGTATTTCCTTGTAAATTCGCAGTTTTATCAACCAGCAACTCCAAGCGGTCACCTCTCTCTAGAACTTTATCAATATTCTCAATCATGACATTCCGCACCTGTTCATAGAAATGTTAACTAGCAATATTTTTATTATTCCTAAACCCTCCGTTGGTTTCATGAACTCTATAATTATAAAAATCATGAAGATGTACACTGTTGAAGGCAAAACAAGTTATGACATGTAAAATGCCAAAATGTAAATGAAGTGATTAATAATACCTCAAGACTGAGCATATAGATACCATGGGATATTACCCATCATTTAGTTTATTCAAACAAATAACAATGGCACCTTAATATGAATCATACATTGCAATTAACCAATAACAACTGTTGAGCACAACCATCACAGGAATGGTAACTTCAGCTGGAACTAATGAGCCAATGGCCCCAAATTAAAAGCCACAGAATTCATACAGAATTTTACAGGAAGCAACTTTAGATGGATGGAGTTTGATTAGCTCTTAGAACCTTACGACTGATGAAATATATGAATTTTATTTCTAAGTATATACTCTTGTTATAAGTAGCTAAATGATATTACGTAACAAACTCACCTGACTCATTTCCCCTTTTAGTCGGTTTATCCTATCTGCATTGGGATCACTCGAGTAATATTCCATTTGTTGGCTTAGAACCCTTGAAAATTCTTCATTCATGGCATAAGCCTGGGCTGATAAAACTGCTCGACCATAAGTCCTCACAAATCTCTGATGAATGTCTTCAAGAAATGCAAAAGGAATTCTCCCTGGAGAAATAATCCAAAATAGAGTACAAATTTATGTCCCGTAGGGCGAATAATCTTTAGAAGCAAGAGTCAGGTGAGTAACAAATAAAATACAAGTTGAAAGAATTTATGAACGGACAAGAAATTATTTGAGTTGTAATCTTGTAGAACAGTTCAACATGAAAATAGACATAGAAATTAAAATCCCAAGGCATTTTTTCCTATTTATTTTCGTCAATGCGAGTATTTGTTTAGGTATGTTTCCCTTTGAAATTTTGATATTTGAGAAGTTTATAAAATTTATACTATCATATATGTTACATGGACTCTTCACTTTGCCCTATAGTAACCATGACCGACACCTGACACTTCATTTTAGTGTAAAAAATTGGCAAAATTGAGGAGTACCTGTGTAGGACTCTTCAAAATACCGTGTTCAATCCATTCTAGTTTATGTTGAACTATCATATATAGTCATAGATGTGTTTCCTTGTCTCTCTCACACATACATATACAATCCAGCTCAGAGCAAAGTAAAACAAAAAACCAACGCATTCACATGGGCAACACGTTTTTGTTAAAAGAATATCTTTGAATTCTTCACTTATTTACAGCTCTGCAGATTAAAGTTTCTGTTAATCTTTTGTCCTAAGCAACAAAAACATGACTAGATTCTGGCAAGTTGGAACATATCAAATAATTAAAAATGGCAAGTTCAAAGGTTAACTCGGTAGTTGTTAATTGACGTCCGGCCTTAATTCTATTTCCTTCATTGAGTTAGATTTGAAGAACTGACAATTTTCACCAATGAGCTATAACTCTAGAAGTACCACTCCTCCACTAACAGTCTAACAGGGAGGTGCAAGGCTCAAAACCATTTAAGGACTCTGTTGAGAAACTATTATCTTGTTGAAGATATCTCCAATAGCCTATATGGGCCTACTCTTGTAGGGTTGTGGTCAAGTTCTATGTCACCCTCACCCAGCTTAGTAATAATAATTATTTCAAGGAAAAAAAAACTGACAGTTTGACCATGTGACTGATGAAGTATCATTTCGGTATCATATGGATGGGTTAAGCTATTATGCTAGATGGTAGACCGTCTCAAGAGCCTACTATAGGTGTAAATCCAAACACCCATATAGTTTACTCTGCTATCCATCTGCTCAGATTGTCTATTAGTCAGACAGAAACTTTACAAAAAGATTAAAGGGACCAACAAATAGATTCGACAAGGTAACAACAAACTGCAATGCACAACTGATTCTTCCAACTAATAAGCATACATTCATACATTAAAATACAATGGCCTATACACCTGTAAAGAAATAATCAATCCAAATGAGGTCAACATACCTCTAAAAAGTTATTACATTTAACTTCAATAGTCAAATGGAGACAAAGACTCAGACAGATCAAAAGAAAGGGCTAGCAAAGGCATCAATTTCTAAAATGGTGCAATATTATAGACCTGAAGACTGATTCAGGAATCCGAAAGAACCGTTTATAATTCTTTATAGGTCACAACTAAGTACATTGAATAGGGGATTTTGTTAGGTAGGAAGATGATTTATATTCAGTTTATATATAATCACAACTTACAAATATCTTGTGTTTTTGTATATCTACATAATTATAAATATATATATATATATATATATATATATAGCATATGTATAAGTAAATACTTTATAAACATTAGCATAAAATCCAATATATTCAAATGGGCAGCTAAATATATTTCAGCAGTTGCAATTTCCTTCAGCCTCCGTTTGAGAAGGATGGAAAAGGAAAAGGAAATGACATCTAAAGTTTTATTGGAGCATTTTATTTTATTTGTTTTACACAAAAATAACACTGTTTCCAAATATTAAATTTTTTAGAAGTATAGATGGTTAGATTATCTTTGTTGAGATAGATTTTTTTCTATGTTACATTTATTTTTGTTTCTTTCCATTCCTTTCCTCTGCATTTTCTAAGTTCCAAACAGAGCCTTGGGGGAGTGCTATTTCCACAAGAACATTTAATATCCCCACAAGCTTGCACTCACACATGTCACAAGAGGGTGGGAGAGTGTTGATACTACTCCCTCGGTTTTACAAAAAATAATACTATTCCTAGAAAGTACTAATAGTTTCCAAATTTGTTATTTTCAAACTTTATGAGTCGCACTAATCATAAAAATTTTAGCAGTAAATTGGCTTTAAAAAGTAAAAACGGGACTGTGTTTGTGGAAGGGAGGTAGTTTCTGGTCACTAAAACACAGCATGAATGCCCACCAACATATGATTGCACCTTTTAGATCCTTCTGCTTTTGTGTTTGCTTCCAAGTAATACTCATTGCACCAAATTGTTGCCTATCATCTGAGGGAATTTGTAGCTCACAAAGTAACATATTTCTAGCAAATAGTAGAAATAAAGAGTTGCTTCTTTAAACCAAAAATAATACATGCCTATAAATCATTCACAAACAGGTTAATTCCAGCTCCTTATTCAAATCCTAGAAAATTAATCAAAACTAAAATCACCATATCAAGCTAAAAAAACAAAAAAAAATTGATACGAATATAATACATGGACTCCAAATTACAGATCCACAACAAATTAATTAAAACAATTAATCAAAATAATAACACAAAAATAAAAACAGAGATGGGTAAAAAAAACAGGAACTTACTTCCGGCGTTTTCATCTGCCATACACAGAACAGTGAGCCCATCTGTCCTCTTGACGTGGAAAATGTAGCGATCTTGAGAATACGAAACGTTCATATCATTATCGCCTGGAATTTTCTCCAGAATTTGCCGAGAAATCGCGCTGGCATTAGTCGATGTACCGGTAAATTCCGCCAAAACCACAGATCCACGCGCCACCAGCACATACAGAATCGCCATCTCTCAATCTCCCTCCAATCAATCAATCGATTCCCCTATTTTTCACAATATATATTCGATCGGAGGAATTGGGTCGAATTATATATGCATAAAAGTGAAGAACACTAAAATTTAGGGTTTTGGCGGAATTTACCGTTGAATTTGAACGGGGAGAGATTAGATTAGAGAGAGAATGAGAGCTGGCTGTTGACCCAAATTATCTGTGAATTGAGGTGGTGGAAACACCTTTTGCTGGAGGAGTAGTTAATTATTGGGATTTGGGGTCACCAAATATAGAAAGTTTTTCAATAATCAAGGACTGTTATATACTTATAGCTGGCGGGAGAGGGTTAACTGAAATTTGACCATTTCTTTTGGGGTTGAACAATAAATTTAGAATAATATTATGTGCATAAATTATATATATAAAAAATCATGCGTCTAGAATAGAATTCATGTATTGCATGCAGACGCCTATATTTTTTCACGAAAAATCTCAATAAATGTATTTGAAAGAAAGTTGTTTGATTTAAGTGAGCTTTTATGAAAAACGTCTTTTAATATTTAATGAAAAGTTTGATTTTAGTTTGGTCCAAAGAAAGTTGTGTGATTTAAGTGAGTTTTTATGAAAAACGGCTTTTAATATTTAATGAAAAGTTTGATTTTAATTTGGTCCAATTAAATAGAATCGTCAATTGGTATACGTTTAAATAGAAGTACAACTCATTTAAGTTTTGAATTTTAAATAAGAAAGACCCATTTAAAATATGGTTCCATTAAATTGGTCTGTAACTGAGATCCTTATAATTTAGGGGCTTGCAAGCGAAAGAAAAATGTTGGGCACTTCCCGACTTTCATAAATAACTAGTACCGCTTTCTAATCTATTTTAAATTTTTTAAAAAGTTGCTTTTGTGCTTTTAAGGTGTTTCGTGCCTAGGTGATTTGTGTCATTCTGATTTATGTTTTGTGTCGTACAAGTATGAGTGAGTTCATTTTATCCTAATGGGTTTAATTTGGAACCTTTTGGTTTTATAAAGGCATTCCAATATGTCTTTTAATTTTAAGAAAAAAGAGTTTTGGAACAATTATATATTATAGTATATTTACGAAAATAATTACAAAAATCATACACTAATAAAATAATTACAAAAATATGATATTTTATCATATATATTTACAATAGTAATAAAACTAGGACTACTTAATTTAAGGGATAAATATTAATGGCCTGACACGGGAAAAAGTTATTTTTTTTGGATCGCGTGATAACCGTCTGTCATTTGTATTGGACTTTGCAGTTACCAAACCCTCTTTTGCATGTTGAAACCCTTGTTTCTATCCTCTGTCGCGACTAAACGTAATCGGAGTTAAAAATTCTTGTTTCCGGTGATTGTTCTTCATACTTGTTCGTGCGTTCTTCATCTCTATCATATTTGTTTAGTTGTTCGGCATACTCGTTGAGTTGTTCGTCATTGTCGTTGTTACTCGTTACTCGTCTGGTTCATTGTCGTTGTCGTTCTTACTCGTCTGGTTCATTGTAGTTGTTACTCGTTATTCTTCTCCATTGATCGACTCTGGTGTTTATTATTGCTTCAAGTGAGTATTTTCTTAATAGTTTAATGTATTATATATTAAAGTAGTTTACTAACAGAATGGAGTATTCATTGTTTTGGTTTGTGTTGTTTTTATGTTTTGTATAGAATGGTTGATACAAGGAAGAAGGATGGGAAGAGGAAAATGATCGTGGAGGGTAGTTCTGTTAAGAACTTGAAGAAGTTTGTTGTGGAGAGCAAGGGGAAGGGAAAGGGGAATGATGTAAGTAATAAATCGAGTAAGAATGAGAGTAGTTTGGTGATACATAGTGATATCAAACATTTCGAAGTGCAATTAGATTCTGATTTTGATGTCCCTGTTAAGAATGAAGCTCAAGCGCTTATCCAGAAGATAATTCCAACTCAACGAATTTTAAAGGTGTGTTAATTTAAATGTTGTTATTGTTTACTGTATAATGCTTAATTGGTTACTATATAATGCTTAATTGGTTACTGCATAATATTAATGATTAATGTTTGGTAGCCAAATGATTGGTAACCAATGCATTAGACAATAACCACCATGTTTCATGAAGGTAACCAAAACTGACTTGGCTACTGTTTTATGATGTTTTGGTTACTGTTTAATGATGTCTTGGTTATTGTCTTATGAGTGTCTTGGTTACTGTCTAATGATGTCTTTGTTACTGTCTTATGATGTATTGGTTACTGTCTTATGATGTCTTGGTTACTGTCTAATGATGTATTGGTTATTGTCTTATGATATATTGGTTACTGTCTTATGATGTCTTGGTTACTGTCTAATGATGTCTTGGTTATTGTCTTATGAGTGTCTTGGTTACTGTCTTATGATTTCTTGGTTACTGTCTTGTGTGTCTTGGTTACTGTCTAATGATGTCTTGATTATTGTCTTCTGAGTGTCTTGGTTACTGTCTAATGATGTCTTGGTTACTGTCCTATGATGTATTGGTTACTGTCTTATAATGTCTTGGTTACTGTCTAATGATGTATTGGTTACTCTTATGATGTCTTGGTTACTGTCTTATGAGTGTCTTGGTTAATGTCTTATGATTTCTTAGTTACTGTCTTATGTGTGTCTTGGTTACTGTATAATGATGTCTTGGTTACTGTCTTATGATATCTTGGTTACTGTCTAATGATGTATTAGTTACTGTCTAACCAGTATATTGTATAAAGTTGTATTGGTTACTGTGCAACATTGTATTGGTTACTGTATAATGCTGAATGAGTTACTGATTAATGATTGGTAAGCACATGGTTGGTAACCAATGTATTAAACAGTAACAAGCATGTTGCATGAAGGTAACCAAGACAGCATTAATAAGTAACCAATTTACATTGGTTACCTTCTTGCAACATGCTGTTTACTGTATAATTCTGTCTTGGTTACTGTCTTAGTTAATGTCTAATGATTTGTTGGCTGCTGTCTAACTATTATATTGTGTAATGATGTCTTGGTTACTGTCTAATGCTAGATTAGTTACTGATTAATGATGTTTTGTTTACTGACTAAAGCTATATTGGTTACTTGTCTATGTTGTTTTGGTTACTATCATATGATTGGTTAGTTAACTTTGTAAATCTGATTTTGTTTACTTGCAGTTATGGGATCTTTATTACGAGGAATGCAACAGAAAATTCACCGGAAAAGTGATATATTGGTGCGACATGGAAGTCCCCAGTATCATTGCAAATAAATTGAATAAGAGTCAGCTGGATAAATTTAAGGCAACATGTTTTGGGAATTTTCTTGAGTTTGGTGAGCACCAAATGTATTCCAGATTATTCACCACGCTCTTGTTAGGGAGGTTCACCAGAGGGATGACGGTGGAATATGGTTTTTGTTAGGAGAGAAAAGGGTCAGGTTCGGTTTGCCTGAGTTTTGTATGATATCTGGGTTGAGATGGAAGGGTGAGGATGATATAACTCCATATAAAGGTATGGAAAATATGCTTATTGGTAAGTTTTTTGGTGACGAAGTTGTGACACGTAGTAGTATAGGTAGGATATATAGGAAGGCAGTTTTTGACGATGATGACAAGGCTATTAAGATGTCTATGATATTTTTGGTCTTTAATTTTATTTTGTGCACATTTTCTGAAAATTACGTTGATGAGGCAATGGTTAATTTTTTGTGTTATGGTGATGTTAGTAGTTTTCCTTGGGGGAAAGTTATTTTTGAGATGACAAAGTACTCTTTGTCTAATGCTTTGAAGGGGCGTTATAGGAAAGAAAAGAATGGTATTTCAACATACAATTTTTACATGGATCATTACACCAAATTGTACAAGTTGAACGGGCTTCCGTATGTATTCTAAGTTTTTATGTTTGAAACTATTCCGACATTCAAAAATCGGGGTATATACAATGACGAGCATCCGTCAGATGTCCGTTTATTCAAATGGAAGGAGTTAATGAAGCCGCTTTCAAATGACAAGTTGAATGAATTAGTTTTTTGTTCCGGACATGTATGTTGTTTTACCTTTAGTTATATACTTGATAAATGAAAATATTATGTGAAGTTTACTATCAACAAAGTAGTTAGTTACCTTTATATACACGTTTGGCTACTGATTATTTTATATGCATGTTAATAATAACAATGTTTTTGGTTACTTGAATATTCAAATACTGTTACTGATAAGATTACATTCAGGTTACTAATAACATTGTTGTTGGTTACCCGAATATACACATTTGGTTACATTTATACATTTAGCTGGTTACTACTTATTATACATTTGGTTACCTGTATATATGTATTTGGTTACTGATTATGTGTTTATGATCCTTTATTTACTGTTTATTTCAATGTAATTGTACATTGCTTGTTAGATGATATACTAAAGTATACTTATTATTTTTCAGCTGAGGATAAACAGTTTGATTCCCACGGCCGAGGAGAAGGATCGGCTTGATTTGGGCAGTTTTCACTTTTTTAATGGGAAGGATGGTGACAAGAAAGTAGATAAAAAAGTGAAGGCTGACAACATTGGTGTTGATATATCTGTTGTGAAAGAGGCAATTGATGTACGGTCTAAGCCGTTGGAGAAGAAAGTGTTTGAATTGAAGAAAGAAGTTTATGAATTGAAGAAAGAATTTGAAAAGTTGCGAACTGATATCAAAGATGAAATGCAGTTTTTACATGTCCAGTTATGCAGGGACCTTAGGTTTATTATTAGAGATGAGTTACGTGCTATCAAAGACGTAGGGGGCAAAAAGCTTGATGGTGATTCTGATGATGACGATTCTGACAATGATGATGATGATGATGATGATGATGATGATGATGATGATGATGATGACGATGAAGGAGATGAAGGCGATGAAGGCGATGAAGGTGGTGAAGCTGCTGATGACGCTGCTGATGAGGATGCTAATGTCATAGTGGAGGAGGTCCATGTTGATGAGGTTGTTGATTATGGTTCAAAGGTGAATAAGAATAATGATGGTGATGATGTGTTGGATGAAGTTGAGAAGAAGGGTGGGAATGAAATTGAAATGGGTAATGAAGTTGGTGATGATGTGTCAATACTCGTGGAGAATAATGATGTGAATGTAATTGAGATTGCTAATGAAGTTGAACGTGCTGTTATGGTTGAAGAACCCGATGAAAAAAAATAATGATGATGAAGAAGATGTCAAGGTTAGACATATTTGTTTGTTTTTGTTATGTGATATATGTCTTTTTTTTAATTATTAAATGGTTATTTATTTTGCGCAGATTGACAATAATAATGACATGCCGTCTTTTGACATATTAAGCCAATGTACTGGGAAAGAGATTGTTGTGTATGATGCTGATAAGGTTAGTGTTATAATTATGTGCCATCATTTATTTAAATGTTATTTATGTTTTGGTTACCATTATATAGTGAATTGGTTACTATGATATTGTGTTTTGGTTACTATTATATTGTAATTTGTCTACTATTATATTATGATTTGGTTACTAGTTTATATTATTCAGATTACTAATATAACATGTTCATTTAAGTTTGTTGGCTGTTGTACAGTCAGTTGGTTACTAGTTTATGTTATTCAGGTTACTAATCGTATATATTACCTTTTTATGTCAACTGAAAAAGGGGAAGAAAGGTGAGGCAGCAAGCAGGTATGCTCTTGATTTTATGGTTCTCACCACACAGGACATAGCTAAGTGTGATGAGTTGGAGAAGAGTGTCCACAAAGCCGGTGGTAGACCTGTACGTGAACCTGTAAAGAGTGCCATTTTACGTTCTCCATATACAGCAGCGTTTGGATCGGCTGATTCATCATGTACTGTAGTGGGTGCTGCTAGTCAAACACTTGCACGTTTAAGTGCATTCCCCAAATCATGCATGGACATGCCGTCAAAATTTGAAGAGGCATTATTTGAAGAATGGTTCAAAATTGGAATAAACAACAGAAAAAGTTTTGTTTTTTGTTGTTAACAATGCTATAGTTTTTTATGAAACAAATAAGTTTGTATTATTGTAGTAACATATGGTTATTATTAAATAAATGTTATGGTTACTATTATTTTATATTCTGGTTACTATTAGATTATGTTTTGGTTACCTAGTAGTTATGTTTCGATTACTACGTGATTATGGTTTGGTTACCAGATTAATGTTTAAAATTAAATTGTTGATTAATTTACTGATTTTGGTTTGCTGTATTGGTTACTGGGCAACATTATACTATATAATGCTATTTTGGTTACTGTCATTGGTTACTGTCGAATGTTGTATTGGTTACTGTGTAATATTACATTGGTTACTGTATAATGCTTAATTGATTACTGACTAATTCTGTTTTGGTTACTGCATAATATTAAATATTAAATAAATGTTAATATTAAATAAATGGTGTGGTTACTATTAAATAAATGTTATGGTTGCTATTACTTTATATTCTGGTTAATATTAGTTTATATTTTGGTTACATATTAGTTATGTATTAGTTACTATTTGATTATGGTTATGATTTTAATATTTGTTGGTTAGCAGGGTACTGTTTAAAATTAAGTTGGTTGATTAGTATGTTAATTATGGAACGTGCAAGTTTGATTTGTAGTAGTGTGTATATTAATACGGTAATTGTTAATGTTAGTGTGTATACTAATATTATGTTATTATATTGAAGGACGGACAAATTTCCTGGAAAGAACGATATTATCATGCCTTCTTTTGTATTTGGATCCATTGCAATATCATCGAAGATGTGGTTCTATAAATTAAAGACGCCTGGGCAGTGGTTAGATGACGATGTGAGTATTTTTTTTAAAAATTATATTTTTATAGTTATGTTTACATTATTTAGTTACATTCATCACATACTTGCATTTTCCAACAACTGTTAATATCCTATTAATTTTTTTTGGCTCAGCACATCAATGTTGCGTTGTATTATTTCCGTAAAATGGCAAGACATTCCGAAAGTGTTCCTATAAGGGTAACGACCACGGATTGTTGGTTTCACAGCAAGATCACCGCTCTTTTCGAGGAGTATAAAAAAATTGTGACAAAATTGTTCTGTCTAGGGAGGGTGATGTTGCTGAATACATACGTGGGCTGTTTATGGATGTCAACACACCATAGAGGAACGTTGACTATGTGTTGTTCCCAATTCATATGTCATCACCGGACCATTGGTTGTTGTTGACTTTTGATGTGCATCGTAGGTGTCTAACTGTTTACAATTCTCTACAACCAAAAAGGAAATCCATGCAAACTAAAATATCTTATGTTTGTGAGCCGTACATCTTCATTCTTCACATGCTATTGCGCAAGTCTGGTTTTTGGAAGGATAGGTCTGACATTGACTTCAGCAGTGACCCGTATCGCAACAAGGACGAAGACGATATAATTGAGTTGGAATTTGCTGAGACGGTTCCTGAACAAGTAGAGGGGTAAGGGTTAAATTGTGTACATTTTTTTAATTATTACATATAGGTTGATTTTATTTTTGATTTTTGTTATATGTTGTTTGTTGTTACAGTGATTGTGGGATGTTCACAATTTATTTTGCTGAGCATGTCATTCATCAGAAGTTTGATCAATTCCTATTCCTTTCCCCATTGCGCAGTATCGGAAAAAGCTATGCACAAACCTATATATGCATGCAAGGAACAAGCAGTTGGAGGGCTATGATACTGATAGAGAATTTCCAGGAAGATTTGTTCCAGATTTTGATTAGTTCGGATTTTGTTGTTTTGTCTTTATTAATTTTGTTGTGTATTTTTTTTTTTAAGTTTTGGTGTTATACACAACATTTGTGTATGGTTTATGATTTTTTGATGTTCATTGGATCTTATGTAGATGGGATTACATATTTGATTTTATTAGCATTAATGAAAGAGATATTGTTTGTTGGTTGGTAATTTGTTTCTTTTTAAGTTGTGTTTGTTGAAAAAATTTTCAAATATACAGTTGGTAACCAATCATGTAAAAGGGGTAACCAGATAATGATTTGATAGTAACCAGAGAGTTACAAGATTGTATCATGACATATATAATATGTTAATTGTACATGTGTTATGTATACATGGATTTCATAAACTTCAATACCCTTTTAATTACAGGTTGCTGGATATACAGGTTGTTTATGTTGTGGTTACCATTATAAACTGGTATGGTTACTGTCATGAAATTAGGTGGTTACTGTGATGGTTACTGTTATGTAATTATTTGGGTACCATTAAACATTGTTATGGTTACTGTTATGTAATTATTTGGTTTACATTAAAAACTGGTACGGTGACTGTTATGGTTACTGTCATGTATAAAATTTTAACCAATTAAAATTTTGTAATATACAGTTGGTAACCAATCATGCATAAATAGGTAACCAAATAATGATTTGATAGTATCCAGAGAGTTACAATATTGTATCAGGACATATGTCATATGTTAAGTGTGCATGTGTGCGTATACATGGGTTTCATAAACTTCAATACCCTTTTAATTATATGTTGCTGGATATACAAGTTGTTTATGTTGTGGTTACCATTATAAAATGGTATTGTTACTGTTATGAAATTAGGTGGTTACTGTGATGGTTACTGTTATGTAATTATTTGGGTACCATTAAACATTGTTATGGTTACTGTTATGTAATTATTTGGTTAAAAACTGGTATGGTTACTGTTATGTTATTAGGTGGTAAATGTTATGGTTACTATTATGTAATTATGTGGTTACCATTAAAAACTGTTATGGTTACTGTTATGTATTTATTTGATTACTGTTATTGTTAATGTTTCATTGAAATCAGAAATCAATATATAAATGAATAACAATTTTGTTTACTATACACAATCAAAAATTTTACAAACCAATCGTTTAATGGTTACTCAAAGTAAACAATAATACATTCATGTATTTAAACTATTAATATAACTGCACTTTATCAGACCCTTTTTAGTAGTCTTAAAATCGGGGGATTATTGCATGTTTTCCTGTTGTGTCCTTTTTCTTGGCACCTGCTGTATTTGTTTTGAATTTTGATTTCAGATCCGTGTTTGTACCTCCCTTTTTTTGGTCTTCCTGTCGGTCTTCTTGTGTTGGGTGGTTTTATACATATGTTTCTTACTTCTTCTGATACATCCCAATTTTCTTTGTCATCTAATGGCATGATGGAAGCTGAATATGTCTTGACCAAAGTTGCTTTAGTGTAATTTCTTGAGCAAAAATCATAACAGCTTAAATTTCTCTTGCTTATAACAGTAGCAGCGTGTGGACAAGGCATTTCATGATACTGAAATTTACGGCATGTGCATGTCTTTTGTTCGATGTCCATAATATACTGTTTAGAGACATCGTAAACAGTGAAAATCACTAAGTTTGATATCTCAACCTACAACACCCAATGCATACAATCAGATTAATAGTTGCATGCCAAATATACAGTAAGCAAATAACTAGTACCAGAATGTTAGTTAATAAGTAACCACCAATATAAAAGAAACAATTATAAATCTCATTAACATTATAATGTTACATATTAACTAAGTCAGTATTGATTAGTAACCAGTATGATGTGACACAGTAACCAAATAAGCATTATACAGTAACCATTATATAATTACACAGTAAGTAATTCAGTAGTAGTCAGTAACCAATATAATGTTGCACATTAAGTAAGTTAACATTAGTCTGTAACCAAGTCAGTATTCAAGTTACTGTTAGTCAGTATAATTTTACACAGTAACCAACTTAGCAATAGGCAGCAACCATTATATGGTTACAGAGTAACCATGCCAGCAATAGTCAGTAACCAATAAAATGTTGCACAGTAACTAATTTAGCATTATTAAGTAACCAAGTTAATAATAATCAGTAAGTTATAAATGTAAATTAGGATGCAATAATTTAAATCAAGTATTAATTACCTTAAGTATCTTTGATTTTAAGATATTAGATTGCAACTTTCTCTCAGCTATTGTGGAAAGAGTTGTGAATGTTGATATGGCTGATTGTTTATTTGTGAAATACCATCTCTGAACCAGACAACGTAGGCATTCAATCATTGACGCAACTGGAAGATCCCTGGTAAACTTGATTGCATTGTTAATAGATTCGGCTGTGTTTGAAGTCATTGTTGAGTACCTACTTACAGTCCCATAGAGCTTGGTGCACTTATCCAATCTGACCTCTTCCTCCAGATATGTCCTTATTCGAGGATCAATGACATCAAGTTCAGCCATGTGTTTGTTGAATTGTTCAACAGTGTAAGCTCTACAAGCCCCGTTGTAAGCTTGTTTAACTTCTTCTCCTTTCTTTTTGAATTTATTTTTTATATTTTTTAGTATATGATAT
Source organism: Panax notoginseng (assembly GCA_016801055.1). Taxonomy (NCBI): domain Eukaryota; kingdom Viridiplantae; phylum Streptophyta; class Magnoliopsida; order Apiales; family Araliaceae; genus Panax; species Panax notoginseng. Next base: position 60,960,475 of record CM029020.1, on the reverse strand, counting down.
GTGCAGGAACCATGCATGATATCCGGAAACATAAAATTCAGTCCTTGTATAATGGCTTCATGCCTATCTGAAACAATACATTGACCTTCCCTAACTCCACAAGCAATTCTCAATTTTACGAAAAACCATCTCCAAGACATTTCATTTTCACTGTCAACAACTGAAAAAGCAATGGGAATAATGTTTCGGTTTGCATCTTGTGTGCTTGCTATCAGTAGTGTCCCCCCGTAAGTTGATTGTATGAACGTGTCATCGATTACAATGATTGGAAAATAATGGTGCCATGCTTGAATTGACGCTCCAATGGCAAAGAATAAATACTTGAAACGACCATTTGTTTCCAACTCAAGGGATGTGACGAAACCTGATATGAAAATCAGCATTATCATTAGAATTACAAGTAGTATACAGTATCCAAATTACTAGTTATCGGTAACCGTTCATGTGGTTAATGGTATACAACTTGTATACTACATTTAGTAACTAAACACGCATATTAAGGTAAACCAAACATGTATAATAACCATATACAAATTGTATAAAGGTTTAGTAACTAAACATACATACTAACACATATAATGTCAAAAGGTGTATTGGTTACTGTATAATGCTATATTGGTTACTGTATAATACTTAATTGGTTACTGAATAATGCTATTTTTGTAATCACATGCTTAGTAAGCAGTGCATTAGACAGTAACCAATATAGCATTAGACAGTAACCACATGCTTAATAACCAATGCATTATATAGTAACAGCATGTTGCATGAAGGTAACCAAGACATCATTAAGCAGTAATCAAATTTACAATGGTAACCTTCTAATGTGTAATGTTGTATTGGTTACTGTGTAACATCATATTGGTTACTATCTAGTGATGTAAAACCAATAAAATGTTTTAAAGTCTTACCTGGATTTGTTTTCTTCAACATGTGTAACCATGATGGGATGAGTGAGTAGTCGTGTGGATTTCCTCTCACCTTTTATAACGCTTTCTCCTTCGATCTCCATGCTTTTTGGTAAGAGATAGACACATTATATTCTGACATAATGTCTTCCACAATATCGGTTGGTGTGTATATTTTCTTCAAATTTGTTATTTTTTGCATTATGCATTCACTGACCAACTCACTATTTGCCTGTCTGTGGTCTCCCAACAGTACATTGACCGAACAAGTGTGGATGTCGTTGAATTCTCTCACCTTGAACATACTGGTTTTTCGAAAACTTGATGCTCTCATTTTCCATTTGCAATTTTCATCGTATACGCACACTAGGACAACGTCTCTATAACTTGTTCGTTGGACTTTGTGTTGTCTATTTTTTCTGATCGAATGCAGTCTCATAGCTTGTGATAGGATTTTTTTGTCTTTGTAGGTTTGATGTAATTTTACATCACGTTCATTCGGATCCGATATTACATCATCATATCGTTCTTCCGTGTATGATTTGTCATGTTGTATGTCTCGTTGTTGTTCAATAATTTCCATTGCAAGTTGATCAGCATATTGCGTTCCAAATTGGCATTCTTGTCTTGCTAGTGGAACTAGTGCTGAATTCCTTTGTGTTGATCTGATTGGCATTACATCGTGAATTGTAGATTCTTCTACATTTGTCAAGTTATGCAAGATTGTTGTGCGTCCCATTATGTTTTCAATATCCACAATCAATGGGAATTTACCTTGTTCATCAGATTTCCTACTCATTTCCAAAAAGAATTGTAAGGTTGATTCATCTGATATAATGATAGGTGGAATGTCGCTTCTAATCTGAAATTTGATCGACAATGTTGTTGCGTTTGTGTCTAGCCGTAATGCACTGCATATTTTGGTTAGCATTTCTTTGAACAAACTTGTTGATGGAACTAGTATGCCGGTAACTTCAAATTTTGTGTATTGGTTACTATCAGCCCATGTGCCGTTGAAATAAAGTACAACTGGAACCAACTCCATTGTCTGTCAACAGAATAAGTATTAATAAGTAACCAAATCAGTGTTATATGGTAACCAATTTAGCATTAGTCAGTAACCAAGTCTTCATAAGTAAGCATTATACTATTACACAGTAACAAAATCATTATTAGTCAGTAACCAATGCAATGACACACAGTAACCAAGTCAATATCAATTAGTAACCAATGCAAGACAGTAACCAATGTAATGTTAAGCAGTAACCAATACAACATAATCAATAAACAATGTAATGTTAAGTAACCAAATAACTAGTTAAGTAACCAAATAACTAGTTCAATGTTAGCCGGTAACCAATTTATCCAATGTCAGTAACCAAGTCTTAATAAGCAACCATTATAATATTACACAGTAACAAAATCATTATTAGTCAGTAACCAATGCAGAAACACACAGTAATTAAGTCATTATCAGTAAGTAACCAATGCAACATTAGTTAGTACCATTATGCATTAACTAAGTCAGCATTAAACAGTAACATAGACATAGTTAGACAGTAACCAATGTAATGTTAAGCAGTAACCAATACAGCATAATCAATAACCAATGTAATATTAAGTAATCAAATAAATAGTTAAGTAACCAAATAACTAGTTCAATGTTAGACGGTAACCAATTTAGCCAATGTCAGTAACCAAGTCTTCATAAGCAACCATTATAATATTGCACAGTAACAAAAATATTATTAGTCAGTAACTAATGCAGCAACACACAGTAACCAAGTCATTATCAGACAGTAACCAATGTAATGTTAAGCAGTAACCAATACAACATAACTAATAACCAATGTAATGTTGAGCAGTAACCAATTTTTCAAATTCATCTTGCAATCAAAACATTCATTATTATTAATGTGTGATCATTTTAAGTGCAAAAAACCTAAGAAAGGTAACCAAAATAGTAATTTATTTGTAACAATAGGTAAATGAATGATTGTAAATTTTAAAATAACATACCTCAGTATTGTTGTATTGAAATTGATGTTGATATTGTATTAATTAATCAATGCAGTATTTGGTTACTGAACTAGAAGGCGTTGTTGATTTTGGAGGCTATTTTCGATCTTAGAGATGTGCCGTGACAACCGTCTTCGTCTTCTCCAATTAAGAGTTTACTCGCGACAGGAGGCTTCGGCTTCGTCTTGTTTGTCTTTTCGATCTTAGAGATGTGCCGGGACATCCGGCTTCGTCTTCTCCGATTAAGAGTTTACTCAACCATGAGATTTCGGCTTCGTCTTGTTTGTCTTTTCCGTCGTTGATCTGTTGCATGAGTTTAGGAACGGTTAATTTCAAATATTAAATTCGGTAACCGACGTGTAGGAGTTAATGACGTGATTTTAGCATGACGTGATTTTAGCACGTAAGTTTGTAATTATGTTGTGTATGTTTCATTTTTATAATTATGTTGTGTATGTTTTATTTTTGTAATTACTTTCTAATTGTTGTATAGTAGTGTAAAGGACCCAAAAGTTTTTATAAAAGATTCAATTTAAGAAATGAAGTCCTCAATGGGCCTTTAAAATCAATGAAGTCATTCTAAGGTCTTTCCAAAATAGAATTATATATATATAGGTCTCTTCTTATGCGTACCATCCATATGCGGGTGGTACAAAACCCACATGATTTATGCATGATTTATCCCCACATGATTTATGCATAATTTATCCCTACATGATTTATCTCTCTCTCTCTATATATATATTTAGTATCTCATTCAACATGAAAACAATAATTAATTGGCAGCCACTAAGATTTTTTTGTATCACCCGCATGCGGGAGGTACGTATAAGAAGTTGACTCTCTCTCTATATGTATATATATAAAAGATAATAATGATAGTTTTGGTGAGAGTTTTAAAAAGAATTTCAAGTTTGTTTTCTTAAAATTCTTTTAGGTTTGAAAAGTCATTCAAAGTATGATAGTTTTCATATTTATAAAGAAAACCAAGTTTTATATTTAATCATTCAAGAGATGTATTTTGTGAATTTCTAAAAGTTCTTCCAAGTATTTAATTTTTACTATTTGAATTTGCTCAATTTTATAGTCTTCAATTTTCAAAAATTATTTTGATTTACTCAGAGTAAGTAAATTGGTTATGGTCTAACTTGGGGCATGAAACCCATCCCATTAGACTTGATACAAAAAATAACCTAACAATTTATTATTTGGGCCTTAAACTATACCTTGAGGGGTAAAAAACCAGTCAAATGATTTTAAGACCCATAGATAATTTAGAAGTACTAATAACCATTTACAAGCCATAATAAAAGGTCCATCACGAGCACTAGGAGTCAGGATTCGGTTATTAACCGAACCGAATACACATTTTAATTATAATCGAAAATAGAATTTATACTGTTTAAAATATTCAAATAACTACCCGAACTACATGATAACCGAATAATCGAACTAATTATTCGGTTAATAACCGAATTTGATGCATCTTGATGCTAAACACTTGGATGCTTAATATCTGTTGCGCAACAACTTTTCCAGAATATCTTACCACTGATTCTTTTTTCTTTTTTTGGCTTTTAGAGAGAGAAGAAAAAGATTGAAGAAAGAACAAGATTACAAAGAAACACCACTAGCTTCTCTTGAGAGCTCACGAAGAACATTTACACGAGTGCGACTATGGGAGATGAGGGATCATAGACACTTCTAGATCTGCAGTCAAGCGTGGCAAGCATCTTCACCTGACCTAATGGAGATTTTAGTTGAGAGATCTGAGAGACTGAGACAATGAGAGTTCGAGACTTTGAGAGACTAATGGCTGCTGCATCTTATCATCACTAATACTACAGCTGTTCTCCATTTCAGAAGAGGAGAGAGAACAGAGAGAGTCTTGCAATGAAATAATGAATGTTGGGTCCCTGGTACCCTGCCTAGAAGAGTAATGCTACGCAGACAGGCGAATGAGAGGAAAATTGGACAGGTTTTTCAATTTTTTTTTATTTGTGACTCTCAAAAAATGTATAGTATTTATTTTAACAGGAATTTTTATAAAATATAATGTTTTAGGTGTAATTTGGATACATATATAAATACAGGGTTATACAGACATTTTTTATCCAAATTACACCTAAAACACTATTTTGTAAAAAAATTTGTTGAAATAAATACTATATATTTTTTAAGAGTCACAAAAAAAAAATAAAAAAATAAAAAAAATAAAATTGGACCGATCCAATTTTCCGATCCCAATTTCCTGTCTGGCTAGACTTATTCTGCCTAGAATTGAATGGCAATCTCTCACTCGTAGTAATATACTAAAAGAGTAAAAGTACATATTTGAATATTTTACACAAATTAAAATAATTGAAGTAGAAAAAAGATGAAACTTTTTATTTATAGTGGATTCTATGAAACTATACCAATGAATTTCTGTCGTTTTTAAATTTAGTAGATTCCGTATAAATACATGCAAATTGTACCTTTATATTTTGGAGAGTAAATTAGTTTAAATATATTATATTTAAATTGTGTACTTTTAAATAATTTTTGTGACTAAAATATAAAAAATATTATTTTTACATATATATTTGATATTTTTATATATCACCTTTCGTAAGAGACTATGAGAGTAATGTGAATCTCACTTTCGTGTATATACGAGAGTAGTACATTTTCGTATATTTAAAGTCATTCTTCGTAGTAGAAGGAATGGAGTACTAATTTCAGAGGACACCTTTGCATTCTTATCAAGACGAGTATGACCAATCACGTCAATGCCTAGTAAACCGAGAGTAGAAATGATTTTGTTCGGTTATTTGGTTTGACCGAACAATTCAAAAATAATATCCGTATAAATTAATTGAAAATCGTAAAAAAATTCGAATATAACTGAAATATTAAAAATAATCGAATTTTCAAAAAAATTCGGTTAAATTATTTCGGTTCGGTTTGGTAATTCGGTTATACCTGTTTTTTGCTCAGTCCTAATGGGCAGATGACCCTAATTCCTTCAAATATGAAATTGAAGGCCTTAGGCATCCTCTAGACGGCAAACGGACGGGCCAAGCCTAAACGGGTCGAGCCAAAACGTCCGAATTTTGTTGGGCTAAAAAGCTGCAGCCCAAAGCCCACCCCGCGGGCCGACACCAATTCATGCCTATTTTATGCTATTTTTTTATTTGGCCCAAACGGGTCGGACAAAAAATGGACGGGTCAAAAACACCCGAGTTTTACTGGGCTAAAAATTTGGGATAAATTACATATTCTATTATATTTTTAAAAATAATTACAACAATAGTGCCCTCATAAAATTTTTACACAACTAATACACTTTCATATTTATTTACAATACTAGTGCAATTATGAATCCTTAATTTAGGGAATTAGTATTCAATTAGAATTCCTTAATTTAGGGATTAGTTATACACATGGCTTCTTTCCTCTCTCTCTCCTTATCTATAACAACTGCAGTTAGTCATCACCCTTCTTCTTCATTCAACGTATTCTTTCTGTCTCTCTATCTCTCTCCCTATCTCTCTCTATATATTTATATATATATTTGGGCAAATAAAAAAATTATCAATCGGAATCGCAACATGGTACCGGTCCTGATAATCAAAGCCGAAAAAATACAGAGAGCCAAACGGAATATTTGGGCAAATAAAAAAATTATAAATCTGAATGGGAATCATGGTACCGGTCCTGGTAATCAAAAACGGCTAATTATTTCGGGTAAGCAGGCCATGTGTTGCCATACATCTGCTGATGCTTTCGCCATTGATGCCACCAACATACTGTTGAAAACCATCTCTCGCCAAGGTAATCAATTCAGTGTTATTAGGTTTCTAATTTATTTTTAAAAAATTTATTATAGATTTTTTTATTTAATAGTGCAGTTGGTAGCTAACACTTTATACAAATATAACCAATTCAGTTTTATTGGGTTACCAATTAATTAAAAAAATCTATATGTAGATTTTTTTTATAATACAGTTGGTAGCCGAGCCTTAATACAAAGGTAACCAATTCAGTTTTCTTGGGTTTCCAATTAATTATAAAAAATCTATTATAGATTTTTTTTTCATAGTGCAATTGGTAGCCTAAACTTAATACAAATGTAACCAACAAAACTAAAATTGTTACCTTTGAAAGTTTTGGTTACCAACTGCACTGAAATTTCTCTCGGTTACCCACAAAAACTAAATTGGTTACCTTTGTATAAATATTTGGATACCAACTGCACTAAAATTTATCCTTTTCTCCTTTTAATTTCTGGACTAAATCAACCTTCGTCACAATGTCAGCTGTGGCGATCGGCGTCCATGGTGTTGAAGCGGCGACGAAGGGAAGGAGGAAGATGACGGGCGAAGGGGAGGAGGAAGATGACGTTGCCAAACTTTGAATATTTGAATTTGAATTATTATTTTTGAATTTGAATTTGTTGTTAGATCCAAATATTTGAATTTGAATTATTAATTATGGCTGTTATTTGTGCCTTAATTTTAGGTTTCCTTATTAATGTGAATTGTACTATTTTTGTAATATGAGTTCACTTTTTGTAATTATTTGGTTGATGCACTTTTTTGTAATTACTTTCTATTTGTTGTATACTTATGTAAAGAACCCAAAATTCGCAACCCAAAACCCAGCCCGTGGCGGGCTGGCCAGCCCTGCCGCTTGTGAGCTTGGGCCATGTTTGTCAGGTCTAGCATCCTCCTAAACTCACAACCATGCAAATTTAACCCAACAAATCATTATATAATTTTGAACTCAAGTTCATCATAGATTAATTTTAATTTTTATGGATAATGACCAACAAACTCTAGATTCACCTAGACTCACATCATACATAATCAAAATTCCACAACAATGATATTCAAACAAATATAGCATTGCATGGCCATCGAAATTCAAATATAGGTTCACATGCTTCACTTGACATGAAAATCACATACTAGTCATTCGAATTTATACTAAACATGGAGATAAGGATTTAAATCCTCAAATCAACCTCTCTACACCATAGTCAAGCAGTTCAATTCATTTCAAAATTAAAGTAAGAAGATAGAAATTGGACCTCGTAAAATGAAGTGGAGCAAAGACTTTATGGACCTCTATTTGCCTTTAAATCCTTGATACTCTTCCATTTGAGACTAAAATTAAGTTGAGTATGTTTAGAGATTGTATTTTCTCTCTAAAATGCTCTCTCTCATTTAGGAGTATTTTAAAAAAGAAAGGCTTTCAAAAATATACTTTAAACTTTAAATTTTTTTATAAATTAAACCTTATGTTTTAAATTTAAGATATTGGACCTTACTGTCTTAATTTTCTTTATAAATTTGACATTTCGACCACCGACATATAATAATTGATCCGAATGAGAGTATTTGTGGTAATTTTACCTCTAAATATCTTTGGAAGCAAAGAAAATTGTAAAATGTGGTTATTGTGTGATGAATTAAAAAAAATAGAAAAAATTGGAGCCAATATAAACGATATATATATACCCTTAAAAAATTTAATTGCCCACATAGATAAAAAAGCTTTAAATATCTTTGAAAACCCATAAAATTGCAGGTACGTGATTAGTATATGATAAAAAAGAAAAAGGAGAAAAAATTGGAGCCAATTTAAACGAGATATATTCTTAAAAGATTTAATTTCCCTTTTATTTTGAGTTACGTGACTTATTTCAATAAGAAATATTTATCCGGTAGCCAAAAAATACTTTAATTTATAAAAATTTAGAGACATTAAGGTTTAATATCTTAAAGTTGAAAAATTAGAGTCTAAATTATAAAAAATAAAAAACTTCAAAGTTTAAAGTGTATACTCATAAATATATATAAGAAAAGATAATTAATTAAATGTTAAATAAGTCGGGCCTAAATGAATTACTCCCTCCGTCCCAAATTAATTGCTCAGTTTTGACTTTTTTAAGTCAAATTGACTATTTTTAAAATTAATAATTAAGCATATATAAATATATTTCTAAAATTATAAAAATTGGGGTTAGTAATAAATTGTATATATTTTCTTTTGGTTATAATCTCTTCACCTATATTTTAGTAAAAATAGTAAAAAGATTAGTTTTAAAAATGGTTAATTTAATTTTAAAAAGTCAAAACTGAATAATTAATTTGGAATTGAAAGAGTACCAAATATCATATTGTTCGAACTCGATTTATTTAACTAAACGGGTAAAAGAGTATGTTCAAGTTTGAATTCAACTTGAGCTCGTGTCGAACTTAATTAGTCCCCGGACTTATATATTGTCCTTTTAATCTATGGTAGAATAAATTAACTCTTTTTTTATTTTTGAAGTGATTGTAACGGTGGTTTGTTTACACTAAACAATAAAAGAAAATGCTTACTCATAAATAAATCATTTATTTAACAATTAAATTGATATTTATAAGAAGTTGCTCGAGTCAGTTGGTCAAAGTCATCTGTTAACGCCTGATTTTGTATGTCTGACGAAATCACCAAAACAGCGCTAACGGTTGATGGAGTAGTTGATTATATTGTTGTGAAATCAAACTCACGAAATACACACAGAGAAACATACACACATTATTGTAAGAGATATAAAATATGGACATAAGAATTTATATGAAAACTCAATTGGAGAAAAAACCACGGAGAGAGATAAGAAATCCACTAAAATAATATGGAGAGTACAAATTATTTATTTGTGTCATATCCCCAAACCCTTGCTTATTGCTGTATTTATAGATGTCATGTCTGTCGACGTCGAAATTTTTATTTGTCCCTTTTCTATTCTTGTCTTTTGGTGTTCTTATGTTAGGTGAGATTTGTTTGAAAAAATAAGTTGTGAAAAGGTCCGACATGTATATGTCGACGATTGGACTATAAGAGTCGCCAATTAGTTTTTTAAATGGTTGTACCAACACAATCGAGAAAAGATTTACACATTGACCCAGTGATGTGACACTACTTAACGAGTCTGTGAAACCGAGATTCTTTAAAATTCGGGGACTTGATTATGCGGAGGGAAGGTGTTAGGCACCTCTCGACATCCGTGTTGCCACGGTGTCCGCCACTTTTCAATTAAACTATTATATGAATGTGTGTGTAGGGGTGTTCAACCGGTAAAAATCGGGCCGAACCGGACCGGTACCGAACCGAACCGGTACTGAAATCGGTCAAATCTTAATACCGATACCGGTACCGGTTGGACAGGTATACCGAACCGACGGTACCGGTTCGGTACCGATTTTTATCGAAAATTAATATAATTATTATTTTTATTATTATTTATTATTTATTATTTTTATTATTTTTATTATTATTATTTTATTATTATTATTATTTTTATTAATATTATTATTATTTTTGTTAATATTATTATTATTTTTATTAATATTATGATTATTTTATAATTATTATTATTATTAATTATAAATTATTAATAATAATAATAAATTAAAAAACCGGTATATACCGGTCCGGTTCGGTAAAATCGAACCATAAAATCGCCGGACCGAAACCGGTATATACCGAAAAAACTGATTCAGCTGAACACCTCTATGTGTGTGTGTGTGTGGATCAATGTGCAATTATCTGGAAGTAATGCTATGCCTCGTTTGCACCTATATACAAAGGGTTTGAATTTTGTATAAAAGTTCAGTTTTAACAAGATATAGCGATGACGTTTTATAAAAGAGATTTTTCAAACGCTTATGCTCAATAGTAATTGAGGTCTTTGATACTTCCATTTTATTATGGGTTCGGCTGGATTGCTTTTATTTTCGAGATGCGAAGCATCTTCGAGAAAATAAGATAAAAAGCAATATTGAATTCCTTATGGGAATGAAAGCCATATAAGGAAATTCAACACCGTGAATAATTTACAAACTGTGTATAGCTGAAAATGTCTATCACGGGAACAGAATTTAGATTCAGAAGACTGAATCTGTGATCACATGATTCCTAGGCTCATATGATGTAGCAGTTTGTATGAAAGTTGTAAACAGTTATATATATAAAAGTTATATATATATATATATACAGACAATCAACCACCACGAAGCACCTCCATGGGGGATTAAAAAATATAAAAATATAAAAGCTGTATATATATATATATATATATATATATATATATATATATATATATATATATATATATGATCAACCACCACGAAGCACCTCCATGGGGGATCGAAAATGTAAAGAAAGCAGTAAAAGCAATCAACCGCCACGAAGTGAACTCCAGGCGGGACGAAGTGTAAATAAAGCAATAAAAGCAATCAACCGCCACGACATAACCTCCAGGCGGGACTAAATGTAAAGAAAACAGTAAAAGGCCACGAAACTCCAGGCCTGACAGAAATGTAAATATAAATGCACCGGATATAAAATTCAGGCTCATCGAACAGAGTTTGACAACAGTTTATATATATATATATATATATATATATATATATATATATATATATATATATATATATAACAGAAATAAAAGCCACGGACCGAAGTTCGGGCATACACACACGTAAACACGACTCTTAACGTGAAGAACGGTGTGGAGAAAGGATTTAGAAAGTGTAAGAAGGCTTATAGTGGACTGTCAAAGAAGACTTCAATAGCTTTAAATGGATGAACACTCGGCTCTCGTCGGTAAAATATATCACAGTATACGCTCACAAGTGTTTAGAAATGAGAAAGCACTCAGTCTATATTATGTACAGAGCAAATTGGACAAGGCTTCCTCGCCTTTTTCTCTTGCAAAATGGCTGCCCCAAGCCCTCTATTTATAGAGGAGGGAGCCGCAGGTGTACCTGCGACAGCCGCAGATGCACTTGCTGCTGCCCGGGCTGCCTCGGGCTCCGCGGGTCCTGCCGTCTCAAAGTACGTGCACGCGTGCAATGTGTTGTTCGCTCGAACTTTCAGAACTTCAATCCGGGCATCCAATCGAGGTGTATAAGATCTTTTTCGGCATGCTGTTATTGAGAGCTACACAATGACATGGGATTAGATGTTGTACGAAGTCAGGAAGATGGGACCATGCCCTTGGTTTTCAGGTTTCAAATTATATCCGGTGTGCTGTCTTGTGTAGTAGTCACTCGGGATTGGAGCTCTTTGATTCTTGTAGGACACTTCTATGTAGAATGTATGTTTGAATGTTGTTGAGACGGCGCAATGTGGGATCGAGATGGCAAAATGACGATTTTGCCCCTCACCGGGGTTATCTCCGATTTGAGCTGATTTAGCGGTCGTTGCTCAGGGTTATCTCTGAGATTGGACAGCTACAAGTGTTGACCGTCCTCAGGGTTGTCTCTGAGGTGTGCCTGAACTGCAGGGGTTATCTTAGGGTTTGTGGAATGAGTGCCTCGGGGCTATCACCGAGTGTTGAAGCTGACTATTGGGAGTGGAAAAGAGCATTTTCGGGGTTATCTCTGGAACTGCAACTGCATTCCTCGGGGTTGTCTTTGAGGTTGGATTGAAGATCCCGGGGTGTTTCCGGGATTGGGACTGAATATCTCGGGGTTGTCTCTGAGATAACAAATTTCTTTGGTGTTGTCTCCGGAACTGTGACTGCAGTCCTCGGGGTTATCTCCGAGGTTGAAACTGAAGATCCAGGGGTTGTCTCCGAAACTGTGATGGAATATCTCGGGGTTGTCTCCGAGATGGCAAAGAGTGGGTATCCCGGGGTTGTCTCCGGGACTGATTTGATCTGTCCTCCAGGGTTATCTTTGAAAGACGATTCTACCCTCCTGCAATGTTAGTAACAGAAATGCAAAATTTCGAGTGTCTACAGATGCCCCTCTTATCATATTCATGCAGTGTAACATCATGGATAGGATAAAGAATACTAGACACTTGAAATGTAACAAGATATTCATGATGCAATGTACTGCAGCATGATGCAAATGTATGATGCATGTGATTTGTTGGATCGTTTTCCAACGAGATGTGATGACCATCACCCTCATAACTCGTGATGGGGACTGGAGTTACCATTAACAACTTTGACGAACTGCTTGGATGTGTGCTCCAAAGTTCTCAGGAACTTCAAGGATGTCGACGTTGGGGTTATCACCAAAGTCCTTAATCCTTGGTACAGATTGTCCACCATAGACGTTCCTATCATGTGCAAGAGACTCTGTGGGGATATACTTTATCTTTTAAGGATGTGTATAGCATATTCCATCATCGGTCCTCCCCGATGAGGATGCTCTTCCCTGGTTTGTATCGCCAAGTCTTTCTAGTGTTCTATTGGAGTTACTGACAATAGTTTGTGTTTGTCAGGGTTGTCTGACCCTCATTGAGATGTACATCAACGGATGAAATCCCTGCTGGGGATAATGTCAAGACTGCTTGACCTTTGTCTACATGTGCATCAATGGATGAAATCATCGAATGGCTTTCGATGCTTCGATGTGTTTACTTGCCATCAGTCAGGTGTTTCCAAGGTTGCTTGACCTTCGTCGATATGTGCATCAACGGATGAAGTTCCTGCTAAGGAGAAATGCTTTGGGAGTTACGATCCCAAACTGACGGCATCAGATCTTCGTGAGGCATTATCGAATGTAGTTTGTAACATTTGTAATCATTGGTATAGTAAGCCTGTGTCCGGGTGAATACCAATGAGTGACATGTAGACCTGTAATTTGGTTCACGAAAACCAGGATTTCAGGCTAGTCTGCTCAATCGCGTAACATCTTTTTTCCTCATTTGGCCTTTTAGCTTGTGAACTCCTTTGCAACTTGAACTGGACCGAGTCGGAGGGGTGGATCCCACCCAGGGGAGTTTTTGGGCGGCTGTGCCCCATTTCCCTATATTTTTTAGTTTGTACAGAGATGATGTATTTAGATGATGATGTACTTAGGAATGTATATACTGTTTTCCATTCCCTACATCATATTGCCATCTATTATTTGTTATGCACGTATTATGTCATGCATATGTATGTCCAGAGATATTCAGCATTGACCCCTGGATGGTCTTATGTTACGGCCCACACAGATGTCTTCTTCGACAGTCAGCCGTATTGATCACACCCCACTAGTATTGGTGGCTTCATTCTTGAGATCTTGGTATGACAGTGTATCCCCTTCAGACAGGGTGATTTTAGATCAGCTATTGCAGCATTCCATGACCCTCCTGATGTTCCAGCCTCCATTGGGCTTCGTAGATGGCATGCTAGAGCATTAGGTACCGGAGAGGCAGGTTTTTCGGTTTGGGACCCAGGAGTTAACTCCTACGCTGGAGGAGTATGAGCAGTTGACAACTTTGTCCATAGACAGGCCTTGCGCTCGGATGGTTGTCGGAGATATGCGTTGGCAGTTCATGACCCTCATCGGGTTGCGGCGTAGAGTAGTAGAGGATGAGATTACATCCGGCCATGTATTATCCTAGCGTTTCCTGATAGACAGATTCGGCTCATTGGACAGCTATGCGCGACACTCTGGGGATTTTACCATACCAGAGGATCAGTGACATTTAGCCAGAGTAGATGTTCTCGTGATGTATGTAGTGGCGTATGTATACATGCCATGATATATGGATGAGCTGGACATAGGTGTCATCATGGTAGTGAGAGCTCTCAGGGAGGGTTATACCATCATTCCGATGATTGTGGCAGAGATGTTGGGATCAGCCACGTTTTGCCACACCTACCCTGCAGGGGTATTTACAGGCAGTTCGGTCATATTATATATGTGGTTTATGTCACACTTGAGACCGATTGGCACGTTCCGACGGCATGGGTATTGTTTTTCCCATGAGATAGCTCTGACAACCCGGAGAATCCGGATTGTCCAGAATTTAAGTGTAAAGAATTAGTTATTAATAAAATGAATTTTTATTAATACTATTTTGTGATATGTGTTTATTAATCGTTCTATAACCTAAGATGATTATAAGTCAGGAGTATTCTGGCTACGAGCTAGATTGAACGAGTAAGAATTTTCAAGACAAATAAAATTTTTCTGGGAACAAAAATATTTCTAGAGAAAAAGACGAAATAGGCACTATTCATCAGTTTATGCTCGGAGTTTTATTTTGAAATTCCGAGAAGTTATTGATTACGTAAAATTTTGAGGCGTGATGGAATATGCAATAATATTTCAGTTATGGCAAAAACGAAGTTTTCGTCTGCGGACGTAAAACCTAAGGGTTAGGAAAAGTAATTTCCGAGAATTTTAATGAGTACGTGTAATAACTAGGGTTATTATGCGTGAGAGATACGAGTATAATACTAGTTATTATACGAGTATAGTACGAAGATTAGTACGACGTATAATACGAATATCGTACGAATGATATACGAACAGAATACGAGAATACGAGAATGGAATGCGTATGATACGATTAGTCTTAATGGACTTTGAGTTTATGGACTTTGTAGAATCCAAGTGGACTTGGATTATATCAAGCCCAATGGAATGTGTAATCAAGCCCAGAGAAGGCCCAGTAAGAATTAATGTAAGGCCCAGTGTTAGATTTAATTAAGCCCGATCCAAGAAAATTAATCGCGGATCGAACTGATGGGTCATCGGATGGGTAAAACCCACGGGGCAACCCATGGGGAAGACCCATGGGCATAAGGGGCGGCCACTTGGTGACCAAGTAAAGGTTGTGACCAAGTAAACTTGGTGGCTAAGCCATGAATAGTAAGGAGGTGGGGGGGGGGGAAATGACTAAAATACCCATAGCTTTGGTTTTCTATATAAACAAGCCTTAAGCTCATTTGTTTGGTTTGAAATTTCAACCAACACTTGAGAGATAGAGAGAGAGAGAGAGTTCGGATGGGAGAAGAAGAGGTAGAGGATGAGGAAAAACTAGCTTGAATGCACGCTTTGTCCGACGGAAGGAGATTAAAGAAGAACGGTAATCCGAACCCTAGTCTCTGCTAATATTTTCTTTAAGTTTTTATGTTCAAAAATATAGCTTAACGAGAATAGAGAGAAGATAATGTCAGAAATGATTTCATATGGATGAAATCATGAGAAAATGAAGAAATAAGAATTAGAAATTTAGTTTATAAATTTCTTAAGGAAGTATAAGATTCGTAAGGATTTTGAGCGATCCGAATGAATATTATGAACGAGTAGGTGAATTAAGTAAGGAATGACGTTCTATAACATCAAATTCTAAGAAAAAGTGGAATCGAAATCCAAAATATCGATTAAAACGAATAACGAACGAAGGACACGAAGAACGTTGTTGATGGACAAATTTAAAATCATCGTAGGATAATTGTTGTTGATGGACAAGTTTAAAACCATCGTAGAATGATTATTGTTGATGGACAAGCTTAAAACCATCACATATAAGTTAGTTGCATATTGCTTGGTTAGGAATGGAAGAAACGTTCATGAAGAACGGATTAAAACGTAGCTATAACGAAGTTATGGCGAAATTTTCGTAAAAGACGAACGAGAATTAGGAAGTTAGTAAATGAACCTGAACATGTAGGGTTTCATAAGAAAGTAAGAGAATATAGAAAACGTGAGTCGTGGACTCAAGAACGATCAAATTCTGAGTTTGGATGACCGAATTACGGACGAATGAGCGAAGAACGTTAAAAGCGTAAAAATGATCGAAGGGTGAATATTAAGCCAATCGAATGACAAGTTAACAGATTCAGAATGAAGTTCTGTCTAAGGGGTATTGAAGTACGTAAGATAAGGAAGAGAATGGCTTTGGAACGACCTCGTTCTGAGTTATAACGAAGAAGTTATGAGATCGAGAAGTAAGCGTCTCGATTAGGATTTAACACTCAGAAAAATTTCTAGGGTTTAGGCTTGGCACCGCAGCGCCGGCTGAGCTTTAAGAAGTGGTGCCGCAGCTTGAGCTCGGAGCCTCAAGTACTGTTAGTTGGCGCTGCAGCGCGAGTGATAACAAAGGGTTCGGCGTCGCAGCGCCAGACCAATGGAAGAGAGAGACGTAGTTCGCGCTGCAGCGTGAGAGAGAGGAAGGGGCACGGCCCGCAGCGCCGGTGCAGGGCGAGGCCCAGAAATGAGACTTTATGTGCTCAATTACTGGGGGATGTGCAAGAAAGAAATAGGAACATATAGTTCACTTAACATAACACTTAAGCAAGTGAGTTAAACCTTTATTAAAGGTTGAACGAAAGGATTAAACGAGATTAAAAGATAGAGAATGTAAGCGCTAGATTACGTAACTGATATCCGGGGACTGTAGTCATAATGAACGAACGTGAGGGATTGCTATGGTTGTGATTCCTTAGACGTTGAGTGATGAAGGTAATGAAGACTAAAGTTTAACCGTGAACGGTGAAGAAACGGAGTTAAAGATAATAACGTATAACGTTAAGAAGCCGAGTTAATAAGTATAACTTGGACAACGTTCCGAGTTGAAGGAATCGGACGTTGTAAGGTATGAATAATTTAATATGAAATGTTTAACGCTATGACCTCATAGTATTGACATTGAATGATCGCTCTGAGTATACGAAGGACTGTATGACTTGAACGATAAAGAATGAATCCTGAGGTATGCCATTTAGTTGCCAGAAAGCCATAAGGAATAAGAAGTTGACTTAACGAACATTATAGTTTAATGGTTCGGACAAGTTAAGATAAGTTTAGGTTGTGGTACAATCGTAAACTTTGATGGTTGACATATGGGAGCTGGGCTAAACAATTCCTTCAGAGAGCGAAGGTATATACGAAACTGGCAACCGATCTAACTCACTGTTATGGGCAGTGTAGATTAGACGGGAACTTATTTGTTGGTTGTTTGTGGGAAACCACTCAGAGTACCATATGGACTACTAGTAGAGACACGATGTGTGCTGAGTCCTAGGAAAATTATAAGAAAATGATAAGAATGTAAATCATCAAAGATGATGAATGTGCTGAGTTAAGACATCTCCGTATGTCATGAAGCCGTAAACCGGTAGTAAAGGAAGTTAGTCACGTAAGCTTATATTGCAAGAACGCGAACCTTAAGAAGTAAAGTTAAGTAAACCAATGTGTAAGTCAAGTATATGACTAATTGGTGTACGTGTTATTTTCTTATGTATTATATAGGGATTTGGAAATGAGTAGTTTAGCGTAAGCTGTAGCTGTGAGTAAGGCAAGTTTTTCTAACTTCATTCATATTTTACATGAATGCTAGTTTCTTAAACTTCTCAGATGTTGAACTTGAGAAGTTCTGTATGTGCGCCAATGTGTGATATTTGTACAAAGTGGTAGAACGTATGAGGCCTTGTGCCACAATGTGAACACTTCGGTGTTTCTTTGAGATGAACTGTTCTGTGATTGAACTGTTCAATACAAGTATGTTCTGTTTATACATGAACTATTATTGTTAAGTCTGTGCTAATGATTCTAGCCAGACAGGATATGTATGGAAAAAGGTAGAAGAATAAAAGTAGTGTAAAGAGTATGTGATGAATGTTGTAAAATGATAGGAATCGAGACTATTCCTATTATTCAAGCTGCTTCATAACCTTTGTTCGGTTATTGAAGTTCTAAAGAATGTTTAAACTCTTGAAGTTGTTTGTTCAACTGTTATGACTTGCTGGGCAATTGAATGCTCACACTTGCTTTAAATGAAAAATATTTTCAGCGAACGACTTTAGAAAGAACTTAAGGATTCCGTAAAGATCAAGCTGATCGGTATCCATACGAAGTGCCATTCAGTATGTGAATGTGCGTGAAGATCAAGTGAAGACTTGTAATATAGAATGCTAGAATTAAGCTATAGACTAGTTTAATGAAAAATTATGTATCCTTGGTGGCGGATAAAAGTCACTTGTGCAAGATGTAAAGAATAATGTAATTACCATTATTTGTAATAAAAGAGATTATAAGGTTTTGAGAACCTGGATTTGAGAATGTATGTCATTATATTTAGCTATATAATGATGTGTGTTTGGTAAGAAGTGGGACCATGACGCACAGAGTCCGGGTCTGAAAGTAGACCGGATTTCGGGGCGTTACAGAGTGGTATCAGAGTTAATAGGTTATAAACCTTAGGTAAGAGTTCTTAAGACTATAATCGTAGAGAGAAGGATAAAAAGATCACCACGTGATCATAATAAATCGTAGTAACAGATGAGCTGTTAAACGATGGATGATTTATAGCAAATGCTATGAATGAATGGTACGAAGTGGTACGGGAAGAAGAACTCAGATTGAGTTAAGAAGGATAGCATACGAATTAAAGAAAATTCGTATTGAGTAAAGAGAAATTTAGAAGTTGTAAAATTTTAATTGAGGACTCATGTGATGGCTGAGTTGTATGAACCTTTGTATGGGCAGAGGTTTGTGCTTGGTGTAACAACTACTCAATTTATTACAGTGATAATCATTGGAATTAGTTGTGCTATTAAGATGTATATGACGAGAAGGTGGATCTTTTCACATGTATATACTTAATAGGTAGAGAACGATAAGTTAGGTGCGAGTTCTTGAAACTCATACTTATGGTAAGTTCGTGACTCATAATTATATGGTATGTTTTCGAACGTCTCAGCGAATGGACGCCTAAGGTCTGTTTGGATGTTCTTAAACTCATACTATTATGGAAAGTTCCTGAACTCATAATGTGTGGTAAGTTGATGGACTGTATTAAAGTATAGAGATGTTTAGATTGAAAGCGAAGTATTTTCAGTAGACTTAGCATTGAAGGTGCTAGAGAAGTTTAAGTATTGTCGCAGTAAGACAATGAAGGAAGATAGAGAATAGGATATTCCAAATCCTCTAGCTATGCTAGATTTCGAAGTTTATTGAAATCGTGCTGATATGTACATTTTGAAAAAGGAAAGGATTGGTTCAACTTTTTGGAACCAATGGATTTTAAAAGAGCTATTCTTTGTATGTCTATGCTAATCATTTCGGCTAGACAGAAATTGATTTGAAATATCAAAATGAATTTTATATCATCCGTGCATTTGATGCCAGGATAGTAAAAGGATGGAGTTGTTAATGCAATTGAACCTGGTGGGATGTGATCTTCGGATCAACAAACCGCTATGGTATGATGTATAATGATGAAGTCATAAACTGACGAAGTCCTCAACGTACTGTGAAGAGTACGGTATCATGACGTCATAAAACATTTTGATGTATTGCAAAAAGAATTTAAAGAAGTAGTCGATGTCAATTGAGTTGACTAGACGAATGTTTCAAGTTGATATTCAATTTATTGGTATGGTCTAAGCTAATTGATTTGGCTAAGACAAATGGTATGTCATGTTATAAGAAAATCGAGCTTTCTTTGAAAAAGTTATGCCAAGCCAAATTGTTTTGGTGCGGAATATAATGATTAAGTCTGAGGTGAACATACCCTGAAATGGGGTTATACGATAGGCTGATCACCTACGTATGGAAAGAGGTAGTTTACCTTCTTTGTGATTGTAAACTTACTGTGGAAAGAAAGGTTTACGGCAAAAGGCTGTTTAACCTAGTAAGAGTTCTTGGTCAATTTGACCCCTCAGCAAAAGTATGAAATGTTTTAAATGATATTTTATATTCCTCGTTATTCCTTCTACTTCATGATTCTTGATAGGTTATGGAGGTTAGGAATGATGGAAAAATAAGAACTTCTTTGAAGAGAAGTTGAGAAGAAGGGTAAACTAAAATTTCGAGGACGAAATTCTGTGAAGAAGGGGAGAATGTGAGAACCCGGGTAAGGGTGTGGTTTTAAGAAATTCCGAGGACGGAATTTTTTTTAAGGGGGGAAGTGTGACAAACCGGAGAATCCGGATTGTCCAGAATTTAAGTTTAAAGAATTAGTTATTAATAAAATGAATTTTTATTAATATTATTCTGTGCTATGTGTTTATTAATCATTCTATAACCTAGGATGATTATAAGTCAGGAGTATTCTGGCTACGAGCTAGATTGAACGAGTAAGAATTTTCAAGACGAAAATAAAATTTTTTCGGAAACAAAAATATTTTCGGGAAAAAAGACGAAATAGGCACTATTCATCAGTTTCTGCTCGGAGTTTTATTTTGAAATTCCGAGAAGTTATTGATTACGTAAAATGTTGAGACGTGATGGAATATGCAATAATATTTCAGTTATGGCAAAAACGAAGTTTTCGCCTGCGGACGTAAAACCTAAGGGTTAGGAAAAGTAATTTTCGAGAATTTTAATGAGTACGTGTAATAACTAGGGTTATTATGCTTGAGAGATACGAGTATAATACTAGTTATTATACGAGTATAGTATGAAGATTAGTACGACGTATAATACGAATATCGTACGAATGATATACGAACAGAATACGAGAATGGAATGCGTAGGATACGATTAGTCTTAATGGACTTTGAGTTCATGGACTTTGTAGAATCCAAGTGGACTTGGATTGTATCAAGCCCAATGGAATTTGTAATCAAGCCCAGAGAAGGCCCAGTAAGAATTAATGTAAGGCCCAGTGTTAGATTTAATTAAGCCCGATCCAAGAAAATTAATCGCGGATCGAACTGATGGGTCATCGGATGGGTAAAACCCATGAGGCAACCCATGGGGAAGACCCATGGGCATAAGGGGCGGCCACTTGGTGACCAAGTAAAGGTTGTGACCAAGTAAACTTGGTGGCTAAGCCATGAATAGTAAGGAGGTGGGGGGGAAAATGACTAAAATACCCATAGCTTTGGTTTTCTATATAAACAAGCCTTAAGCTCATTTGTTTGGTTTGAAATTTCAACCAACACTTGAGAGATAGAGAGAGAGAGAGTTCGGATGGGAGAAGAAGAGGTAGAGGATGAGGAAAAGCTAGCTTGAATGCACGCTTTGTCCGACGGAAGGAGATTAAAGAAGAACAGTAATCCGAACCCTAGTCTCTGCTAATATTTTCTTTAAGTTTTTATGTTCAAAAACATAGCTTAACGAGAATAGAGAGAAGATAATGTCAGAAATGATTTCATATGGTTGAAATCATGAGAAAATGAAGAAATAAGAATTAGAAATTTAGTTTATAAATTTCTTAAAGAAGTATAAGATTCGTAAGGATTTTGAGCGATCCGAATGAATATTATGAACGAGTAGGTGAATTAAGTAAGGAATGGTGTTCTATAACATCTAATTCCAAGAAAAAGTGGAATCGTAATCCAAAATATCGATTAAAACGAAAAACGAACGAGGAACACGAAGAACGTTGTTGATGGACAAATTTAAAACCATCGTAGGATAATTGTTGTTGATGGACAAGTTTAAAACCATCGTAGGATAATTGTTGTTGATGGACAAGTTTAAAACCATCGTAGGATAATTGTTGTTGATGGACAAGCTTAAAACCATCGTGTATAAGTTAGTTGCATATTGCTTGGTTAGGAATGGAATAAACGTTCATGAAGAACGGATTAAAACGTAGCTATAACGAAGTTATGGCGAAATTTTCATAAAAGACGAACGAGAATTAGGAAGTTAGTAAATGAACCTGAGCGTGTAGGGTTTCATAAGAAAGTAAGAGAATATAGAAAACGTGAGTCGTGGACTCAAGAACGATCAAATTCTGATTTCGGATGACCGAATTACAGACGAATGAATGAAGAACGTTAAAAGCGTAAAAATGATCGAAGGGTGAATATTAAGCCAATCGAATGGCAAGTTAACATATTTAGAATGAAGTTCTATCCAAGGGGTATTGAAGTACCTAAGATAAGGAAGAGAATGGTTTTGGAACAACCTCGTTCTGAGTTATAACGAAGAAGTTATGAGATCGGGAAGTAAGCGTCTCGAATCGGATTTAACACTTAGAAAAAATTTCTAGGGTTTAGGCTTGGCACCGCAGCGCCGACTAAGCTTTAAGAAGTGGTGCCGCAACGCGAGTTCGGAGCCTCAGGCACTGTTAGTTGGCACCACAGTGCGAGTGATAACAAAGGGTTCGGTGCCGCCGCGCCAGACCAAGGGAAGAGAGAGACGTAGTTCGCGCTGCAGCGTGAGAGAGAGGAAGGGGGACGGCCCGCAGCGCCGGTGCAGGGCGAGGCCCATAAATGAAACTTTATGTGCTCAATTACTGGGGGATGTGCAAGAAAGAAATAGGAACATATAGTTCACGTAACGTAACACTTAAGTAAGTGAGTTAAACCTTTATTAAAGGTTGAACAAAAGGATTAAACGAGATTAAAAGTTAGAGAATGTAAGCGCTAGATTACGTAACCGATATCCCGGGACCGTAGTCGTAATGAACGAACGTGAGGGATTGCTATGGTTGTGATTCCTTAGACGTTGTGTGATGAAGGTAATGAAGACTAAAGTTTAACCGTGAACGGTGAAGAAACGGAGTTAAAGATAATAACGTATAACGTTAATAAGTCGAGTTAATAAGTATAACTTGGACAACGTTCCGAGTTGAAGGAATCGGATGTTATAAGGTATGAATAATTTAATATGAAATGTTTAACGCTATGACCTCATAGTATTGACATTGAATAATCGCTCTGAGTATACGAAGGACTGTATGACTTGAACGATAAAGAATGAATCTTGAGGTATGACATTTAGTTGCCAGAAAGCCATAAGGAATAAGAAGTTGACTTAACGAACATTACAGTTTAATGGTTCGGATAAACTAATTGCTTGCGTATCTTATGTATTAAATTTGTGCTAATGATTCTAGCCAGACAGGATATTTATGGAAAAAGGTAGAAGAATGAAAGTAGTGTAAAGAGTATGTGATGAATGTTGTAAAATGATAGGAATCGAGACTATTCCTATTATTCAAGCTGCTTCATAACCTTTGTTCGGTTATCGAAGTTTTGAAGAATGTTTAAACTTTTGAAGTTGTTTGTTCAACTGTTATGACTTGCTGGGCAATTGAATGCTCACACTTGCTTTAAATGAAAAATATTTTCAGTGAACGACTTTAGAAAGAACTTAAGGATTCCGTAAAGATCAAGCTGATCGGTATCCATACGAAGTGCCATTCAGTATGTGAATGTGCGTGAAGATCAAGTGAAGACTTGTAATATAGAATGCTAGAATTAAGCTATAGACTAGTTTAATGAATAGTTATGTATCCTTGGTGGCGGATGAAAGTCACTTGTGCAAGATGTAAAGAATAATGTAATTACCATTATTTGTAATAAAAGAGATTACAAGGTTTTGAGAATCTGGATTTGAGAATGTATGTCATTATATTTAGCTATATAATGATGTGTGTTTGGTAAGAAGTGGGACCGTGATGCACGGAGTCCGGGTTTAAAAGTAGACCGAATTTCGGGGCGTTACAATAGCCATGTCTTACTCCTTTCAGCCAGCGGAGTGTGTAGAAACTGTATCTTGGTCGGTGTTTTTGGCAGGGATTGGAGATCCATTTGACATTTTGCTGTGTACAGGGCTTAGTTCACCCTATAGCTTCATTACTAATGCTCCGGGTGTGACGCCCCCAAAATAGGTATACATCACCCATCTTGAGTCGGCAAATACATGGTACAGAAATCAAATACAAACTTTTTTAATACAACTGTCGTGTAAAAATACAACAAAACATAGCTGAGTTTTTACATGAATATTGTCTTATAGACAATATCCAAACTCAAATTCAATCCTCATTACATTTATTATCACACTAAGTAGTGAGGACTACTAAAATAACCATCTCGGACCGTCACTCCATTCCCCGACTAGTCCCTGCTACGTTCTCATTTCCTGAAGAGAACAATGAAAGCAAAATGGTGAGCTCAACTAGCCCAGTAAGAAATATTATGACTAAGATAATGCATAATAAATTATCATTAGCCTTCAACAGTGTTAAACTGATAAAATACAATAAACATCAAGTTTAACTGCAGCGGAACAAGCAATCCATTAAAAGAGTTAAGTAGAGTATGATATCTATTATCTTCTATGATTTAAAAAGTTTATCATCAATTTTATCGCTGAGACTCAGCTTAATAAATAAACCACATCATCGAATCATCCCTGCACTACGGGTCAAGGATATTCATATAATCATCAATGGTCATGATTATACCGAATAATCCCTGGTCATAATCATACCAAAAACAGTCCATCAATGCACTATGGGCTAATGAGGACATTTACCACATCATTTGTAACATTACGGGTCATGATTATAACGTATGATCCCTGGTCATAATCATACCAATCAACAGTCCATCTATGCACGTAAGCCAAAGATGACTTTCATCACAATATAAGCATGAGGATGATGACAATGATATAAGAATTCAATTAAAAGAAACAAATGATAAATTTTTAAAGATTTATAATTTAATTTATTCAGAATTCAATAACGTTCAAATTGCCAACATGATACTGCTTTGTGGAGTAAAATTCAAGAATGATATTGTATCAAAAATGTTTTGGACCGAAAAAAAATTAATTTTTATCATGAATAATACTCTAGGTGAATAGTACCCCATAAATAGTACTTCAGGAATAGTACCCTGAGAATAGTACTTTATGAATAGTAATTCGTGAATAGTACCTGTGACACCCCCAAATCCGGGTACTTCGATTCCACGGGATTTGGTGTTCACTGTATCTATCTATCTACCCATAAATAATATCAAACTATACAATAGATAGAAATCATAATAAAATCTCTTCCCTTAAGGGTTATATCAACTGAATCATAAATAAATCCCAGGTTACTCTAACCTTAAAACATCTGTGCGGAATTCTAAACAAATAAGTCTTAACATCAACATAACTCAAGTCTTAAACAAATACATCAGTTAATAAATAACAGGTCTTCATCATTTGCTAACTTTGCCCTTGCTCTTACTAGTGGAGGGTTCATCGCTTCTTTCATTCTTAACTGCAATGTTATTATTAAGCAAGAGTGAGCACAAATGCCCACAAGTATAACAATAAAATAACAGTATAATAACATGCGAATAAATCAAAGACGTCTGAATAAGAGCTCAACTTTTGAATCAAGAATGAATAACAAGAATCAAAAGAATTCTGAGGGTCATAAGACCTTGAACTATGTCCTAGGTTATCAAGGATTATACTTGAAACCTTTAACAGTCATAAGACTATGAACCTTCTTCTCGTACTTAGGGGGATCAACCCTTAGTACCATACTGTGCACAATATCTTAACGCTAACGCATAAGTGAATCCCTTTTCAGGGTTGTTCATCTCAGTTTGACATTCGAGTCCGCACCAAAGGAAGTTTGGTTTGGATAATTCAATAAGGGTTTTGAAATTTAGAACGTTCATCAACTAAGGACTAGCTAAATCATTAAGATTCACTAGTCTAAAAAGGTTCAACAATAATGATATTCGATTTGAATAATAATCTCAAATGTATACAATAGAACAATTATTGTATAATTGAATCATGCTTTGAAAGATAATCAATCTTTAATATAATACTTGAACTTGAATAATAATTTAAGTTTAAGTAAATTGCTCAATGTAAAAGTAGAGTTAAGAAACTTGCTCAATTTAAGAGTTTAAGTTTAGGAGACTTGCCTCGCGTGTAGATTACACTTTAACTAATCACGTTCTTTGAAATAAATCGTACATACCATTCACATTCAATACCAGTTAATTATTAACTAATCATCATAACTTATTCTCGTTGTCTACTTTAATAATTGACTAACTTAGTCAAATCATCACGTTGACACCTAATTTGTTTGTTATGAATGAATAACTAATTATGTATTTAATAATACAACTCACATGTAATTATGTTATTTACATGCTAAACAAATATTTTATCATCATATAATATTTCTAACATATTTACATGTTCATTATTTTAATACACTAACCCATTGTTAGACTTAGAAAATTTAAAAGCTCATTTTTTTTTATTTTTTTTTATTTTTTTATTATTTTTTTATTTTTTTTTTCCAGTTCGCGAAGAACACAGAATTCAGCGAAAATAATTACTACAAAATCATTAATTCTCCAAATTAAACATACCCACATGTTGGAATTCATATATAATTAATACCCAATATTTATATACTGACAAAACTAATTTTAAACACTTAATAACAGATTTAAAGCCTAACAATTCACTGACTTTGATGTTCATGAAGTTTTAGAAAACTTTATGTGAAAATTCTCCATACGAATTCGTTATAACACTGAATTCGTTCGTTTAAGGCTTAAACTCTTCGTATTAACATGCATAACAACATACAAGTCCAAAATTTAGGGATAATATATAATCAATACATTAATTATCACATATATGGCCATATGGCCATATCACGTACTCTGTTTATTTTGAAATAACAAGTCATCAGATTACTACACTTAGGGTATGGGATCATGCAATATATATATAAAAAACATGTTAAGCTACTCTTATGATTACATTTATACTCATAATTGTTACCCTATTCAACCATAGAAACTCTACAGAGGACTTAAGCCATAATTATGAAAACTTTAAAAAGACGTAGAAATAGAATTTGGGAAAGAAGAGATTACCCAAAGCGTAGATGAGTAAGGATGACAATTCTCTCTATTTCAATCACAATACACACAATCTCTCTCAAAGATTTCTCCAACTCTCTCTGTAAACTCTCTGGTTCTAAAAATACGTAAGTTAAACTCATCTGAGCCTTTAAGCGCAGAGTTGAGGTCAGTTATTCCATTCGTGGTTTAACTGTCCCCAACTCCTCCTAAGGCCTCATTTGGCTAGGAAACTAGGTTCAAAACTCATTATTTTAATAACCTTTTATCATATAGTTTAAAAATGTCACCCTCTTTATAAAATAAATCCCATATTTTATTTAATTTACTTTAAATAAAATATAATAATTACTCGTAAATTCACATAATCATATATTCAATTATCTCATTAATAAATAATGTCAATTTATTAATTCTCTAATTAATAATTAAATTAATTAAATAACATCATGCTTAATTAAATAATTTATTTAATTAAATAAGCTCACATAATTTCATACCTTGATAAAATTATTCTCTTTATTAATTTAATAAATGTAACACATATAATTAAATTAATCTATCACAATTGCATCAATTGATTATTTAATCTAATAATTAAATCATAAAAAAAATATTTATTTAATTCAATAAATATTTAAAATAAATTACAAAATTCTCGTTCGTCACATCTTTCCTCCCTTAAAAGGATTCTGTCCCCAGAATCACGACTCAGTAATTTTGACTCGTTACAATCTCCCCCCTTACAAAGATTCTGTCCCCAGAATCGCATACACATAATTAAGTAAATAAATGAGGGTAATTCTTCATCATATTCTCTTCGAGTTCCCACGTAGCTTCTTCAGCGTTGTGGTTCCTCCAAATTACCTTAACAGAAGGTATTACTTTATTTCTCAGAACTTGTTCTTTTCGGTCGACAATTTGGACAGGAATTTCTTCATAAGATAAGTCTTTGTCAAAATACAGGGGTTCGTATTCAATTACATGCTTGTAATCAGGTTTGTAAGGTCGTAACACAGAAACATGGAAGACGTTGTGGATATTCTCGAGTGCTGGAGGTAAGGCTACCTCGTACGCAACTTCTCCAATTCTTCGCAGTACCTCAAAGGGTCCAATAAATTTTGGGCTCAATTTTCCTTTCTTTACGAGCCTGATCTTTCCCTTCCAGGGAGAGACCTTCAAGAAAACATAACTACCGGATTCAAACTTGATAGTTTTACGATGTGGATCAGCGTATTTCTTCTGTCGATCTTGAGCTGCTACCAGTCGTGCTCGGATCACTTTGACTATTTCTGCCGTCTGCTGTACCAATTCTGGCCCTAGCAATTGTCTTTCACCAACTTCATCCCAATAAAGCGGAGTTCTGCACTTTCTGCCGTATAACGCTTCGTAAGGCGGCATACCAATACTAGCGTGGTAACTGTTGTTGTAGCCGAACTCTACCAACGGTAGGTGATCATCCCAATTTCCTTTGAAGTCCAATACACAGGCTCGTAACATATCTTCCAGTGTTTGAATCGTTCGTTCGCTCTGTCCGTCTGTTTGAGGGTGGTAAGCTGTACTCATTCGCAGTTGTGTACCCATGCATTCCTGAAGACGTTTCTAGAAATTTGATGTGAAGCGCGGATCCCTATCGGAAACAATAGATACCGGCACTCCGTGCCTCGAAACAATTTCCTTCACATATAATCTTGCCAACTGATCTAAGTTAAATCTGATTTTGATAGGAAGGAAGTGCGCGGATTTCGTCAGTCGGTCAACGATAACCCATACTGCGTCGTAGCCTTTCTGAGTCGTCGGAAGGCCAACCACGAAGTCCATCGTAATATGTTCCCATTTCCATTCTGGGATCTCCAACGGTTGTAGCAATCCACTCGGTCTCTGATGTTCTGCTTTAACTTTCTGACATGTCAGGCATTTGGCAACACATTCTGCAACATCACGTTTCAAATTCGGCCACCAGAAATGTTGTCGAAGATTTTGGTACATTTTTGTACTACCAGGGTGAATCGAATATCTTGAACTATGAGCCTCACTCAAAATTTCTTCCTTAATTTCTTGTACTGGCGGAACCCAAATTCTGCTTTCAAATCTCAATATTCCTTCCTTATCCATCTTAAATCTTGGTTCGGTTCCTTCAGATATCTTCGTTGTTACCTTTTTGCATTCATCATCTTGAAGCTGAGCCTCCTTCACTCTATCTAGTAGAGTTGTACCAGATTGCATCTGAAATAGCTTCTCATCAATCTCCATAGGATACTTCACTTCTAACTCCAGTTTCTCCATATCTGCAATTAGCTCCTGCTGAGCAGTCAACATCATCAATTTCTCACGACCCTTTCTACTTAAGGCGTCGGCAACCACATTAGCCTTACCCGGATGGTATAAAATCTCACAGTCATAATCCTTGATTAATTCCAACCATCTTCTTTGACGCATATTCAAATCTTTCTGTGTAAAAATATATTTCAGACTATTGTGGTCCGTATATATTTCACACTTTTCCCCGTATAGATAGTGCCTCCAAATTTTCAAAGCAAAAACAACTGCAGCTAACTCCAAATCATGGGTTGGGTAACCCTTCTCGTAATCCTTCAACTGCCGTGATGCATACGCAATGACTTTGCCGTTTTGCATCAGCACACAGCCAAGTCCTTTATGTGACGCATCGCTAAAAACAACAAAATTTCCTGTATCATCCGGAAGAGATAACACAGGCGCTGTACTCAACCTCTTCTTTAATTCTTGAAAACTCTCCTCACACTTCTCCGTCCAAACAAATTTCACAGCTTTTCGAGTTAAATTCGTTAACGGAGTTGCGATCTTAGAAAAATCTTGTATGAATCTTCTATAATATCCTGCTAATCCAAGAAAACTTCTTACTTCTGACGGCGTTCTCGGCTGATCCCAGTTAATCACAGCTTCTACTTTGGATGGATCTACCGAAATTCCATCTTTATCGATTACGTGACCAAGAAATTGTACTCTCTCGATCCAGAATTCGCATTTCAAAAATTTAGCATACAACTTCTCCCTTCTCAATACTTCCAACGTTAACCTCAAGTGTTCTTCATGTTCCTCTTTGGTTTTGGAATATACCAAAATGTCATCTATAAACACCACCACGAATTTGTCTAAAAACGGCTTGAATACACCATTCATTAGTCCCATAAATGCTGCAGGAGCATTCGTAAGACCAAACGACATTACTAAAAACTCATAATGACCATATCGCGTTCGGAACGCTGTCTTCGGTACATCCTCTGGCCTCACCTTCAGTTGGTGATAACCACTCCTCAAGTCAATCTTGGAAAAGTATTTTGCTCCCTTCAATTGATCAAACAGATCATCGATCCTCGGTAATGGATATTTGTTCTTAATCGTGACCTTATTTAATTCTCTGTAGTCAATGCAGAGCCTCATCGATCCGTCCTTCTTTTTCACGAACAACACCGGCGCTCCCCACGGCGATACGCTCGGTTGAATGTACTTTTTGTCCAACAATTCTTGTAGTTGTACCATTAATTCCTTCATCTCTACTGGCGCCATTCGGTATGGTGCCTTCGATATTGGAGCAGTTCCGGGCGCTAAATCAATCACAAAGTCTACTTCTCTATCTGGAGGAAGTCCTGGCAAATCGTCTGGAAATACATCGACGAAGTCCCTCACAATCGGTATCTCCTCTACCTTCGGGTTCTCTTTTCGACTGTCGACTATGTAAGCTAAATATCCTACACAGCCTTGTCTTAATAACTTCCTGGCCTGCAACATCGTCAGACAACTCGCTTGTCTAGGCGACTTGCTACCATAAAACACAACCTTTGACGGAGTCATAAGGTTAATACGCTTCTTTTGGCAGTCAATTACAGCCCCATAATTGGATAGCCAATCCATACCCAATATAACGTCGAATTCCCCCAATCGAATAGGGAGAAGATCTACGTTCATGATATTACCCTTAATATCCACTCTACAATTCTTATACACATGCTTAACAGGAATTATCTCTCTATTCACAATTTCTATAATCATGGGATATTCCAATTCATCCTTAAGCAAATCTAAACTATTAGCAAAGTCATTGGATATAAAGGAACAAGTAGCACCCGAATCAAATAAAACGTAAGCATTAATTTCATTGATTGGAATGATACCTGACACCACATCACGAGACTGGATTGCATCCTGTACCGTCATATTGAAAGTCCTGGCGGTTGGTCTGTTTGTTGCAGGTGGTCCGGTGATGGTTAAGGTATTTCCACTGCTATTTCCCCGGTTTCCTCCTTGTCCTGATCCTCCCGATCCCTTTTTGGGACAGTCTCTTGTTAAATGATCTTTCGAACCACAGTTGAAACAAGCACCCTTCTTTGGGTTTGGACAATTTGGTGCTATGTGGCCTTCCTGACCACAATTGTAGCACACTCTCTTTCCCTTCAAACAAACTCCTAGATGTGCCTTGCCGCAAGTCAGACATGCTTCTATCTTCTTTTTCTGCCCTCCGTGTTGACTTCCAGCTGTCGAGTTATCCGTCCACTTCCTCTTCTGATTATTATTATTCCCAGTATTACTTCCACCAGTCTTGTTATTACCTTCATTCTCACTCTTTTTCTTTTTCTGTTCTTGGTTGTACTTAGTCACTGCATCACTTCTTCCTTCCGTAAGAATGGCCTTTTCCAAAACTCCCGCAAACGTGTTAAGTTGAAACATTGATACCTTTCTGTATACCCAAGGCTTCAGTCCTTGTTCGAATCGTCTGGCTTTCCTCTCGTCAGTGTGTAATTGATACGGGGCAAACCTTGCCAACTCATCGAATTTAGCCGCGTATTCAGGCACGCTCATGTTTCCCTGTTTCAATTCCAGAAATTGCACCTCCATCTGATTCTGCGAACTAGCTGGGAAATACATTTCGAAAAACATCTCTTTGAATCCCTCCCACGTAATTACACCTTCACCTCCTCGCATCTTGTTTGCTTGCCACCAGTAGCTAGCCTCAGACTTCAGCATAAATGTCGCAAAAACGGTCTTCTGATCTTCTCGAACCCTAGCAACGTCGAAAACCTTCTCCATTTCCATCACCCACGTTTGAGCCTCGATCGGGTTTCTGGAACCTTTGAACTCTGGCGGTCCCACCGCCTTAAAATCTTTAAACGTTGTGCTAGGTGGAGCTTGCGGTTGGTTATTCATGACTCCAGTTAGTAAATTAACTAGCTGTTGAACTGGATTAACATTGGCATTATTGTTATTATTGGTTGACCCTTCCTGAGCCGGTTGACGTTGTTGTCTTCTCCTTGGCGGCATTTTTCTGTTAAATAAACGTTTATTAGAACTTTATTTATTTCTCTGCATAGTTAAGACATTACTCAACAATTTAACATATCACTTAACACATCATCTCAAACAACTTGATATCTTTTCATTCAAATAAAAAGTTTTAACATTAAACTATATCATACTGCTATTTACATCATCTATCCTGGAATAAAGAATCCACAGGATTTAAAACATTCAAATATTAACATATTCCTTAGTTCATAAACACATCAGAATTTACATAAAACTATATAAGTCTTTCACATAAATAAACAGATTCTATTCCTGTCTTCCAAGGTGCTCAATAGCCTTGCCACGCTCCTCATTCATGATACGAGACATCGTCCTGCGATCCAACATATACGATGGAAGTCCTTCAAACTGGATGGGGTACCTTAACACTCGCTCTTGAATCTCATCCATCGCATGATTATGTGTGGCGTACGTGTCTTCAAGCTTTGCCTTCTTTGCACGACTATCATTTTCTGCACGATCAGCTCGATGTGATTCACTTACCCATCCTTCCTCTGCTATTTTCAGTCTTCCGGAAGTTTCCTTCAGTTCCTTCTTCAGCTTCTCTATCTCCTCGGTTTTATATTCTGTTTGACCCTTCTCATGAATTAGATCCCACTCCACGTTTCCTAAACGTGTATGAAGGGTCACAATCTCTCTATCCTTCTCCTCTAAAGTAGACTGCTGAACAGTCGCTCG
Organism: Panax notoginseng; assembly: GCA_016801055.1. NCBI lineage: Eukaryota > Viridiplantae > Streptophyta > Magnoliopsida > Apiales > Araliaceae > Panax > Panax notoginseng. Next base: position 60,927,169 of record CM029020.1, on the reverse strand, counting down.
CTCAGTCAATTCCTGAACCTCATCTTGTAACTCCACGTTACGATCATATAGTGTGTCATACATCTCAGCATCAACAGTGTACCGTGGTAGCTCCTCTTCTTCTTCCTCCTCATCAAACTCCTCCTCAGGACCCTCCTCAGGATCAATCTCAGGTTCATGCTCCTGACCAACAACGGTGATCAATGGAGATGAAACCCTCTGCACCAGCTGCTCCCTAACGACATGAATGTCTCGGGGCTCCTCCTCAGTCGGTCCTACAAGTACACGAGATCCCTCCTCAGTAGGTACTATAGGTAAATGGGGTCCCTCCTCAGTTTGACTAGCTTCTCCATCATTCGTCATCCTGACAACAAAATTTTAAGTTTTAGTTACTAAGTCATACTATCTAACGCATACTTAACACATAAACACATAATGTATTTTATTATCTTCAATGAATTACAAAAATTCATTTCTTAGAACTCGATAAGAGTTTTCAATTACTATCTTCTTCTATAAGGCTACTACCTAAGGTTGTTTCCCCCACCTAAGGTTCATAACCTACGGCTCTGATACCAACCTGTGACACCCCCAAATCCGGGTACTTCGATTCCACGGGATTTGGTGTTCACTGTATCTATCTATCTACCCATAAATAATATCAAACTATACAATAGATAGAAATCATAATAAAATCTCTTCCCTTAAGGGTTACATCAACGGAATCATAAATAAATCCCAGGTTACTCTAACCTTAAAACATCTGTGCGGAATTCTAAACAAATAAGTCTTAACATCAACATAACTCAAGTCTTAAACAAATACATCAGTTAATAAATAACAGGTCTTCATCATTTGCTAACTTTGCCCTTGCTCTTACTAGTGGATGGTTCATCGCTTCTTTCATTCTTAACTGCAATGTTATTATTAAGCAAGAGTGAGCACAAATGCCCACAAGTATAACAATGAGATAATAGTATAATAACATGCGAATAAATCAAAGACGTCTGAATAAGAGCTCAACTTTTGAATCAAGAATGAATAACAAGAATCAAAAGAATTCTGAGGGTCATAAGACCTTGAACTATGTCCTAGGTTATCAAGGATTATACTTGAAACCTTTAACAGTCATAAGACTATGGACCTTCTTCTCGTACTTAGGGGGATCAACCCTTAGTACCATACTGTGCACAATATCTTAACGCTAACGCATAAGTGAATCCCTTTTCAGGGTTGTTCATCTCAGTTTGACATTCGAGTCCGCACCAAAGGAAGTTTGGTTTGGATAATTCAATAAGGGTTCTGAAATTTAGAACGTTCATCAACTAAGGACTAGCTAAATCATTAAGATTCACTAGTCTAAAAAGGTTCAACAATAATGATATTTGATTTGAATAATAATCTCAAATGTATACAATAGAACAATTATTGTATAATTGAATCATGCTTTGAAAGATAATCAATCTTTAATATAATACTTGAACTTGAATAGTAATTTAAGTTTAAGTAAATTGCTCAATGTAAAAGTAGAGTTAAGAAACTTGTTCAATTTAAGAGTTTAAGTTTAGGAGACTTACCTCGCGTGTAGATTACACTTTAACTGATCACGTTCTTTGAAATAAATCCTACATACCATTCACATTCAATACCAGTTAATTATTAACTAATCATCATAACTTATTCTCGTTGTCTACTTTAATAATTGACTAACTTAGTCAAATCATCACGTTGACACCTAATTTGTTCGTTATGAATGAATAACTAATTATGTATTTAATAATACAACTCACATGTAATTATGTTATTTACATGCTAAACACATATTTTATCATCATATAACATTTCTAACATATTTACATGTTCATTATTTTAATACACTAACCCATTGTTAGACTTAGAAAATTTAAAAGCTCATTTTTTTTTATTTTTTTTTTATTTTTTTTTATTTTTTTATTTTTTTATTTTATTTTTTATTTTTTTTTCCAGTTCGCGAAGAACACAGAATTCAGCAAAAATAATTACTACAAAATCATTAATTCTCCAAATTAAACATACCCACATGTTGGAATTCATATATAATTAATACCCAATATTTATATACTGACAAAACTAATTTTAAACACTTAATAACAGATTTAAAGCCTAACAATTCACTGACTTTGATGTTCATGAAGTTTTAAAAAATTTTATGTGAAAATTCTCCCTACGAATTCGTTATAACACTGAATTCGTTCGTTTAAGGCTTAAACTCTTCGTATTAACATGCATAACAACATACAAGTCCAAAATTTAGGGATAATATATAATCAATACATTAATTATCACATATATGGCCATATGGCCATATCACGTACTCTGTTTATTTTGAAATAACAAGTCATCAGATTACTACACTTAGGGTATGGGATCATGCAATATATATAAAAAAAACATGTTAAGCTACTCTTATGATTACATTTATACTCATAATTGTTACCCTATTCAACCATAGAAACTCTACAGAGGACTTAAGCCATAATTATGAAAACTTTAAAAAGACGTAGAAATAGAATTTGGGAAAGAAGAGATTACCCAAAGCGTAGATGAGTAAGGATGACAATTCTCTCTATTTCAATCACAATACACACAATCTCTCTCAAAGATTTCTCCAACTCTCTCTGCAAACTCTCTGGTTCTAAAAATACGTAAGTTAAACTCATCTGAGCCTTTAAGCGCAGAGTTGAGGTCAGTTATTCCATTCGTGGTTTAACTGTCCCCAACTCCTCCTAAGGCCTCATTTGGCTAGGAAACTAGGTTCAAAACTCATTATTTTAATAACCTTTTATCATATAGTTTGAAAATGTCACCCTCTTTATAAAATAAATCCCATATTTTATTTAATTTACTTTAAATAAAATATAATAATTACTCGTAAATTCACATAATCATATATTCAATTATCTCATTAATAAATAATGTCAATTTATTAATTCTCTAATTAATAATTAAATTAATTAAATAACATCATGCTTAATTAAATAATTTATTTAATTAAATAAGCTCACATAATTTCATACCTTGATAAAATTATTCTCTTTATTAATTTAATAAATGTAACACATATAATTAAATTAATCTATCAAAATTGCATCAATTGATTATTTAATCTAATAATTAAATAATAAAAAAATATTTATTTAATTCAATAAATATTTAAAATAAATTACAAAATTCTCGTTCGTCACAGTACCTGTGAATAATACCATGTGAATAGTACTTTTATGAATAGTACCGTATAAATGAATAATACTCATGGACAGTACTCTGACATGAAAAGCTTAAAATTTAACAAGAATGTGCAGAAAATATCCTTGTGAAACGATACTAGATGAAAGGCAAATTTCAAGGATATTCTACTAATTTCACGGAGTATAGAAGCAATACTTTAACAAAATGAGGGTATAATCAGGAATACGAGATGAAATAATATTACTCAAACACTACAGAGTATGGAAGAAAATAATATTCCTATGAATACTGAACAAAATAATATCCCTTACCTCAGAATAAGACTGGATACTAGAATAGCGAGGTAGCAAACTTCTCTTCTTCTTTCTCTCTATAGCTTCTCTCTCTATAATTATTCTTGTGAGTCTTAGTGAATTGGTGAGAATGAAATAAGAATAAGCTTCTATTTATAGGAAAATATAGTTTCGATAATTGCACGTTTCTAGGCTCGAAATATTACAGTATAATAACTTCATTTTTTCCTTCATTTTAAATTTAGTCCTGCAAGTATTATTAAACTTGCACCACCTCCCCTAATAGTACATCATGTGAACCAATAGTTCCATTCATATGAGTAAATAGTTATATGCATGTGAATTAATAGTAATTAATTGCTCATTTATCCGATTAATTACCCGATTGGTCAATATAACCTCCAGAAATCAATTATTATCGAAATAAATGTCGATTTCCACTAACACAAATAATCCCAACACAATAAAAATATTAATTTCATCTTTAAACAACACGAACTTAATCATCATTAATATTATAACTCACAATATTTAACGACCAGATCATTCCCAAGAAAGAGGGGGCTTTCCGATAAGGATTTCTCCCTATTGGCGTGCAATTAGGTGACCAAACCTCTCCTCGACAGAACTTTCTAGACATCGTCAATATTATAAATAATAATATGAATAACTTTGTCGTCTCAATTATTGATTTAATAATATAAAATATTGATACTGTGACAATCAATAATATGAGAGATATTATGCAGTAATTACTGTAGCAATAATTGAGTATAACTGAGTGACTTCTTATGTAAGCATCAATAATCAATACCGTGTTCTACTATACAACCACACATATTACTGTACTTTTACCACCGGGTAGTTCAACAGTTTAACGGTAAAACGAATATTCTCCGACCAATCGAATATTTTAAAACCACTTGCTTACTTTGTAAAATTTATAAATATTACCCACAACTATAACATTATATCAAATCCACACCATAATATTCAAAAATATATTTCGAGAAAAATTAATCTTTATTCATAAAACTTGGGGTCTTACAACCTCCCCTTCTTTATAAAATTTCGTCCTCGAAATTAGGGTACGCACTTGATATGTCGAAGAGATGAGGATACCTTGACTTCATTTCAGATTATGTGACACCCCCAAATCCAGGTACTTCATTCCCCTAAGATTTGGTGTTCACTTTCCATTCATTCATATCTATCTACCCAAATATAATGAAATTAAATTAGAAATCCTCCCTTTAAAGGGTTACATCATTAATCCAAAAAGTCTTCCCAAGTTGTCTAACCTTAAACATAAATCACGTGCGGAAATAAAATAATTACATCACAACATTAAATATAAAATCTAACATCATGACAATAAATGAAATTACAAATCTTCATCACTTGTACATTTTTCCCTTTCCTTTGCTATTTGAAGGCTCATCGACCTTCTCAACTTTAGCTGCAATAATTATTTTTATGCAAGAGTGAGCAAAACAATTGCTCACTAGATATAACAATAAATCAACAAAAGAATAATAACTGCCAATAAATAGGCTCATCAATACTGAATAGTACTCTATTAATGATAACCAACAACGAGAATCAAAATAAGAAATATGTCTAAGGGTCATAAGATCACGAACTATGTCCACGGTTACAAGTAATCTTTCAAGTTTAACCTTAACAGTTATAATGTAGGGACTTCACGTACTTAGGGGGATCAGCCCTTCGTACCATGTATTGTGCACAAACATCTAAACGCATTGCGTATCCCCTATAATAGGGTTGTTCTTCTTAGTTTTAGAGTATAAGTCCGCACCAAAGAAAGTTTGTGTTAGTTCCCAGAGGGCACAATAGATCTAGAAGGGGGGGTTGAATAGATCCTTTTTCTTTTCAAAAATACTTTTCTGGTTTATGATGTATTATTCATATTAGAGTATATGACAAACATAGAATCTTTTCAAGCACAGCGGAATAAGTAAAAGATTCCCTTTCATTGATATATTCATATTCATACATACATTGTTCATTGGTTTAGTTTAGTTGTAAGCAGTTAAAACATACATAGCAGTTATAGCAGTTATAGACATAATGTAAATGACATAATGTAAAAGACACAAAGGGTTTTAAGTGGTTCAGAGACTCAAGCTCCTAATCCACTCTTCTGCTTTCAACTAGCAGGATTTCCACTAAGGAAGGGTAGCACCCTGAATCTCTACGATTCCTTCAAGGCCAGCAGCCTTGGGACTTCAGTTCACTAAGAACTCTTCAAGGCCAGCAGCCTTGGGACTCCTCTAGTTCCCTAGGAACTCTTCAAGCCCAGCAGGCTTGGAACTTCGTTTAGTCCCTCTGGACAAGGACCCTTTGGCCTTGCTTTGTTTAGTCCCTCCGGACAAGGACCCTCTTGGCCCTGCTTCATTTAGCCCCTATGGACAAGGACCCCTCAGGCCCTGGCTTTGTTGAGTTATTTGTTTGTTGTTGTTGGAGTCGTTGCTGAGCTGCTAAGATATATTTATGCTCTGAACATCTTCTATACTTAGCAGCCTGGCTTGATCATCCTTGAAGAGCAGTTGAGTGTTGCATGATGCTCGGCTTCTCAGGTTGCTCAACTACTCCGGATGACCCCTTGTTGAACTGCCTTGAAGATCTTTCTTCTTGGTACTTAATGGCTGCACATGAGAGGCTTCTAAGATGACTGTAAGCTCTTCTGCAAGGTACTTAGAAGCTTCCTCATGCTTGACACCAAGATGGCTTTTGTGCTCTCCCTTCTTGCTACTGAATGCCTTCCCATGATGGACTTGCTAAGCTGACTGTAGGCTCTTCTCTAATGTACTTAGAGTCTTTCCATGATGGACATCCAGATGGCATGATGCTCTTCTTTCTCTCGGCAGTTCAGAACACTCTTCATGTAGTAGAGCTCTCACTTCTACATAGTAGAACTCACACTTCTACTGCTTTGTTGATCTGACTTTGAGTGTTCTTGGTGGATCGTAGAGTGAGCCCCTTGACTCACTATCACTTAATTCGATCAGTCCACCTTTTCTCCAAAACTCACAACTCCAGCTTTTTTTTTTGATCTTTGAAGCTCTTCTTCATTTATACACCTTTCCAATCCTTCCGTTGGAAAGTAGCCGTTGGAAGCTATTCAAATGTCTTCACAGATCTCGAGTTGCTTGATGTAGACTGCTTGATGTGACTTGTCATACTTTTTCTGACGCTGCAGTTTGTTGTTTCACCTACTCTGTTAGATGTATCACTTTACTGTCTTGGGCAGGTTGAAGACTTTATTTCTTCTGATTTCTTGATCAGAGGTTGTCCTTTTGCATTGATGCTCTCACTAAGCACTTGTTCAAATATTACCCTTCAGCTTGAACCGTTGCCAATGCTTCAGTCTTTCGGTATTTGAACTCTACGATTCTGATGCACGTCTTCAAGGACCTGATCGTAGTGTCATGTTGAGTGTTGCTCATTGACTGGTAGAGTTAACACTACGATCTGGAAGAGTGTTGATTGGATCGTCACCTTAGTACACCTCTTCCTTGTATTATGCAGTGCTTCAATACTTCTGCTTGCTTCAACTATTCTTAGACACTGATGGCCTAATTGCTTGCTCTGGTCCCCTTCTGAATATTAAGACATTTCAGATTAGTGGTCCGTCCAGCTTGCTTTCTCCTTGTGATCTCCCGTTCACTTATCCTCAATGATTTGACCCAGTACTTAATCACTTTAGTCTTGCTCTTCAGAGGCTGACCAGTATCCGGTTCACCTTCCATTAGTTCCTTCTTTGTTTGGCAAGCACTACGATCTTGGTTGCTTCCAAGATCGTTGTCTTCTGTTCTCTTGACAGCAACTACATTAGCTGACTTTTCCTTAGTCAGCTGCTGAAGTCTTCTTTGGATCTCCTTGTGGAAGACTTCATCACGAATGACCTTTCAGCTCAACCTTGATGCTGATTGGGTTGATGCTTAGATCTTCTGATATCCTTCATGCCATTCGTTGAGTGCTCTCTGGTTCCCTTACTGGGATTTCATCTTTGCCGTACCAACCATAGGCGTCGTATCTTTGGATATTTTGGGAGTGCTTATTTGTTGAGAATCATATCTACTCTACGATTCTGACTTAGCATTGTGAGCACTTCTTTTGGAGTCGTAGTTATGCACTTTACGATTCAGCTTTGGCTGTGCAGACTCTACGATCCCGAGATGTAGTTCTGCACTCTACGATTCAGCTTTGGCTGTGCAGACTCTACGATCCGAGATGTAGTCCTGCACTCTACGATTCAGCTTTGGCTGTGCAGACTCTACGATCCCGAGATGTAGTCCTGTACTCTACGATTCAGCTTTGGCTTTGCAGACTCTACGATCCCGAGATCAGATCTTGACACTCTACGATTCTGCCTTGAGCTCGTTGTCTTCATCTGATCTAGCCTGACTATGATCTCTGCATTTATTCAGTGGACTCTACGATCTCAGAGTGTAGTCTTCATTTCATACTTGGCTTGGGCAGATGATCGTTCGGCTTATAGACAGAATGTCTCTACGATTCTGAACGTGACTTCCTCAGCACACTACGATCCCGAGAAAGCTCTTCTCGACACACTACGATCCTTCTTCGTTTCCCCTGGAAGTCTACGAACTCTGAGATCTCACTATCTTGCATACTCCTATTCTGCCTCGATAGCTCCCGAGTTAACTCTGACTCTCCTGGCAGACAACGACTTCTGGTGCAGTGCTCGACGATCAGACAAGCCTATCTATTACAACATAAGATCAACTTAACAAGCTTGATCTTTCTATATTTATAGTCCTTGTACATCATTTCTTTTCTAAGGACTTTACAAAGCTGTTTTGCTTGTGTAGGATCAACCTAACATATTTGATCAATTCATTCTAAGTCCTTGTACATATATTTCTATTATCTATCAAAGGACTTTACAGCTTTTCTTGATGCAAGGATACTTGCATATTCATTCATATATGTCATAATCAAATCATATATTAAATAGGAATATCATTCATATGTTTATTCCTGATAATCTCCCCCTATTTGATTATGACAAAAACAATAAGTGCATATGCATGTTATGAATGAATCTTATATACAGTGAGCAGCTGTATTTCTAAGCAGATAATCATGAATGTCATTTATATTAATATGGCAGTTTATATATTCAGACACTCTACATCTTGGATCCAGAACTTACTAACAGACTAGAGATGTACCTCCTTGGCTCCATATATGTTTCCAGGATTCTTGTTGATCAGCTACTCATCTAATCCTGCTTCTTTTTCTTGCTCCCCCTCAGATGATGATCTTCCATCTTTGCTTGGCTTTCCCTCATCATTTTTCTTATCTGGCTCCCCCTCAGAATGTGCTATCATGGGATCATCACCTTTAGGCGCCCCCTCAGATGATGATTCTTTATCTACTGCTGCTTCTTTCTGCTTTGACTTCTTCTCCCTTATCTGCATTCTCTTCTTTTGATGCTTCTTGCTCCTCTTCTTTCTTTGCCTCTTTTTCCCCCCTTTTTGTCATCAATCATTTGAGACAGCTGCTCCATGTTGGAATTAAGCTGCTCCATCAGGTAGGAGGAGTTGGCAACTTCAAATTTAAGCTCTTGCTGGCCCAGCTCAAGTTGCACTGAGAAAGTCTCAGATGATGATTCTTTATCTACTGCTGCTTCTTTCTGCTTTGACTTCTTCTCCCTTATCTGCATTCTCTTCTTTTGATGCCTCTTGCTCCTCTTCTTTCTTTGCCTCTTTTTCTCCCCCTTTTTGTCATCAATCATTTGAGACAGCTGCTCCATGTTGGAATTAAGCTGCTCCATCAGGTAGGAGGAGTTGGCAACTTCAAATTTAAGCTCTTGCTGGCCGAGCTCAAGTTGCACTGAGAAGGTCTGCTTCATATCATCAATCTTGTCAGAGAGGGCTGATAGCTGCTCTGTATTTGCCTTCTGAGCTTGTAGAGCCGCAGCCTTCAGGTCTTGGATGGTTTTCTGATAGATGCTATCTCTCTCTTGCATTTTGAGATATACATCAGCCACCATAGCTTGAAGCTTGTTCTAGAAAGAGTCATCTCCTGCTGCTGTCTGCTTCTGTGATTCTTCAGTAAGCATGGATATCTTCTTGCTTAAATCAACAGAGCTTTGCTGTAGTTCCTGCTCCAAAGCAGTTTGATCCTCTTGACTGGCAGTTTCAGGTTGAGCAATTGATTGGACTCTACGATTGTTATCTTTGGACAGATTTTCAAAAGTGTGAATGATCTGTACAATCATGGAGTACTAATCACTTGTGGAAGATGATGGAGTATCTGACAGCAGTGTTTGAACATTAGGATGCATCTGAGATAGGTCTTGAACATCATTAGTCGTAGAGTGAACAGACTCTACGATCGGCTCCTTGGTCATGACCCTTCTTCCTTCAGAGTCTACTCTACGATCGTAGGGTATGTAGAGATTTTCAGCTTGTCTGTAGACTTTGAAGTGAGGCTCGTTGGTGATCAGCTTGGTGGCAAACGTCTTCACTCTTAGAAAGTTCTGAGCCACCAGTTCCATGCTTGGAAACTGCTTGTAACACCAACTGAAGTAGCTTCCATCCTTTTCAGTAAGAGCCTTTAGCAATGGCATCCACTGGAAGAACCATCTCATCAATAGATCATCAGGGTTATAGAGAATGGTTGTGCAGTCGATTTCCATGTTGTTCCAGTTCTTGACTAAGTCGAAGGAGGTCATTCTTATTATTCTGATCTGTTCACCTCCATGGTTTACCCATCTGTCAGGAGGAGTCTCTGATGGTTCATTTGGAACTTCTACTACTATTCTCCTGATAAATCTAGCAGGTGAGAGAACAGGGTGGAGTTCTGAGTTTTCTGATTCCTGATCTTCAGAGTTGGAATCATTTCCTGCTTCTTCCTTCTCAGAACCAGAACCATTTAGATCATCTTCAACAAAGAGATCTTCTTATTGCATTTCGTGTTCGGACTCTTCAGCAAGTCTTTCCTTCGAATCTTCTTCTTCACTACTGGCTTCTTCTTCAGTATCTTCTTCTGAGGATACAGATTCATCATCACTCAATTCAATGAAGGCATTTGATTGGTTGTTGTTCCTTTTGGAGGCAAACTGGGCTTGCAGCATGTAGCTTTTCCTTCTTTGAGGAGGTTCAACTATTGGAGAGATAGATTCTTCTTCTTCTTCAGTCTCTGACTCCACTTGTTCATCAGATAAGCTTCTTTGCAGATCAGCATTGGGAGGGGCAGACTCTTCTTTCTTGGCCTCATCACTTTCTGAGCCATCATGAGAGCTTTCTTGGTTTGAGGAGATATGTTCTTCTTCTTCTTCTTCAGTAGCATTTTCTGACCCATTCACTGAGCTGGTTGGGGCAGGTGCATTTGGGGATGCACTTTGATTATCAAATTTTTTTTTTCTTCATCAGAGTTGCTTCTCTGAGAATTGGCCATGGGGCTTGAGCACTTTTCTTCATTGTCAGCAGTTGCTGCACTTTCTTTCATCACATCAGCTTCATTCTTATTGCTATATGCTGACTGTGAGGATTGTACCACATCTTCTGTTTCTTCTTCTTTTGCTGACTCTACGTCCCTTTCTTCAGCAGATGTATTGGTTTGAGAAACCAAGGCTGGTTTGTCCTCCACCTTAGCTTTCTTGCTGACTGGCCCTTGAAACAACCTATTGCTTCTTCTTTTTGTGGTCTCAGCATGTTGGGCCTTTTCTTCTTCATTCTTGTTCAAGGAGGAGACTTTCCTTGGTGGGACCTGGGCTTTCTTCATATTACCAGCTCTTTTCACCACTTTTGATTTCTTTCTGGCTGGTGTGATTTCAGCTGCTTCAGAGTCACTGGACTCAGAGCTCTCTGCCTTTACAGTCTTCCTCTTCTTTGCAAAGGCTCTACTGCTGCTCCCATCTGTCAGCCTTTTGTTCTCCTTGGGGTTCTTCTTCCAATTTTCAAATAACTGTGGAGACATCACTTTGTGCACATTCAGGGCTTCTCCCTCATCATCCTTGATCTTCCCCCCTAGATTTTTCTTCAGTATGATACTCAGTAGCCTCCCATGAAATACCTTGGTCAGGGGCTTCTTCTCAGCCTTCCCTACCCACTTGGAGATCTGATCAAATAAGATAGCTCCAAAGTCGATTTGTTTCTTCAGAACTATTGCTGACATAATTTTCAACTGCTGGTCGATCACTGTGTTATGTGCAGTGTTCTTACACAGTATACACTTTCCAACTATTTCAGCAAGGAACTCATATTGCTCAGGAAACTCCTTCTTCTTCATGTCCTTGAAACTAGGGTTTCTTTGATACCCCATAACTTCCTTTGCTAGTTCAGTGTTGACATTATCAAGGTTCTTTAGCCCTTGGTTAGGAAACCCTAGGCATTGATTGAGGTCAGAAGATTTTAACTTGAGAAACTGACCTTTAACCTTGGTAGTAAGGGTTTCCAAATTTATAGAGACGTTTGAGTAGAATTCTTTGACCAGGTTGTTGTAGACTCGAGTATTTGCCTCAAGGCATTCTGAAAATCCAGCCTTCTTTACAAGCTCGAAAATATCCCTGAACTTCTTTTCAGATTTCTCAAACGATTTGGTTCCAAGCTGAATACCAGTGATTGCTTGCCAGTTTTCCATTTTGAGTAGTTTGAAGAATGTGGGTGTTAGATATAGAGAGATTATGCGAGATGGCTGACTTAGATTTGGTAAGGCTCTAGAGGGTTAACTGATTTTGCTCTTTGAAAAGCTTTCTAGGGTTTTGAAAATGGGAGGGAGAAAGGTTCGATTTCTTTTAGTAACTGTCTGCAGATTTGAACTTGTCTTTATGGCAGTTCCTTCTAACTCTGCATACTCAGTGATGTGTCAACTGTCCATTGGTTGCACGTTGCCCAGTAATGAGCTGTAACTCTCCACAACTTTTTAGTTATTTGAAGAGTGGACATTTAATTGACGTGGCTTTGACCGTTGACCTTTTAATTCGTAGAGTGGCATGATGAGGCAGCTATAGACTCTGCGATTTCCTTTGTTGACTCGACGATCAACTTCTAAGAGATGCTGCAGTGTATGGCTTTGTCTTTCCTCCTTACTTCGATGCAGCATAGCTCAATCACTGATGTATTCGAACTTATATCCTCAGCTTGAATGGCTTAGTAGATGTCTCATTCTTCATGCTCCTTGTGAACTGGAATACCCTTTGGTAGGACTACGATCGTTGAGTTGTCCTTTACGATCGCTAAGGTTGCACTACGATCGTTTAGCCCTTTTCAACCTCAACTCTACGATCGTTGACTGACTTGATTCTTTTGAGATGAGCTTGAATAAGTATTCCTTCTGTGATAAGGTAGCTCAGGAAGGGCCAACCTCTTAGAGAGAGCTAAGGGTCAGGTTTGTCCCTGAGGCGCTTTTCAGATGAAATACTATGGCAGTGGTGTGTAATGACATCTCATTAGAACTTTTCTGATGGGAAGATCTTCTGTCAGCTTTCAGTATCTGCATTGCTGAAATCGTGGTGTCCTCCTGCTCTTACTCTACGATCGTATGTTCGATCGTAGGCATTTCACGATTATGGATTAGGTTGCTGAAGGGTTATCAGTAGTACGTTTTGAGACGTTCCTACTGACTATGGATCTTCATTTTGGTTCATCAACCACAAAGTTTTGGGACTCTGTAGCTGGTACATTTCTTCCAGGTTTAATAGTGCTGTTATTCCTTAATAGATCACTGCTCCCCCATTGTCGATGCTGTCATCTCAGATGGATGTGATTCTTTTTGCATGTTCATTTGAGAGCTGCCCAGCACTTCTCCTTTTAACTGGAATCATCACCCTTGCTTAATTTTCCTTGTATCGTAGAGATGGATATTTTCAGGATTAATAACTCTACGATCATTCGACAGCACTACGAACGTAGTCTTCTTTGACAGTCCTTTGTTTTGAGAAGTTCTGCTACATAGAGAACTCCTTTTGTCTTAAGCTCAATGATCTTCTGTTGTGAGCTTCCCTTGAGGATCCTTTTCATAAAGCATATCTGTCTTGATATGGGCACATAGAGTCCTCTTTTTCTTCTGTTGCATGGCATACTTTCATCTACAGATTTGTAGCCATGTGAGCTCCATTCCGGTTAGCTCAGAGGGTCTTCAAGGATAGGCTTGGACAAATAGAAACTTTATCAGATACATCTCTGAATCGTCCTTAGCCTTCTGCTGGTTGAGTCCTAATGAGTGAAGTCTTTTGCTTCAGCATTCCTTAGTGTGGTCAATCTGACCAAGTACCTGCAAGTTTAAGTCATTTCTACTTTTGGTCCCCATTGTTGAATGGGTCCTGCTAGGTTAGTTTTCTAAACCCCTATTCCTCTTAACAGGATAATCATCATGTTTATCACCAACAGACATATTCATGCATGCACCTATCTAGAGATAATACATTTGAGATGCATGGTGATGAGTGAGTTTAGGAAATGACACTTAAAGACACACTCTTTATTTGTAATGGTTTCATCGTTTACTGGATTGTGGTCACAGTGTTTAAGCGTTCACAGAGTAAGAATCAACTCCACGATTTACGAGTCTGGTTGATTCATGGAGGTGATCAGTTTCTACAAATCAGCAAGATCCTTTCGTATAACTGATCATTCTCTGTGTGTTGTTAAACACTTAGAACATGAGCTTGTACATACATACTGGCACACCAGTAATGATTACTTAACATGAAGTACATTTGGTCTGTGATACTCTTATGATCTATTTCAGTTTTTCTTCAAAATGTCATCTTCAGCCTATAACTTGGTTAGAGAGAAAGCCATTTTCAGACTACATTCTCTCTTCACCTTTTTTTTAGGTAGATTATGACTCCTTGACAGAAGACTGTCATAGTTCATAAGATGGTGCAACAATGATGTAACATTAATAATGGAGAGGAATTGTACCTATTTACTGTCAGTTACTCAACAGTCATTTACCTTAGATATACTGAGTTCAGGTATTGATGTGCATAGCTTTTACTTTTGCTCCTTTCAGCTTAATGCTCTTGTTGTCCTTTCATCAATCAGTAGTGGTCTTGAAGATGTAGATCAAGAGAGTCATGGCATTGAGATCTTTGACATCTTTGAGTTTTCAGGGACAACACTCAGTTGTTGGTTAGTCACTCATAAGATTGAGAGGATCTTCTATCTCCTCTTGATCATCATTTCTTCGTACCCGTGACCTCTTCATCTTTCAGCTTGATGAATGCTTTACTCCTTGTAACTGATGTCTCTTGCTCTCCTTCTCTCGTCTGGTCTTCAGACTACAAGATTGACTGCAGGCTAGGATTGGTCTTGTTGATATAGCAATCGAGGATATGGACCAATCTGAGCAGCTTCAGATGTATACACATTTTTACCTATACACAATATTTCCAACTTGTGAGCTCTTCTGCATATAACAGGTTACTTACTACTAAACTAAGTTTAGAACAATATTAGTGCCTGGGATCATACTCAAAGAGATTAGCTTTTGAATATAGCATGAGAACCTGCTCTGATACCAATTGTTAGTTCCCAGAGGGCACAATAGATCTAGAAGGGGGGGGGGTTGAATAGATCCTTTTTCTTTTCAAAAATACTTTTCTGGTTTATGATGTATTGTTTTTATATTAGAGTATATGACAAACATAGAATCTTTTCAAGCACAGCGGAATAAGTAAAAGATTCCCCTTCATTGATATATTCATATTCATACATACATTGTTCATTGGTTTAGTTTAGTTGTAAGCAGTTAAAACATACATAGCAGTTATAGCAGTTATAGACATAATGTAAATGACATAATGTAAAAGACACAAAGGGTTTTAAGTGGTTTAGAGACTCAAGCTCCTAATCCACTCTTCTGCTTTCAACTAGCAGGATTTCCACTAAGGAAGGGCAGCACCCTGAATCTCTATGATTCCTTCAAGGCCAGCAGCCTTGGGACTTCAGTTCAATAAGAACTCTTCAAGGCCAGCAGCCTTGGGACTCCTCTAGTTCCCTAGGAACTCTTCAAGCCCAGCAGGCTTGGAACTTCGTTTAGTCCCTCTGGACAAGGACCCTTTGGCCCTGCTTTGTTTAGTCCCTCCGGACAAGGACCCTCTTGGCCCTGCTTCATTTAGCCCCTTTGGACAAGGACCCCTTAGGTTCTGGCTTTGTTGAGTTGTTTGTTTGTTGTTGTTGGAGTCGTTGCTGAGCTGCTAAGATGTCTTTATGCTCTGAACATCTTCTATACTTAGCAGCTTGGCTTGATCATCCTTGAAGAGCAGTTGAGTGTTGCATGATGCTCGACTTCTCAGGTTGCTCAACTACTCCGGATGACCCCTTGTTGAACTGCCTTGAAGATCTTTCTTCTTGGTACTTAATGGCTGCACATGAGAGGCTTCTAAGATGACTGTAAGCTCTTCTGCAAGGTACTTAGAAGTTTCCTCATGCTTGTCACCAAGATGGCTTTTGTGCTCTCCCTTCTTGCTACTGAATGCCTTCCCATGATGGACTTGCTAAGCTGACTGTAGGCTCTTCTCTAATGTACTTAGAGTCTTCCCATGATGGACATCCAGATGGCATGATGCTCTTCTTTCTCTCGGCAGTTCAGAACACTCTTCATGTAGTAGAGCTCTCACTTCTACATAGTAGAACTCACACTTCTACTGCTTTGTTGATCTGACTTTGAGTGTTCTTGGTGGATCGTAGAGTGAGCCCCTTGACTCACTATCACTTGATTCGATCAGTCCACCTTTTCTCCAAAACTCACAACTCCAGCTTTTTTTTTATCTTTGAAGCTCTTCTTCATTTATACACCTTTCCAATCCTTCCGTTGGAAAGTAGCCGTTGGAAGCTATTCAAATGTCTTCACACATCTCGAGTTGCTTGATGTAGACTGCTTGATGTGACTTGTCATACTTTTTCTGACGCTGCAGTCTGCTGTTTCACCTACTCTGTCAGATGTATCACTTTACTGTCTTGGGCAGGTTGAAGACTTTATTTCTTCTGATTTCTTGATCAGAGGTTATCCTTTTGCATCGATGCTCTCACTAAGCACTTGTTCGAATATTACCCTTCAGCTTGAACCGTTGCCAATGCTTCAGTCTTTCGGTATTTGAACTCTACGATTCTGATGCACGTCTTCAAGGACCTGATCGTAGTGTCATGTTGAGTGTTGCTCGTTGACTGGTAGAGTTAACACTACGATCTGGAAGAGTGTTGATTGGATCGTCACCTTAGTACACCTCTTCCTTGTATTGTGCAGTGCTTCAATACTTCTGCTTGCTTAAACTATTCTCAGACACTGATGGCCTAATTCCTTGCTCTGGTCCCCTTCTGAATATTAAGACATTTCAGATTAGTGGTCTGTCCAGCTTGCTTTCTCCTTGTGATCTCCCGTTCACTTATCCTCAATGATTTGACCCAGTACTTAATCACTTTAGTCTTGCTCTTCAGAGGCTGACCAGTATCCGGTTCACCTTCCATTAGTTCCTTCTTTGTTTGGCAAGCACTACGATCTTGGTTGCTTCCAAGATCGTTGTCTTCTGTTCTCTTGACAGCAACTACATTAGCTGACTTTTCCTTAGTCAGCTGCTGAAGTCTTCTTTGGATCTCCTTGTGGAAGACTTCATCACGAATGGCCTTTCAGCTTAACCTTGATGCTGGTTGGGTTGATGCTTAGATCTTCTGATAGCCTTCATGCCATTCGTTGAGTGCTCTCTGGTTCCCTTACTGGGATTTCATCTTTGCAGTACCAACCATAGGCGTCGTATCTTTGGATATTCTGGGAGTGCTCATTTGTTGAGAATCATATCTACTCTACGATTCTGACTTAGCATTGTGAGCACTTCTTTTGGAGTCGTAGTTCTGCACTCTACGATTCAGCTTTGGCTGTGCAAACTCTACGATCCCGAGATGTAGTTCTGCACTCTACGATTCAGCTTTGGCTGTACAGACTCTACGATCCGAGATGTAGTCCTGCACTCTACGATTCAGCTTTGGCTGTGCAGACTCTACGATCCCGAGATGTAGTCCTGCACTCTACGATTCAGCTTTGGCTTTGCAGACTCTACGATCCTGAGATCAGATCTTGACACTCTACGATTCTGCCTTGAGCTCGTTGTCTTCATCTGATCTAGCCTGACTACGATCTCTGCATTCATTCAGTGGACTCTACGATCTCAGAGTGTAGTCTTCATTTCATACTTGGCTTGGGCAGATGATCGTTCGGCTTATAGACAGAATGTCTCTACGATTCTGAACGTGACTTCCTCAGCACACTACGATCCCGAGAAAGCTCTTCTCGACACACTACGATCCTTCTTCGTTTCCCCTAGAAGTCTACGAACTCCGAGATCTCACTATCTTGCATACTCCTATTCTGCCTCGATAGCTCCCGAGTTAACTCTGACTCTCCTGGCAGACAACGACTTCTGGTGCAGTGCTCGACGATCAGACTAGCCTATCTATTACAACATAAGATCAACTTAACAAGCTTGATCTTTCTATATTTATAGTCCTTGTACATCATTTCTTTTCTAAGGACTTTACAAAGCTGTTTTGCTTATGTAGGATCAACCTAACATATTTGATCAATTCATTCTAAGTCCTTGTTCATATATTTCTATTATCTATCAAAGGACTTTACAGCTTTTCTTGATGCAAGCATACTTGCATATTCATTCATATACGTCATAATCAAATCATATATTAAATAGGAATATCATTCACATGTTTATTCCTGACAGTTTGGTTTGGATAAGCTTCAAGGGTAATTTAGAGTTTAACGAGTTGAATCAACAAAGTTTGATAACACTCCAGTTGATCACTAACAACATAATATGGAACAATGAATAATCTTAAGCGAACTAACTATATATTGAATTCATGCTTAGAAACAACCACAAAGCATAAGTATTGAATAATAATAAACCTTGCTTGAATAATATTAAGCTAGGGCTATGAATTATTGAATATATATTAAGTAATAGCAAGCTGAGAGTAAAACTTACTCATTATGAGAATAACTTGTGTCAAGTAATTGAAATATGACAATCCGACATTAGGAATTGAAATTTAAGAAAATTGCATTCACAATACAAGAATGACATTAAAGAAACTTGTCTAACAATAAACAAGTTAGAATACATCAATAACTATTGGAATTCAAAACTTGTTCGAATAAAGTTATAGTTATAGCTTGCTCAAATAATGATTAGGAATACAAGAATTTGCTTAATTAAAGTTTAGAGTAAGAAACTTGCTCAATGTAAAAAGATAAGGTTTAGAAACTTGCTCAATGTAAAAAGTTAAGAATTAGAAACTTGCCTCGCGCGTAAGCTATAAATTACAACTCACGTTCACCTACACATTTTAGTGGAATCTCAATATCTATTAGATATGTTAACATCCACTTCCAAAATAACACCCATTTCTAGCTAAACTTGTTAATTTAGTATAAGTCTTATGCCACTATATAAATATCAAAAATTCTAAGTGTTAACCTTCACAACACTATTTACTAATCCTCGTGTTCAATAAATCACAACATGTCATTTTCATAGTTTACTAACTTCTTATAACTTTAGAATTGCTAACCACATGACACTATGCTGCTTAAACCTCCACATTGCATGTTTGACACATTAACACATCATTGAACTAAATTACAATGATATTCAAGATCTGCAGCAGCAGCAGAAACCACTGTCTCAGGACAGGGTATGGCACAACTACGCCATACACAAGCTTGGGACCGGCGTAGCTGTGCCATTTCTGGCCTTGGCACCAGCGTAGCTGCGCTGGTGCACATATAGAACCAGAAACGCAATGAACAGTAGCCGTTTTTAGTCCAACTAACACGAATTTCACCTACAAAACAGTGAAATTAACATATACAATTGGTATAGAACTATCACAAATATGATTGCTAACATATTCAACCACTTAGAACAATTTAACAACCACTTTAACTAATTTAATTCCTTAAATTTCATGTTTTTACACAAAGCTCCATTTTTTTGACATTTTTCATAGAAATCATCACAGTGATCACAATTCTTGTTCCAATCACCTCATTCAAACTACGTTCTCTTCGTTTCTTAATGGACTAGCATAATTAATACCCAATTCACAGATCAACATACAAATTGACCACTAACTTTTGTACTTACATAAGCCATATGAAAAATTATACATTGTAAATTACTTTTCTTTCTTTATACACGAAATTAGCATAACAAATTCTTGTTTACATACAAACTCAACATCACAACATGTACAATCACAGTTACCAGTTATATATAGCAACAACTCAACAAATTGAATTCACAGAACATGAGATTTTATGCCGTAAAACCCATATATATATATACCTATATACATACATAATATTAAGGTTAAAGAAAAGACCTTCAATTCGCTTGGTAATCCTTGCTAAACACTGAAGTAGCTGTGAAATTCTTAGGTTTCTCTCAAATTCTCTCTCAAGTTCTCTGAATTTTCCTCTTTCTCAATATCACGTAAAACCAACTAATAAACTGATAGGTTAGCCATAATACGTATAATTATTATAATATCAGTTACAAGATATAACGCTCAGGTTATAATTATATTTTATTTATTAATTATTTTATTTTATTTAAAAAATTCAAAATTCAAAAATTCAAAAGCCATAAGGCTTTGTTTGGCAAAAAGTCTTTAAAATAAAGACTTAATACTTTATGCATTGTTTGGTTAAATCAATTTAAAACTCATTTAATTTATTTTAATAAACAATTTAGTTTATAATTTATAACCACATATTATTTATTTGGATTTTCATATCCAACATTAATCAAATAAATTAATTATACATACTTTATTTCAAATAATTTTCCACTTAAGCAATTATCACCAAAATTATAATCTCATTATAATTTCACTTAATAATTTCACATACCATTTTAATTATTAAATCAAAATAATAATATAACATCTCATGTTATCTTACAACTCTCTAAATTATAAATTAATTTAATTTAGAATATTATCTAATAAATTTAATTCATAAATATTTACTAACAACTATCACATCAATAAAATATTTATTTCACAATAAACACCTCAAATAAATATTTATATAATTCAATAAATATTTAAAATTACAATTTGAAATTTCGGATTGTTACAGATTCTAACTCCTAGGTCATTTCCTTAACATCGTGGTTTTTCCACAAAACTTTGACTTGAGGTATAACCTTGAAGCTTAGAATATGATCCTTCTTATCTAAGATTTTAACAGGTACCTCTTCATACGTTAAATCTTACACTATCTCGTCTGGTTCTAATTTAATAATGTGGTTCGGGTCTTTCACATATTTACTTAACATCGATATGTGAAAAACGTTATGAACACGAGACATACTTGGCGGTAAGGTGAGTCTATAGGCCACAGTTCCTACTCGATCGAGGATTTCAAATGGGCCAATGAATCGAGGATTGAGCTTTTCTCTCTTTCCAAATCTCGTAACTCCTTTCCATGGAGCAACACGTAACAATACATGATCTCCAATATTGAATTCCATGTCCTTTCGATGAAGATCAACATAATTCTTTTGTTGATCTTGTGAGGCTTTTATACGTTGTCGGATCGTTTGAATCTTTTCTATAGTCATACGAACCAACTCCGGTCCCAACAACGTTGCTTCACCCACCTCATCCCAGCATACTGGAGAACGACACTTTCTTCCATACAACGCCTCAAATAGAGCCATGCCAATACTTGCTTGATAACTGTTGTTGTAGGAAAACTCCACCAATGGTAAGAACTTGTCCCAACTTCATTTGAAGTCAAAGACACAGAGTCTTAATAAATCTTCAAGAGTTTGAATAGTCCTCTCCGACTGCCCGTCCGTTTAAGGATGATATGCCGAACTAAATCGTAAATCCTTGCCCATAGCTTTTTGCAAACTAACCCAAAATCTTAAAGTGAATCTTGGGTCTCGATCAAAAACTATGGATACTGGCATACCATGTAATCTTACAATCTCGTTTATGTATATACGAGCAAGATGTTCAAGTGTATAAGTTTCTCGTATCGATAAGAAATGAGCAGACTTGGTCAATCTATTAACAATGACCCAAATCGCATCTATGCCTTGAGAAACCTTGGGAAGACCAGTAACGAAATCCATGGTAATGTGCTCCCACTTCCATTCTAGAATTTCAAGTGGTTGCAATGGACCTTTTGGCACTTGATGCTCCGCCTTGACTCGTTGACAAGTTAGACACCTTGAGATAAATCCCGCTATCTCTTTCTTCATATTGCTCCACCAAAATGTATGTCTAAGATCACGATACATTTTGGTACTCCTAGGATGGATTGGAAACGGTGTGTTGTGCGCCTCCATCATGATTTTATACTTCAACTCAGAATCGTTAGGAACACAAAGTCTAGAGTTGACTCGAAGTATTCCTTCTTCATCGATTATTGCTTTCAGAATAACATCTTCTTGCACTTTTTTCCTCATACGCATCAGCTCCAGGTATGTAGCTTGAGCAGCTTTAACTTTATCGATTAAAGTCGGTTCTACTCGTATATTCGCCATCATCACATGGGTCCCTGAAGTCTTTAACTCTATATCCATTCTTTGTAAGTCATACAAAATGGGCCATTGCATTGACATAATCGCACTCGTACCTGCATATGATCTTCTACTCAATGCGTCAACTACTACGTTCGCTTTTCCAGGATGGTATTGAATGGTATGATCGTAATCTTTCAACAACTCAAGACAACGTCGTTGCCGCATGTTGAGTTCCTTTTGAGTGAAGAAATATTTGAGGCTTTTATGATCCATATAGATCTCCACCTTCTCTCCATAAAGGTAATGCCTCCAAATCTTAAGTGCAAAAACAACAGCTGCTAACTTTAGATCATGAGTAGGATAATTTCTCTCATATTTTTTGAGTTGTCGTGAGGCATAGGCTATGACTTTTCTATGTTGCATGAGAACACATCCTAACCCTTTACCTGAAGCATCACTGTAGATGACAAATCCCTCCGAGCCAGATGGTATTGTTAGAACAGGTGCTGAAATGAGTCTCCTCTTGAGTTCTTGAAAACTCTTCTCATATTCCTCGCTTCAACCGAATTTTGTATCTTTTCGAGTTAGCTGAGTTAATGGAGTAGCGATTCGAGAAAATCCTTCTACGAATTTCTGATAATAACCAGCTAAGCCGAGAAAGCTACATACTTCGGTCACTAACTTAGGTTGCTCCCAGCTTTGAATTGCTTTAATCTTTATCGGGTCAACAGATATTCCATGATTTGATATCACGTGCTCAAGGAATGCTACTTCCTCAAGCCAGAACTCGTATTTCTTTAATTGGACATATAACTTATTTTCACGAAGCTTTTGGAGTATCAGCCTCAAGTGTTGCTCATGATCTTCACGGCTTTTGGAGTATATGAGGATGTCATCAATAAAGACAACCACGGAATAATCCAAATATTCCTTGAATACTTAGTTCATCACATCCATGAAGGCAACGGGAGCATTAGTCGATCCAAAGGACGTGACTAGGAATTCATAATATTCGTACTGAGTTCTTAAAGCAGTCTTTAGAATGTCATCAGTTTTAATCTTTAACTGGTGATATCCGGAACGAAGATCGATCTTTGAAAAGAATTTAGCTCCTTGCCACTGATCAAACAGGTAATCAATGCGAGGCAACGAGTATCTATTTTTGATGATGACATGATTCAACTCCCGATAATTAATACAAAGTCGCATACTTTCATATTTCTTCTTCACTAATAGAACAGGAGCACCCCAAGGAGACGTACTAGGATGAATGAAACCGATGTCTAACAATTTCTGTAGTTGGGTTTTTAACTCCTGAAGTTTAATAGGAGCCATTCGATATGGGGCTTTGGAAATGGGTTTTGTACCGGATTCAAGGTCGATACAAAATTTAATTTCACGCTCTAGGGGTAGGCCAGGAAGTTCTTCAGGGAATACATCAGGAAATTTATTAACAATAGAAATATCATTCAAATCTGACGTATTTTTATTTAAATCCGTGACATGGGCTAAGAAAGCTTGACATCCATTTTTCAATAAACGAATAGCTTTATGGCTTGATATGACAGTAATTTACTTTAGTGATTTGGTTGCTTGAATTCGCATAATAGGTTGGTTAGGAATATGAAAGGTAACAACCTTACGAAAATAATCAATTTTAGCATGATGAGTAGTTAACCAATCAATCTCTAAAATCACATCAAATGCAAGTATCTTCAAAGAGATAAGATCGACAGGTAACGTGCGGCTACCGATTTGAATCAAACAAGACTTATAAACAGTGGATGTAATGAAAGTTTCTCCCAACGGAGTTTCAACAGATAAGTCAAAGTCTAATTTCTCCAAAGTCAAATTTAAACGTTGAGCGCAAGTCAGAGAAATAAAAGAATGGGTAGAACCGGTATCAAATAAGGTATATACTTCACTAGAGTTTATGATTAGCTTACCCGTGATCACCTCGTTCGAATTTCTCACTTTTTGGGAGGTTACGACAAATGCTCTCCCTTGAACTACCGATTTTGTCTTGTCTGGGACGGCCTTTGATGCCTCCATCCTAGCTGGACTTGACTTCGGTGCATGACAAAATCGGGCTAGGTGACCTTCTCTTCCATAATTGTAACATGCTTTGGACTGCTGCATACAGTTTGGACTGATGTGTCCCCCCCCTCCGCATTTGTAACATATGACCGGCGGTCGTTCTCCTTCCTTAACAACAGGTACTGATGCTGACATCTTTCCATCATTGTTGAATCTCCTCTTCTTGAAATTTTCACTCCTATTGTCTTGACCATGATTACCACTGAAGTGGTTACCATTTCTGGCATGTTGATTACCTCCACGTTTGTTGTCACTACTTCGATGACTGTAACCACTGGTATTATCATTTTGCCGGTTGCTCTCTCTTAGCTGGGTTGACTCGTTATCGTGCTCCAATAATTGAGCCCTATTTACAACATCTGAATACAAACACAGTTTATGAGAAATTAGATATTGACATATCTCAGGTTTTAAACCTCTTAGAAATATCCGCGTCATTCTCTCCTCATTATCAACTAAATGGGATGCAAACTTGGACAACTTGACAAACTTAGCTTTGTACTGTGATACGGTTATATTTGATAAGTAGGTTTTATACCTATTTATTCGGTATCTGTTACATGAATTAGTTGCTTAATCTCATGTTTCTTAGTTATTTTTCATGCATTCTGTGTTCGTTTTGTAGATTATATGTTTGGGTATGAAAACACAAGAAAAAGACGACTATTGGCATGAAAAAGCAAGAGAAAGCAATTCGGAAATCTTTTGGACTAAAATACGTAAGCAAGTGCAAGAAGGGAAGATTGCTGGGCTTTTAACACCAAGTGAGATGCATGTTCTTGGCTTGAAACTTGGATTTTATTGTAGATCTACTTCTTAGCTTTCCAGAACATCTTGAATCATCCCAATCAGAGTTCGGATGCGAGAGTTATGGCCTTTTTATCAACGAAGATCAAAGCTAAGAGTTCTCATGTTTGCAATTTACATAGCATCTAATTCAAGCTCGATTTTTGACTTGTTCCAGCACGAATCTGTCAATTGTTAAAGAATGAAAGTTATAGATCTCATCGATATCTTCGATTTGATAGGTGGCAGGCCCCGTAACTCCAACCGGGTCAAAAGTTATGTCTATTTTACCAAAGGACGCCGTAGCAGAAAACAGAGTAGCGCGAACCGCGCTAGTCCATCAGTTCCTCTGCTACAGTAGCGCGGGGCGCGCTCTAAATAGCCTAGGAAGAGCGTGGGGCACGCTATTCAAAGGGAAAACAGCTGTTGTGGGTTAGTTGGTGTCCAATTTGAGCTAGAATTGAATTCTTAGTTGCCTAACTTGCTAGGATATCCATTAGAACTATAAATACATGATGAGAGGCATAAAAGAGGAGATATAGTCTAGTTTGGAGGATTCCATTAGATTAGATTAGAGTAGATTAGGAGTAAAAC